>CM038792.1:260084458-260258746 GCA_021764765.1 Vicia sativa
GTCAGTTGCATGTGTCGCACATCCGTTCTATGCATCAACACATGTGGATCAACAATAAATCATGTCTGTAACTATGTGTCGACACATTCTTCATTTCAGGTCGACATATGTCATTATCAAAACTTCTACGTGTCGATACATACATGTTTCGTGTCGACACATGTACTATTTATTTAAAGTCTGTAGCTTTTGTAACTTCGTGTCTACACAATTGCCTCATATAGGTCGACATATATCATTACATGTGTCGACATATAACTTACACGTGCCGACACATGTGTCAGAATTTCTCAAAAAATATTTTCCTTTTCAAACTTCTAGGTTTCCCTTTTGCCTCTATAGCGGTAAAAAGTTGAGACTAAGCTATTGATTAGCTTAAATCACAAAGTGAAAGTATCCATCACACTTTATTGTTTCTAAAGGAATGGGAAAAGAGCGAATAAAAACCCAAAATAAAATAGAGATCATAGTAAAGGGGGTCAATTATGCAAAGGGAAGATATTAGCACCCTAAACATCTACGATACTCCGCAGGAGCCTCTTTAAGAATGTGTATTGACTAAAAAGAGTTGTTTGAAAAAAGTTTGTGGAGATGAGAAAATTAATGGTTTTTACAATTTTGATTAGGAAAAACTACAATGAGCTCTATGCCTATGTACCACCAATGTGCAATGATAAAATCATAACTACATAGTTCTTCTAAAAAAGGAACAACAATTGTTTGTTGATTATTTTTTTAAGTGAAGAGACATATGTTGTTGTATTCGAGTGAAAAACATACTTACTGCCCACAATTATGCGGAAGGAGCATTTGCATCATCTTGAGGTGGATGATTTTGCTTAGATTGAAACCAATAAGACACTCACTCAACACATAAGTGGAAAATATCATCACTTCACTACATACTTTAGAAGTATAATAGTTTTTATCACTACAAGAATAAAAAAAGTTTAATCTTTGAGAAAAGATTTTAAAGAGAAAAGTGCACAAAAGGCACAAAAGGTTTGAATGAGGTGGTGTGTGTTTTAGTCTTTTTGTAAAAAGTTTAGAATATGATTAGATAGATTAACATTTGATTAAATAAAAGAAAATTTGAAAAGTCACTTGACAAAGTTAAGGTTTATTATGAAAGTGGTTCAAGTTTGAAAAACAAGAATCCTTTGAAAAAGATGAGAAGGATTTGAAAATTGAAGAATGAGGTAGGAGATGAAGATACTATCCTAAAGCAAAAGCTAAAATCTAAGAAAAGAAAGATCTAACCAACACAAGAAGCCTATACTTGACATAATAAAGTCAATATAACATTCTTAACCTTTGGATTTAAGCATAAGCAAACATAATACTCTGATGAATACTAAGTATCAGATAAATTGATAATGTCAAGCCAAAGAACCAAAGCTAAAGCAATATCTTCATTATTAGACCATGTATCATGTAACACCTTCTAAAACCCAACATAATAATGACATAAATAAGAGTAATATAATCATGCATACACTCAAGTGTGTCACACATAATTCAAACATCACATACATCTGTCATGCTAAATGATAATTAAAATTCATGCTTTCATACTCTTTAACATAAGCATGTAGCATCAAAATCAACTTAATTCAAATGAATATAATATTGAAGTCTCATAAGATTTTATTCATTGAATAACTTAGGAATTAAAAGTCATTTCATCATATAATTAAAATAAGAATAAGCAAATAAATAAAGTATACAAAGGTATCTCTCAAACATGAATTAAAATGCCCCCTCTCCAAAAAAAAAAGAAAAGGAAAGGCAATAAAGATAACTCCTTCAGCTACTCTCTTGTTAAAAGCAACTCTAATCTTCACATCATTCCAACAGAAGGGAGATAATTCACATAATTATTGAAAATCATATAATAATATATAATGCATAGCATACATGCATAAAGATAAATAGTCTCACAAGTATACTCTCACAATCCACAATTTCCCAAATTCATTATTTTCACATAATGCACATAACTCCATATTGTACATAAACACAATGTGACTCAATGCAATAATGAAATGCAATACTCATGCATGTGGTACCAATCACTTTTATTTTTATTCTATTTTTACTCTAAACTGGGTCTGTTCCCTAAATTAGTAACACACAAAAATCTCGTTCCCTAAGCTTTCAAATCCCACTCTAGGTCTGGACAAGTCATTAGCTCCCACGAAACTAACAAGCATTGTCACTTGACAACAGTGAGGCATGTATAATTTCAACAACCATATGCAATTAACATCATCCTCAATCTTAACATCCATGCATATCTTCAATAATTCATCACAATTGAATTACCACACAATTACACACACATGCATATTTTTCATGAATTATACACATACAATTCACGTTAATAGTATAACCACGCCAAACCATCATAACCTCACATAACAAGCAATATACAAAAATGTCATTATGATCCAACACCAAATCACAAGCCCCACAACACCCAAATACAAGTCACTTTACATAACCACATAATGATTAAATCACCTATTGCCAACAAGACCATTGTTATTGAAAATAATATGGCACTAGCTTTCTAACACTTTGAACAGTGACCCAAACGAAGCCACGGTTCGAAAGTTATAAATTTTTGAAGTTTCACAAAATTGTTGTTCAATACTGTGCAATTGATTGCACTAGTACATGACCCATATTTTCACAAATTTTTGACTGTGCAATCGATTGCACACGTATGTCAATCGATTGCACCCTGTACAGATGCAGTTACAAAAAATAATAGTAGCTATACGAAAATCCCTTTCATCCCAATTCCAAAACCCCAAATTTCATAAAACATTGCATATTCAAACCCCAAAATTTCATTACCATCAACACACATCATTACAACACAAATCAACATCACATACAAATATTTCTCATCAATCCTAAGCAATTACAAAACATATATATTGAGAAATTTTCATCCTAAGCATAAATCTACCCATCACATATCATTTCATGATTCCCATAACGATATAAAAATCCACCATTATCTTGATTTTTTGATGGTTTTCTTGAACTACTCCTTAAGTACTATTCTCCTCTTTCTCCCTTTTTTCGTTGCTTCTATGTGAAACCCTGTTTTCCCCTTCCCTTAGTAACTTCTCTTTTCTTTTTATTAAACCACAAATAAAATAGGTATTAACTCTAGTAACTAAGTTAATGGGCTTACTATCACCCCCCCACTAACTCTTCACATTCACACATATTAGGCCCAAATACCATTATTCCACTATTTCTCTATAATTCTCACTAATTCTTTAAACCTTCCCTAACCGATATTATTTCCTAATGATAACTCACAGTTCGACAGTCTCACCCCGACTAACCCGTCACATATAACACACATCAAATAATTTAAATTAAAACATTTACCCACAAAATCAGGCAAATAATTAATTAATAAAGTATATAACTAATTAGTAAAATTATCGTGTGTTGCACCTTAAAATTTGTCCCCCCTATTGCTAACAGTCGCATTATTTTTAAATTTAATTGGTCTTTACAAAAATTTTGGTTAATTGTTACTGACATTTTATCGGTAGTTAGTTTTGCTTATTTAAAAATATACAATAGTTTACTTTAAACTATTTGTATTTTTAAATAACCAATAGTTGTTTGACATTCATATGCTCAAGTATATTTTTATTTTGAATAAATGAATTGGCACAATTGATAAGGAGATAAGCTTTGTAAATATAAG
This sequence comes from Vicia sativa, assembly GCA_021764765.1. Lineage (NCBI taxonomy): Eukaryota > Viridiplantae > Streptophyta > Magnoliopsida > Fabales > Fabaceae > Vicia > Vicia sativa. The sequence goes on from CM038792.1 coordinate 260,088,198, forward strand.
GTTATGAGTTCGAATTTTACATATATTATTTGTGACATTTTTTTTTGTTACTAACTTTATTTTTATTTTCAAAAATCACATTTTTTATTATTTTTATTTTAATTTTCGTTTTCTCATTTTAGACATTTTTTAATAATTATTTTTAATTTACTTTATGTATTTTTTTTATCAAAAAGTGTTTAAAAAATTATTAAAAAATCAAATTTTTTCCACTAGTTTGTTATTTGTGGTCCTGCGTCACACTAATTTCTGATTGGTCAACTTCCTCACCAAAGAATGATCATATGTTAGTTAAATCAGATTTTATTTAATTTAATTTTGATCAATATTTAATTTTATTTCTTATTTTATTAACCTAATTTTCACTATAAATAAATCCAACTTCTAAAACACTTGGTAGAGGCCAATTTCAATTCCACAATACACAATTTACATTATATTGATACATAATTTTTAACTACCAACTTTTATTTTTATTCATTCAATCATGATAAATATTCATGAATGCATTCACATTTCTAACAAAGAATAACACGTGAAGCTGTAGCAATCTCAACCACCACCGTGCAGCCGCGTCGCTCCGACTCGGTCCATGCTCCTTCCGCGTGCAGCCCTCCGATTCCGGTTCTTCAATCCAATATGGTTAGTAATGGCTTTTTGCTTTATTGATTTCATTAAAGTTTGGATTGATTTGTTGTTTGCTATGTTTCTATTTATCTTAATGAAATTGAATGAGAAAGATGAATTTTTTTTTTTTTGACTTTTGGTTTTTGTGGGTCTTGTGTTGTAAGAGTGAGAAAATCATCAACAGGTGAAAGGAAGAGGAAGTTTTTTCAAGTGACTTTATGATACCTCTTCTCTCTCTCAATCTCTCTCTCTCTCTATATATATATATATATATATATATATATATATATATATATATATATATATATATATATATATATATATATATATATATATATATATATATATATATAATTTATTTGTTTTAATCTTAATCCTCCCCACTTGTTAATGTATAATTGGTTTTCCATGATATTTGAAAAATTCAAGTGGTTAGTCTAAAATTATAAAAACCAACGTTGCACGCTTCTGTTTGAGTTTTTGTAGTTTTTATTTATTTTAATTAGTTTTATTATGTTTTCATAGTTATTTAGTTTTGTTATTATTATAATATAATTGTAATTAGATTTTAGAGATGATGGGCCTTGATCCAATTTTTATATACTCTTTATTTTTTAATTATATTCAAGAATAATTTTAAAAAAATTGAAACAAACATGAATGAATTGTTTTTTTAATATAAGATTCTCAAGAATACAATTCCAATTCTTGAAACAAACACATCTATATAGTTTAGTTTATCAAAAAAATATCTAATCTTTTAACACATAGAATTTTTCGGACATAAAAACCTTATTCTAGTATTTTTTATTTATTTTTACAATTTTGATTCCTAGATAAAATTATAGGTTTGTATATAAACAATGTAATAACATAGTTTATTTCCTTGCACGACCTTATAATGTATCTGCCCCGAAGCGATGTATTAACGTAGATTTATTTTCTCACATTTTTCTAAATATTGTAACCGCTCATATGATGTAATAGCATAAGAACTTTTACTTTTCCGCACTTATATTATATGTTTGTACATATTTAACTGTTAGCTAATAGGATTGTATTGCAAGAATAATAAAATCAATTGTTAGATAACCATAACACAAGACAAATTAACTACGTACTGTTGCACACTTGCACCATTAGGGTATCCTCTCTTGTTGCCTTATAAACATGGTCATGTCTCTCGAACATAGGGGTATCTTAGCAAAGTTACCTACGAATAACATCATCATAGTCCATTCGATATAAAGATCAGTCCCTCGATGACCCTCCGATGTTGCCTACGAATACATGAAGTTATCCCTCGATGTTGCCTACGAATAAAATGATGATAGTACCTACGGAGTTGCTAAGGTATCCTTACATGTTGCCTTCAATGACCATACGACGATCCTATGCATGTCCCTTCACATCCAATAGATGGGGCTACCTACCAACTAATGGTATGGATAACACTATCCCTAATGGAAAAGGAAAAAGAATAACTAATGACCTTTGAATGGGTAGTTCTTAATTGCTTGCTCGCAACAACTTTTCAAAACACAATACATCTTACACTTCATATTTTCAAACACTTCGTACGCATTCTTGAGGACTAATATAAGAATCATTACAAAGTTAAATCAAAATATATTCAAACAAATCACACATACACAAAACAAGTTTTCAAAAGTGAGCTAATCAATTAAGAACCCGTAGATAATTACAGATGAAAAGGGTGCTTACACGTTCCCTTTTCATAACTTACCCCCCGAACTAAAAATCAATCAAAAGTCTTTCCTGTTCTTTTCATCTTTCCTTATTGGATAAAAGAAAAGTTGGTGGCGACTCTTGCGAACTACAACATTTGCGATAAAATACAAAACAACTAAGTCAGTTCTTCCACCGTATTATAGGGTGTTACAACTCTCTCCCACTTAAAATATTTTCGTCCTCGAAAATTACCTCAAACAAATAACTCTGGATAAGACTCTCACATCTGACTCTCAAGTTCCCAAGTCACATTTCCACCCGCTGGTCCTCCCCAAGCTACCTTCACCAAGACAACCTCTTTATCACGGAGTTGCTTCAAATCTCGATCTTCTATTCTCATGGGTGATGTCTCCACAATCAGTTTATCTCTCACATGCATATCATCTACTTGGACCACATGACACAGATCCACAATGTATTTCCTCAATTGAGATACATGAAACACATAATGGAGATTAGCAAGCGACAATGGAAAAGTAATCCGATAGGCCACCTCACCTATATTTCTGAAATATGGTATGGACCAATAAAATGCGATGTTAACTTACGGGGCTTTAATGTTCGATCAACACCAGTTATCGGAGTAACTTGAAGAAACACATAATATCCTTCCTGAATTCAAGTGCTTTCCTCCTTTTGTCATGATAACTCATGTGACGACTCTAAGAAAACTTTATCTTCTCAAGAATCATCTTAATCTTATCGGTCGTATGTTGGACTATCTCAAGTCCAATCACAACACTCTCTCCCGAGCCATACCAGCACAATGGCGTCTGACACCTCCAACCATACAATGCTTCGAACGATGCTATTCATATAGTCGAATGGAAATTATCGTTGTAAGTAAATTCAATTAATGGTAGGTAGCTATCCCAAACACCTCCTTTTTCCAACACATGAGCTCTTAAAAGATCCTCAAGAGGCTACATGCTTCAAAATTGAGCTGCATGTGTCACCCTAAAATTCGTATGTGTTGACATGTGCAATGAAAATTTATGCAAAAACTTGCTTTTTCAAGACTTGAATCAATTTCAAAGTGGTTTTTAATGGTTTCTAAGACCTCTAATGCAAATGAGTACCATAAGACATAGAGATATCATCCAATATACAAAAATGCTAAATTTTTCTGATTTTAACATCATACAAAACATCTAATGATTGGGCTGGAAGTCTACCGCGGTAATATAACGCAATTAATAGTGTTTCTACATTATATTTTTATTTATATATATATATATATATATATATATATATATATATATATATATATATTATGTAATGTGTTTTTATATAATTAATGAATGAGTTAACTAAATTTTTATTATAATAAAGTGAGGTCTAGGCTACCCCTTATAAAATTAGAGTAATTTGTCCTCAATGATCTGTATCAATAAAATTTACCATATATAAAATTAAAAATTATATATTAACCCAAAATCATATAAAATTTAATATCATCTTTTCTATACAATATCTTTTCTATATAATATGAGAATAATTATCACACTTGATATACCAACATTTTATTATTCAAAAATAAAATTATATATTATATATTACTTTTTATTTTATTTTGATTTTTTAAGATTTTAATTTAATACTATGTAATTTTAAAATTTTACTTTATATGACAAAATTTTATTGATACACGTCATAGAGGATAATTATCCCTAAATTTATAAGGATTAGTCAAATATTTACTTTATACTATTAACTACGTATTATGTAATAAATATATATTTTGAGATTATGTAATAAATATGTGTTATTATTTAATATTATTTTAATAACATCAAGTATTGAATAATAAAAAATATATTAATTAATAGTTAAAGAATAATACATTTAAAATATCAAAATTAAACAAATAATATAATTATAATTAAATAGTAAGAAAATTTTCATGAAATTTTAAAATAAGAGAATCTTCAAACCAAAGTTTCGTAAATATTAAATAGTATTAAATATTTAATTTAATAAATATATTTGAATGTATTTCTCATAGAATATTTTAATGTATCAAATTCTTATAAAAAATAATTAATATAGTTAATATTAATTGATAATTTATTTAATAATATTTAAAGTAATAATACATTAATTACACAAATATTGTGTCAAAGAAAACAAAAAATTAATTAAAAATATATATTTAATAATTTTAAAACTAACCATATATGTATTAAAATTTGTTTATATTTTAATTATTAAATGAAAATATAATGCAGAAACAATTAAGTTTTATTAAATGCGTTTATTTTACAACAATAGACTTCCAGCTCATAGTGGATAGGGACAAAAGTTTAAAGAGAGATATTTTTTAAATGTTAAAAAAAAAAATTTAAAAAGTTATATTACAAAATAAACTTTTTTTTGAAAAACTAATAAAAAAATGTTTCTCATTTTCAAGATTTTTAAAATTTTACTATTTAAAAGAAACTTTTAGAAAAAAGTTATTTTAACAAATTTGTTATTCGATGTGATATGACTACAAAAATTTCTTTAAGGGTGGCCGAATAACTCAATTGTATGTGTTTGATTGAATTAAATAGATGTAAATAATTTATTTTAAGACTTAATTTTTAAAATTAATATTTATTTATATTTATATATTAAGGAAATTGTTAATCAGTGTCTTCAGAACAATGATGAAGAAATTTAAAAGGTAAGTGAAACATTCGTTAAGAGATAAAAAATATAGTTTTTCTCTAAAAATATGTGTATTAATTGCATTGAAAATATATATATTTAATTTTTAAAAAAATTATTATATGTTTTCAATAGATAATATTTCTTTATTTAAAATTCTTAACCATGATTTTAAGGGCACTTGTTAGCGAGACTCATATATTAATATAAATATCTTATTAATATTTATAAATCAATACTTCTAAAATTAAAAAAACAAAATGTTTCTTAAATTTTTTTCCATAACAAAAGGCTCAGAATCTGATAGCCAATAAATTTTCAACGGCCAACTTTTTGAATTATTTTAAATTCATTAATCAGTTATGTTTTTAATATTTAAGATGTTTATACATCATTCAAATTTTATGTATTTCTCTCCTTAAATCCTCCTATAAATACATTGCTTTCCTTCTTTCATATATCAAATACTACTCACTTTAAAATAAAAGCTTAATCAAAGGCACAATGTCTCCATTTCACCAGAAGGTTATCACGCTATGTGTGTTTATATTGTTATCGGTGCATAATGTTCTTGGAAAACATGTAAACATTATGAACTGTTTGGAAGGAAATTTGGATGTACTTGTTCATTGCAAATCTAAAGAGGATGATCTTGGTCCTCATTTTTTACATCATGGTGAAACCTATGGTTGGCAATTTCAACCTAGAGTTATTTTTGGCGATACACTATACTTTTGTGGTTTTACATGGAATGGTAAATTACATTGGTTTGATATATATGATGGTCGTTATGATGATCGTAAAGTTCTTTGTCAGGAATGCAATTGGAAAGTATTCCAATCAGGACCATGTAGAATACTAAATAATGGAAAGTCTATTTGCTTCCCGTGGAATAAGCAATAAATAGCTTAGTACATATTTATATTTTAATAAAGGTTATAGAAAACCTGATGCATTGTTTTAAATCTTCTTAGTTGAATTAGATCTTCATTATCAAAAAGTTTAATAATGTAATGTGTAAAATGTTATATTCGAACTTAAAACCTCTTGAAAGAAATTCATTACCATTACCATTAGTTATCCATGAAATAAGCCAAAAAAAAATTACTATTTGCTGTTTGTTCCCCATAAAGCAAATAATACATATTTACTTGAAGTATATATCAAGAAAACATGTCCTACAGTCTCCCCAATTTCAAGTCAACAAAATCTTCCCAAGCATTCTATCAAGAAGTTCACATGCAGAATCAACGTCACCACATTTATTCTAATAATTTACCCCATCTCCCAATTTCAGTTTTCAAACTCAACATCTATAATGAGTTCACTATCATTTCCCCCTCTTTTTTTAAAAAAATTTTATTTTTATTTTTTTTAGATTGAGGGAAATTCAAAATCAAAAGTATTTGAGTAATCAATTTCATAACCTTATTAACTAATTTTATACATTTTATTAATCAATTTTATAATTAATAAAAATCTGAGCAGTTTATTAACCAATTTCGTAATTTCATTAACAAATTTTTTATATTTTATTAACCTACTTTGTTTTATTATTGTTATTTTTAAAATCTGAGTGTGTCGTAACCAATTTTATAACTTAATTAACCAAATTTTTATATTTTATTAATCAATCGTATTTTACCATTAAAAATTACTGTTTATGAATTATTCATTTATATTGTACACAAAATATTGTTTATGTATTGTTCATATACTACTAACGACATTGTTCATAAATATATATTTATAATTAAAAAAACATTGTTCACCGTATAAATACTGTGAATAGTGTTTTAGTGTATGTATTGATGTAAAATGTGGTGTAGGAATAGCATTCGTTTTTTTTCCTTTCCATTTTCCTATTTTATTCTTACAGCCATGTTGTATCTTCTTCATGCTATTTGAGCATAAATAGGTGGACTTTTTAACCCACCCCATAGTCTTTTAGTGCATCACGTGAAATTTCACTATTGCCTTTGAAAATTGAAAATAAACTTCTGGTTCGCATCTTATAACATGCAAATCAGGTTGAAAAGGGTTGGGTGCAACCGAAAATTTACTTACGGTTTAAAACCAGAAGTATATTTTCGGTTCCTGGATGCACTTAAAGGGCGCCATAACCTTTCCCCTCCCCATAACAGGAAAGTTTTTAAAAAAACAAACTCAAACCCTCTCAACCACTATCTTCTACCCTTTCTCTCAAAATCCAATTTTTCCTCAAACAATCAACACAAACCATCAACCATTGGTTAAATACAACAAGTAAAGGAATCAAGCAAGTAACAACCATCTTCAATCAATCAAGTAAGTGATTTAACACGTTTTTAGAGTTTATGTAGTTTCTATTGAAATTAGTGAAATAGGGTTTTAAATGTGTTGTCTTTTGCAATATAAATCATTACGAGTCATTATATAAGTGTTTGTAAACTGTTTTTGATGATCAATCAGTGTTTTTTTGGCACATTTGGGATGTTGGGGTGGGGCTGTCACGAAACTCTATTTCGTAGAGGAAACCGAAAGTTTATTTCCGGTTTCTGTCTGTATTATTTTTTTATTTTTTCCTCTGTAAGCCCATCTGGTAACATTTCGTTCTTACTTCTATAAGAGATATGTTTGAGAGACCGTCACGTTTGAGGCATGGTCGGGTTGCACAACATGCTTCTGTAAAAAGAGAAGACTCAGGCCACACATGTCCCTTCGATATCCGGACAGACTATGTCTGAGGCACGTTCTGTTGAGTTTGATTATACACCTTCCACTTCTTCCTCTCGTAGCAGACGGGAGTCTCCATTCCATCCCTCCCTGACTTCGTCCTACCACAGACGCACATCATTACCATCCTCACCACCGTGGGTTTTTGAGATGGGATCCTCATCTGCTTCACAAGCGGGGCCATGTGAGGTGAGACCTGATCCTACACCCCCAGTACCTGAGGTACTAGTTCCACCTGAGGTATCGGTGGCACCAGAGGCACCACCAGTGCCAATAGAGGCACCAACGGTAGAGGCGACACCGACGACACTATAGGTCCCTCAGGTATTTTGAGGGGGACCTTCTGACTTATCTATACTATCTCTTTATCCCACCCATGTGGCTAGACATTTATGGGATGGAGAGGTATGAAATTTACATTTATATTATAATTATTAATTATGTTATGGATAATATTATGAATTATAACAGTGAATTTTTTCTTGCAGGATCACGATACACTTAAGGTCATCATCCATGGGAAGAAGATCAATAAGCTAACTCCCCCTCTTGAGCCATGGTTTGATGATCTATTATGCATTACAGGGTTGAGAGATTTGACCTTCTATGGATATAACATGGTCAACTGGGGGATGACTAACGCTTTTGTAGAGAGATGGCACGAGGAGACGTCTTCGTTTCATCTACCACACGGAGAAATGACGATTACACTGGATGACGTCGCTTGTCTACTTCACTCGCCAATTAGAGGAAGTTTCAAGATCACCAAAAGTGGGAGAAAAATGAGCGATTGATCTGTTGGTTGAGAGGATGGGCGTTACCGTGGAGAAGGCCCTGAAGGAGGTTGATAAGACACGTGGTTGCCACGTGAGATATAGTTGGTTAAAGATTGTTTTTGATGATGAGGTTGCGCGTGCTACTGTTGCTGATGGTGATCCCGGGCAGGTTACCCTTCACAAGGGATATGCCATGAGAGCATACCTCTTGTATCTTGTTGGCACCCAGATCTTTGTGGACATTAGTGCCACCTACACTTATATCATGTATCTTTGGTTCTTTGTTAATTTAGAGCAGGTCAGTGGGTGGAACTGGGGGGCTGTCTGCTTGGTTTACTTGTATGCCAAGTTGACAGAGGCGACTAGGTGGAAGACGAGGCAAATAACCGACATCATGTCTCTTATGACGGTATAAAATATTTCTCTTAGCTTCCTTTTTTAATTATTTTAATTATGAAACCAACTGGATTAATTTTGATATTTCAGGGATGGATCCTACAACACGTCCCCCACATCTCTGGATGGTCATTTGTTGGGGGGTTATACTGAGCAGTTGCCTCGTGCATGTGCATACAAGTTGCTCAGATGCAACCAGTCAACACTGCTGTATCAGGTTTACCTGGACCGAATAGTGCATGAGGACATCCACTTTAGTGCCTACGCTGACTACCGTGAGATGATAGCTTTTGATGAGGTTTCTGTATTTACATGTTGGTTGGCCCGTGGTACTCAAAAGACTACCACTTATAAGATCGAGCGAGTGATGCATCAGTTTGAGTATACTTAGACCATTCCTCGGCATCCTGCTTTATCCGCTCCTCCAACAGTGAAGAGGAGGGAAATGGATGAGATTTTTGATGATTTTGAGAATCATCTCGTACCTCAGGAGGCCAGGAGTACCGTGGCTCCAGACGACTGGAGTTACGCGTACGGTTACATGTTATGGTTCTTCAGGATTTCGCATCCATACATTATATGGGAGGCTCCAAAGGACCCACCCAAGCTGGCTCATTAGGATATCCTGGAGGAGGAGCAGGCGAGGAGGGATCATGCCCAGGACGTGATGCCTATGTGTCGCTGTATCATGGAGCTTGCTAGGGATTACATCGACAGAGGGATGTTTCCTAACGGATACAATGTCAGATAAGTTTTGGAGGCGATCATGGCGGAGGCTCAGGGTGCCCTGGTTTATAGGAGGCAACAGAGGGATGCCTCGAGGGTGATAGGCTGCCTCATCCATACCCAGTAGTTTATTTTGATTGTATTTTGACTTAGTTTTTTTTTTATTTCGTATTGTATCGGATCTGTATTTTAAATACTATTATTATGAAATGCATTTTGGATAACATATTTGGGCGTTTATTTGATTTAAAAATTGCAGGTCTTTAATTTGAATTATAAATGTAATACTAAAGTAATTGCTTAAAGTTATGTTTTTCTGCTAACTGTCATACCCAGAATCGGATGTATACTTCCGCTAAGGAATCGGAGATATACTTCCGATTTTACATAAATATTTCAGAAATTGGTGCGAAACGGAAATAAACTTTCAGTTTTGTGAAGGGCATTTTCGAGTTTTCATGGGATGCGCCCCACCCCTATGGGGTGGATTAAGAAATTCACATAAATAATATTGTTTAAGAAAGATAAATATGGGAAAAATAGAAATTGATTACAGTTAAAATGTCCAATACTAAGAGCTTTTAGAATAATAATACAATTATGAGTAAGTAGAAAAATAATTTTACGTTAAATAGAAATGTGGTGACTTGAACATTTATAAGTTAGAGAATTCACTCACTTATTGCCTTAAAAATTTAGATGAATATATGGTGTGTCTTTCACAAAAGTACATAATCATACACTATGTATCCATGCTCTAAGTAAACCTTCCCACCAAAGCCACTATTTTGTTTTTGCCAGAAGCATTATTTTGAGAAGATATTACAGAGAACGTCAGTGGGATTGAACCACACACATACTCTATGTTAATTTAATAGACAATTGCGTAACCCACTTTATGGTGGGAAATTAAACCCTATGTATTTCCTAAAATACCCCTCTAAAATTGTAAGTATATTTCCGGTGCGCACCATTTTTTGAAATATTTGTGGCATTCATTCAAAAAACCTCAAATTCTCATTTCTCTTTCCATTTCCAAAGAATTTAGAGATTTTTCTTTGTAAACATTTTAGGTTAGAGGGATAAACATAAGAAGAAGATATACCAAGAGATACGGTTTTAGAATTCCTGGTGTAGGAAAGTTAAAAGAGTTAGCATCCTTGGTAGAAGATCCCTCGAATTTCAGAAAACGCTATGGAACTCTTTTAACTGTCTTGAACACTAACGTTGATGAAGGACTTCTCAAAACTTTTGTTCAGTTTTACGATCCAGTCTATCTCTATTTCACTTTCCCTAATTGTTAGTTGATGCCTACTTTGGAAGAGTACGCACATATTTTAGGTATCTCAGTGTCTAACAAAGTACCTTTCAATGGTTTGGAAGCCATTCCTAAGCCATAAGTCATTACAGAGATGAATCATTTAAGGAAATCTAAGATAGACAAAAACATGACTACCAAAGGAAATCTCTTAGGACTAACTTGGAGAAGGCTTTTAATTTTGCCGAAGCCGGTAGCATGGTAGCTTTTGAAGCTGTTTTGGCTTTGCTCATTTATGGATTGGTGTTGTTTCCCAACGTCCCAAGTTTCATTGATATCAACGCCATAAGGATCTTTCTGATTGGAAATCCTTTCCCACTTTGCTTGGTGACACGTATTTCTCCATTTATCATAGAAATCGTCAAGGAGATGGAATTATAGTGTGTTGTGTACCTTTGTTATTCAAATGGATTGTCTCACACTTGTCTAGGTCTCCGATCTTCCGAGCAAACAAAAACGGTTGGCATTGGTCTCGAAGATTCATGTCTCTTACTAACGACGATATCCATTGGTATACCTTGGCCAACAATGAGCTAGAAATCATTGAAAGCTGTGGAGAGTTTGCCAACTTACCTCTCATTGGTACGAAAGGAGGAATTAACTACAATCCATTTTTGGCAAGACGTCAACTTGGGTACGCAAACTCCAGTAAACCCATTGGTTTTAAAGTAGAAATTTACTTTTATCATGAAGGGGAAGATTCCCAAGGTTTAAAAGCCATGATGATAAAAGCTTGGCATGACATTCGAAGGAAAGAAAAAGGTGATGCAAGGAATTATGTAGCCATGAAAATCTACACTTCTTGGGTAAAGAAAAGAGCGAAGGAATTATGAATTCCTTATGATTATGAAGAACCCATGTTCCCAGTGGTATCTAAGTCGACCACCATTCCCATTGAGACTATGGGAGAATACCAAGAAGCTTTGGCTAAGATGAGGCTAGAAAAAGAGGCTTTGGAAGACAAATTTCTTAAGACTTACCTTGATAATGTAAAGCTTAAGAAGCAAGTCAAAGATCATGAAAAAACGCTCTACTTTCAAGATGGATGACTCATGGAGAAAGATGAGAAGATTCGTCGAAAGGATGACGCGATCAAGAAATACATCAAAGAAAGGAAAAGAAAGCTTATAGAAATGACAATTAGCAATCCTGCTCCAGATGATTGGAAAAAAGTCGTTAACAAGCTAAAGGCCGAGAAAGCTGAGCTGAAAGCTTACTATGGGAAAGAAGTCCTGAAGTTGAAGCTACATCAAGCATTTGGTTCTTCATCAGACGAAGACGCTTAATTAGTATAATTTAGCTTTATCATTTATTTTATCATTGTAAGAGCTATACTCCAAAAACTTGATGTAATCTTCTTTCAAATATTAATAAAATAAGAGTTTTCCATCCAAATGTTTGCAAGAAATTTCTCTTTTAGCGTAAATTCTTTGAAAATTCTTTTCTCTTTGCATCCACAATCATGCATCATACATTGCATCTCGAGTTTTTTTATTTAGAGTCTTATCTTTTGGAATTTTTTCCAGAGATCGTCAAGCTGTTGCGTCTTAGAGTTTCTCGACTACATTCACAGTCAGCTCGCAAATACATTGCTCGTGCAAACAAAAGAAAGGCAATGGAAGATTTTGAACAAGAGAATATTGAGCTTCGTGGTACAATAACCACACTTCAAGAGGAAGTGGAAAGACTCACTGCTTTGGTAAACTCGTTGGTAGCTGCACAAAATCAACAATCAACACCTAACAGTCAAAATCAAGCGACGATTTCAGAGATCACTACTACTCCAGTTTCTGTTGTTGCCATTAGTAATCCGCTTTTCAGTATGCCAGAAGGTTATCCATGGGGCATGTCTTTCAATTTCGGCATAAATTTTCATCAAAGTACTTTTGAAGTATAGGCAACCACAACTGAGGTTCCTACTTTGCAGAATTCAGTGTTTACTCTACAGCACGGGGTAGTCTTTCCTCAAGTCACTATGTCGATTTCTCAACCGATTATGACGAATTTAGCTTTTGTGGTTCACACTATTGCGAACGACGAAGTCTATCATAATCTTGGCAACAACACGAATCCTCGTGGCCAAATGGAAGATCTTTAGGAACAGTTCAATAAGATGCAGCTAGAGATCAAAACAATCCGTGGAAAGGATTTGTTTGGGAAAAATTCCCACGATCTATGTTTGGTTCCTCGCGTAAGGATACCCGCTAAGTTCAAAGTCCCCGACTTTGAAAATTTTAGAGGTAACTCTTTCCTGCAAAGTCATCTTACGATGTACGCTAAGAAGATGTCTACATATAACGATAATCATCAATTGCTCATTCACTATTTCCAAGACAGTCTTACTGGCGCCACTCAGAAGTGGCATATGAGGTTGGATAGTGCGAACATTCGAACTTTCAACGACCTATGCGAAGCTTTTGTTCAACAGTATAAATTCAATTTGGACATGGCTCTAAATCGAGATCAACTCAGATCAATGTCTCAAAAGGAAAAGGAGATTTTCAAAGAATACGCCCAACGTTGGAGGGAAATTGCTGCCCAAGTTAATCCACCGTTAGAAGAAAAAGAAATGACCAAGATATTCTTGAATACTCTTGGTCCTTTCTACTACGAACGCATGATCGCCAGTGGTCCAGGTGATTTTATCAAAATGGTAAACATGGGGATGCGATTAGAAGAAGGAGTTCGAGCAGGACGCTTAACTAGAGAAGTTGGATCTTCAAGAGGAACCAAGAGAATTGGAACTGGTTTCCCGAAGAAGAAAGAACAAGATGTTGAAATGGTATTCCAAGGGAGACCCATGAAGAATGTCAATGTCAATCACCGACGACAAGTAGCCACGTTCGCACCAGTTGTTAGTACAACTTCAAACATGGGAATTACCCCACAACTCCAGCAGAATCAACAGCCTCGACAATAGGATCAACAATTCAACAACAATCAGAATCGTGCTCCTGGAATCTTGTAGTTTGATCCAATTCTGATGTCTTACACGAAATTATATCCTACCTTGATTGAGAGAAATATTGAATCAGGTTATGATTAATCAAGTATGTAGACTTAATTAGTCTCGTGAGGGTTATAATTAATCAAGTATGTAGACTTAATTAGTCTCGTAAGGATAGGTGCTCATATCCCAAACTATGAAACCCTTGTGCATGGATGATCGGTATATGGACCAAATTATTCAGTTTATGGTTAATCAAAGAAAACAAGGACTTTGATTAACCTTGTGAGAATGACCATGCCCCAAACTCAACTATGAAACCCTTTTGGAAAGGCTTGGTATGGACCAAGATGATATAAGAATCTAATTGAAGAAATAAGGAGGTAAGAAAACAAGCAAGCCCATAAAAGGTGGACATATTTATGCTCCTAAAAAGTGGGACTAGTGTGATACTAGTATTCTAAATAACCGATTAAGACAATCGACCGGATAGTTGTCATTGTAGAAAAGCCCAGGACCAAACTATGAATGTGTGCTAGCATGCACTGTGTATGTATACCTGCTCATTGATGAAGAGCCCAAGAGGAGGCTATGTGTTCTAATTGGATGACAAACACGCAATTAAAACACACAAAGAGATAAAGTTATAAACTATTACAAACCATATGGGGATGGGGATACAAATTTACGAAAGGGGATGCATCAAATGAAAAGCGTGATTCAAAGTTTAAATAAACAAGCAATACAACCAAATCGAATTAATTTAAATAACTAAAAATAATTCCATCGCGTGGTGCAAGAAAATACTTCAAGTAGTCTTCAAGACATCGGATAAAGCTTTGTGCATCAGATGGAAACCGGATGGAAGTCCCTACATCAGATAAAACTCCAACAAACAGATAAAACTTGGAATAATATGAGAGGTCTTAAAAGGTCGAGCAGATTGGGTTAGAACCAAGTTTTTTTAAACAAATGAAGTATGAGAAGAATGCTTAATTAATCAACTTAAAAGTTGATTAAGTTAATTAATTAATTTAAGAAAGATCAATTAGTTGAAACTAATTAATTTTTAATAACGAAATTAAATAACTTAATCAACTTTTAGTTATTTAACCAAAAGTGACGAAGTAATGCTAAGACGAAATGAAAACTTAATCGATTAATCAAGAGTTGATTAACTTAATTAACCGAGTTAAGAAAAATAAATTAGTAAACTTATTCATTTTTAATAACAAAATTAAATAAGTAAATCAACACTAGCTTAATCAAATAAGCGTGGAGAAGAGGTGCACAACGAAAGTATGGTCTTGAGAACCTTGCACAAACTAACAAATAAGTTAGTAATCGCAGGAGAAGTCGAAAATAGAACCAAATGGATTCGCAACAATTAGTATGCCTTAGTAATTCAATTTCACAATTAAAATCATTACACGTGCATAACTAAGTAAGAAGATGACTCAAATTACAACGGACATCAACTTGTGAATTAACAAGGAAACACTCAATTCACAAAGGACATGAACTTGTGAATTAACAAGGAAACAACAAGGCAAATAGCAACCCAAAAACTCGGAGTGCACTTCAAATTTTTGCATCACATCTTGAACTACATTAGGAGCACCGATTCTCATTCTAAACATGTAAACCAATCCAAAAATATGAATAAACACATTGTGAAATTAATTGAATTCAAAAGTGAACAAAACAAAAATTAAAGGATGATTTTATCATTTTTGAGACTTCCAGACAGAAACACCACAAACAACGATATCCGATAATTCCATCTAAAAGAGTTCCAACATGGGGAATAGATTCAATGACACAATCAAATTATTTCAATCAAAACTTAGCTCAAAATTGACATAGATAAACCCAAAACCAATCGCAATTTGTCATTCAACCATCACAACCATGTTATCATTAACCAAAACTTCTAAGTCTCAATATCTTCAAAATAGGTTCACCACAAAATAAACTCAATCATCATTTCGAAAGTAAATTAACATCCTCAGTCCATCATTAATTTTCAAACAATGTCATTCAGCCTTCAATTAAATTTAAACAATAACAAACATCATTGTCCTTATTTGATTTCAGCAATGTCAATATTAACCAAGTTAAACACTCATCAGGTAAGCATCATCGAACAAACTAAGAAATAAATCATCACAATCTCAACTCAATTTAAGCACTAATAAACCATAAACTTTCAACACGAATCTATTTACAAACAATCAAACAAAAATAAACTTTCAACACGAATCTATTTACAAACAATCAAACAAAAATGGTTTTTAAATCAACTAAAACAATGAAAGTGAATCTGTTTACCACTTGAAGAAGTTGCAAATGGTGAGACAGTGAAGATGAAGGTCGCTGAAGAGGAAACTCGACGGTGGGATCTTGTATGTTTGCGAGAAGATGAAGGAGAGTTGATGTTAATGGCGGATGTTACGAAGATGGGATCCTCGGCATAGGGGTTCACGACGGAGGGAGATGGTTGTTTGGGTTGGTAGAGTTTGGGAAATATGAAGAAGGGTTTGTTGTTGTTACGGTGAAGAGACAATGAGGAAAATGAAGATGGCAGAGAGAACAGTAATGGTGAAGGGAGTGGTGATAGATGGTGTGAGGGTTAGTGTTGTGGAGACGGAGGAAGACGAAAATTGGAGGCGGAAGGTTTTGATGGAGAAGTTGGAAAGGTGATGGCGAGAAAGATGATGAAGGGTGGTATGTCGTGATGATGGTGGTTGGAGGTTGGTGGGTGAAGAGAAGTTTGTTGTTTATTTGTAGAGAGAGGCGAGTGAGTTTTGGAAGATGAAGAGGAAATTTTTGGATTGATTCTCTCTGCCTCCGCCTCACCTTTTTTTCTTTCTTTAAAACAGTGACAATGTTAATATATATATATATATATATATATATATATATACACAAATAAAAAATCAAATTATTTGAAACTATTTTAATTTTAATTTTTGGAGATAAAAAATGGACATTTAAAATTGTTAAAAACGATATAAATTTGAACACTAAATTATCTAAAAAAATAAAATGAGTACATTAAAATAAACTACGGGTATCAAAGATTAAAGAAAAATTATCAACAAGTTTACAATCGAAATAAAATGATAATAAAGAATACCCGGCTTTACAACGCTCACGGTTAAAAACGAGACTTCAAAATGTATCGAAAAATTAGAGAGAGCACATTTTCATGATCTACGTTACACGTAGATTCATAAAGCAGTAAAGGCAAAAACTTGAAATATTTTTCCCACTAATTTTTCGCACAGTGTCAAATTGCTTTTAGCAGTCTGTTTATAAAACCGAAATATCAATATCATCGACATATAAACAACTTAACACGATGCAATAAACAAGTAGAGAGATGAAAATGCATGAAGTGAAATAACGGGTATTTTACAACTACAAAAAGTTGCGAATTTTGGTTTAAATTGACCTTCGGTCAACCTGAACGCAACTAACGATGCAAATGTGATGAATGATTGAATATTTAATGACCATGACCTAATGGAAGCATATGCAGATGAAGGTGATGCCTAAGTTAGATAACTTGAAGTTTTGAGGGAAAATTTTGGGGTGTGACAGGAGGATAACAATTTATGTATCCTTGATGAGTTTCGAACGCTCGATCAGATTAACTGAACACTACCCTGCCCCGGGTTAAAAATGAGGTTTTCTTCGAACAAAAAAGAAACTCCTACTTCAAAGCTCAAAGGGGTTGACAAGGGTCAAACTCCCTTATTTCTCCGGCGTTTGGGGATTTCAATCAAGGCATGTACACGTCAACAGGGTTTTTATTCAAAAGCAATACCGCTTGAGATTCTTGGTATATTGTTCATCATCCTCCCTATAGAGGTTTTTCTTTATTAACAAGAGTTGAGTATCAAAAGCATGGTAAAACAATTAAGAGTGAATACGAATGGATTAATTCAAGACAAACATATTCAATGCATTATGATTAACATTCTGAAGATGAATTTTTTTTGCATACAAGTAAGTACAGAACAAATAAGAAAGATTACAAATGAGAATACAAATGAAAATCAAAATTGCCATGTTGAGGAGACTTGACTCCGTATGGACTTGTTGCTTTTGACAATGCACTTTGTAGTCTGGACGCCACTGAGGAACATATTCCCCTTTTAACCCGATGTAAACACAACAGTCTCTGAATTGATCAAGTCTTGAATCTTGTCTCTGGCTAAGGTACTATTTTCAATTGAATGGCCAAGAGCCCCTGCGTGGTAATCACATTGACATCAAATTTTTGTCCCTCATACTGAAGAGAGATGGCATAATTCATCCTCTTGGTTTCCTCTGGTGAAAGCTCAAGCAATGGAGAGAAACACTGGTTATGAGTTTCAGAAACTAAGTAAAACTCCTTTATGATTCTCCTGACTCCAAATGGCCTGATTGAGCATACGAATGACTCATTCTGATTAATCGTATGATTATCAAGACCTGAAATAGGCAACAATTATTGGAAATGATCTTTTGGACACACTGGTCGTGCACAAGATTCGGAAGATGCTCTTTGAGAGTAGATAATCAGACCTGTGGCTGGGTGTGGAATGGGATTGACTCATAGATTCAAAACATTTGGATTAACCTCAGATGCCCCTGTATTGAGCGAGTCAGGAATTTTGGCCTTCGATACCTCTCACCCTTTGACCATAGGATAGAAGTTCCCCTGCATGATATCTGCAGGTGATTCTCAAAAGATACGATGAACACTTTACCTAGCGAAGTGCATACTAAATTGCCAAGCATTGTCTGCCTCTCAGAAGAGATAATCTATTGGGGAGAAAATAGTATTAGGGAAATTTTCCAAACATGAATTAGACTTTTGACAAAGACGTCAGACGGGTGCTAGACTCTGAATTCCAACCTCTTGCAATCTTAGAAATCACGACCAAGTGCCCCAGAGTGAGAGACAGATCAAG
This sequence comes from Vicia sativa, assembly GCA_021764765.1. Taxonomy (NCBI): domain Eukaryota; kingdom Viridiplantae; phylum Streptophyta; class Magnoliopsida; order Fabales; family Fabaceae; genus Vicia; species Vicia sativa. The sequence goes on from CM038792.1 coordinate 260,107,068, forward strand.
AATTTGCACCAAAATCATAAGAGAGCTTTGTTGGTGGAGGACCCAAAGCGTGAATCTTAAACACTGAAGTTACAATAGGAGGGAAAGTAATCGGTCACAAGGAATTGGAAATGAGTCCGTACGCTTCTCGGGCTTCTTCAATATCTGTTGGCGAGCTTTTCCCTACAGATTCACTTGGAGATTAGGAACTAGCTGCTGATGAGCAAACTCAGGAACCCAACTGTAACATGGTGGAAGAATTGACTTATTTGTTTTGAGTTTTATAGCAAATGTACGGATAGCAAGAGTTGCCACCGACTTTTCTTTTATCTAATAAAGGAAAGGTGAAAAGAACAGGAAAGACTTTTGTTAGATTCTGAGTGCGGGAGGTAATTATGAAAAAGGAAGGTATTAGAACCCTTTCCATCTGTAGTTATCTACGGGCTCTTAATTTCTTATCTCACTTTTGAAAATTTTCTTTCTATGTGTGTGTGTGTGATTTGAAAAGTATTTTGAAAAGTATTTGAAAAGTATTTCGCTTTGACTTTGTAATGATTCTTGTATCTGTCCTCAAGAAGGTATAGGAAGTGTTTGGAAATGTTTCTTTGAAAGTGTCAAACTTTTGTAATGATTCTAGTTGGAATGTATACAAAGTGTTTGTTTGAAAAAATAGTTTGAAAAAGGTGTGAGGGCAAGCAATTAAAAGGTTTTGAGTGGAGCAAGCAATTAAAAGTCTTTATTACCTACTCAGAATGATCGTTCTTGTCATTTCCTTCTTCTTTAGGATAGTGTTATCCGTACCATTAGTTGGTAGGTAACCCTATCCGTTGGATGTGAAGGGACATGTGTAGGGTCATCGAATGGTCATCGAAGACAACATTGTAGGGATACCTTAGCATTTCGAAGGGAAGATCATCACTTATTCGTAGGCAACAATAGAGGGACGAGATCATATATTCGTAGGCAACATCGAGGGTCATTGAGGGACTATGATCTTTGTGATGATTTTGAATCGAGGGACTTTGCTAATGGTACCCCCTACGTTTGAGGGACATGACCATTGTTTATTTGAAAGGCAACAAGAGAGGATACCCTAAGGGGGGTGCAAGTGTAAAATAGTGATTCAATTCAAATATGTTATATTTGAACTAGAGTTATCTAACAGTTGATTTTAATCTTGCCATACAATCCTATTAGCCATACATCTAAGCAGTGAATATTTCCAGAAAAGTAAAGTTGCGGAAAGTAAAAGTGTGGAAAATAATCCATATGTTATTACATGGCTTTTGGGCAGATACATAGGAGGTGCAGAAAGTAAATGCGGAAAAATAAAAGGCCCTAATTACTATTACATCTTGAGAGCAGTTACAATAATGGTAAAAGAAACGCGCGCGAGAAATTATACATCTAGGAAGTAGTTACAATAATATGCGCGAAAACGAATTATGAAAACGATGAGACACAATTCGAAAACTTGCAAAATCGATCAAATAATGAAAACAAAAAGCCCAGATCACCTATTTTGGACCTTGCAAACACGATGGTTGGGTTAGTTTGTTTTGAAACTGCCTATAACCCTAGGTATGAAGCTTCATGATTTCAAAGCTCTAACAATGACAGATCACAATTTAGGCATCAAACCTTGCAAACGATGGATCGAACCTGCTCTATGACATCTCAAGAACACATTAGTATGGTTAGTTTAATTTAAAACATGATAGAATAAAAAATACAATTAACACAAAAGTATGCAAACTGAGTTCATGCATGGGTCTATTAAGAGTGCTTTAGCCATGGATTTTGATCCATACTTACTCTATGTTACCTCAGGAATATGATTTTCTACTTGAAAGCTCTTGAGAAAGGATGAAACTAGGGTTTCGGTGGTGCAACTTTATCTTGGAAATTTTTGCAACAAAATCGTAGCTTTATGGCTACTCCAATGTGTCCTTGAAGGTCTGATGGTATTGAGTATTTATAGAGGAATGAAATTAGGTCAACAAAAGTGTGGAAATATCTTGCATTGATTGGAAAATATTTGATTGAAAAATCAAATGCAATATTTCCAAAATTACTCAATCTTCATGGAATAAACTCTTGTACGATTTTTCCAACTTGCAAGGTGTTTCTTGGACCTCAAGGCATTCAAACAACAAGCCCACACGCCTATCCAATTTTTTTGCATTTTATTTTATTTAAAATTGAATTTAAATGAAATAATTCAAAAATAAATGAAATAAATAGTAGGAGGGCATGTAATTGGACTTAGAGGTCATGGACCATGTTTGAAACAAGTTTAAACCATAAAAACTTTGGCCCATTTGGAAGAAATTCAAAATTGATCAGTATTTTCTTCATGCACTTCTTCAAAATTTCCAAACTTGCACAAACCATATCTTGCTCAATTTTTATCATTGGAGAATGTTCTTGGACTTTTTAGAAAGCTTAAAATATCCTCTAAATGATCCTTTTGGTTTCACCTTCGTTGAAGCTTCCATGCTCATGTATACTTCTTTGGAAAAAGATGACTTTTTGTTGACTTTTTGGAGGACCTATAATGTCTTGACCTATAACTTTCAAATGAAGCATTTTTGGGAAATGCTTGTGAAACACAAAGCTGTAGAGAATTGAATTCCCTTCAAATGAGCTTTGTTTGAAAAATTCCTGATTAAGTATGTGAAAGTTATGTCTGGTCAAAGTTCAGTTGACTTTCCCTTAAGGAACCCTAATTTAGAAACTTTTGACTTTTGATCATTCTTTGAATTTTCTTGATGAATCATGATCAACCCTTGATCAAATGATGAATGTGACTTAAAAATCTTGATGTTGACTAAAAATGACGAAGTTTGACTGTATGTTGACCATAATTGAATTTTTGTCCAATACAACTTATTTTCAACCATCTGAGCATTTGACTAAGCAAACTTGAGGTGTGAGGCTTGAAACTTGACATGGTGACACCTTGAGACATATGAGGAGGCATGATGCTCTCTTGAGGCAATAGAAACCATATTTGACTAGAATGAATCAAAACCTTAGTTGTGGGTTGATTGCTTAGGAGTGGGTTCATCTAACCAACCCTTGAGGAACTCTTGAATATAGAGATGTGTGTTGACTTGAAAAATAGGAGGGCAAATTTTAGGGTATAATAGTTGCCCCTATTCTATTTTCTTGTACCTAAAGATTTAGATTGGGATGCTCACCTTTCGTGACCTGAAGGTAGAAGATGATTGAACAATTGAATACCCTGGAAATTTGCACTCGCTGGTGCATACAGTGAGACTGTCGGCTGACGATGTACTCGAATGGGATTATAGATGCCATTTGGAGAAGTTGATGCTGGGGAGTGAGTCGTACGTTAGAATCCATGGAAGTCTTTGAATGAAATTATTAGTATACATTGATTTTTAACCAGATATGCAACAATATGTTGATGGAGAGATAACAACGTGTAGTCGGAGATGGGCGTAAAGATGCCATCCGGAGAGATGAGGACGTGTAGTCGGAGATTGGCTTAAATATTCCATCTAGAGAGACGATGATAAGAGAGATTCATAATAAACCGTTGTCTTGGGTTTATCTGAGATAAGTATTCGTCATGATGGAGATAGTTTTCCCGTCTTGTTTTGGGTGTTAATCCGTTGCCTGCTGGAAAACCCATCTGGTTTCGGGACTTCATACTGTTAGATTATGTAAATTAGTCACCCCATCTTGTTTCAGAAATTTATCTATAAGTTGCTTTATTATGCATAGTCGTCTAGTCTCTGGCCTTCATATTGTTATGGTCGTACAAATAGTTTTCCCGTCTTGTTTCGGGCATTAATCTTTGACCGTCTATCTGGAATTATGAATGCACATGTTATGATTTTTATGAGTGGTGTATGAGTGTAGATGTTGTGGTATTTCAAAACATATCCATCTTGAAGAAGATAGGAATGTTTTGCTGGAGATCTTTAACTTCTGCTTGGGGATGTAGTTGTTGGAGACCATGACTTGGGGTAAGAGAGATGTGGGTTTCTCCGATGCACTATCTAACCAAGTTTCAGGTCTGGATACTGATGTTGTTGGAAGATGATAATCCTTGAGTGATACTCATCTGGGGATGAATATCTTGTGTATAACACTTGCTGGGGAATGATGTGATTTTGAATAGCTTATTACTGCTCAAAGATTGACATAACAAGTTGGTCGGTGATTTGTTACTTCTCAGGGACCAATGTAACAAAGTTGACGTTCACTGTGCGGGGACTGACGTGACAATTTGATGATCACTACTTAAGGACTAGCATGATGAGTTGAGACGTTCACTGCTCGGGGACTAATGTGATGAGTTGAGACGATCACTGCTCGGGGACTAATGTGATGAGTTGAGACGATCACTGCTCGAGGACTAACATGATGAGTTGATATGATCACTTCTCGGGGACTAACGTGATGAGTTGATATGATCACTTCTCGGGGACTAATGTGATAAAATGATATGATCACTGCTTGGGGACTAACGTGATGAGTTGAGACGATCACTACTCGGGGACTAATGTGATGAGTTTGAGACGATCACTGCTCAGGGACTAATGTGCTGAGTTTAAGACGATCACTACTCAAGGACTAATGTGATGAGTTGAGATGATCATTACTCGGGGACTAACATGATGAGTTAAGACGATCACTGCTCGGGAATTAATGTGATGAGTTTGAGATGATCACTACTCGGGAACTAATGTGAAAGTTGAAATGTAAATACTGTAAGCGAACAATCCTGTTATGGATAAGATGATGTAGTAATCTTGTTGGAGAGATATGTCTCTATCGAGGGAGTGATGGCTCTGCGGGTATGTGTTGGTGACTTAGGTTATCATCTCAATTCCTAGAGCCTGTAGTTACTGTTGTTTCTATTTTCTTTTCGTGTATTTACGAACAGATATTTATTGTCAGATGCATATAATCATTCAAATAAATAATTGGACTTTATGCAAACAAAATAGATAAAAGTAAAACGATTGAAACTGGAAAAGAGGAATTATATTAATTTTGAAAAGTCGGCCTATAGACAGGAAATTCGTGTACAAAGAGACAAATATCCTAGTAAGAGGAAATTGTCTGAAACATTTGGAAAGTGGGAAAGCTATGTGGAAACAATCTCGTCGAGTTTCAACTCTGCTATTGCTCATATATTTTCGACTATCTCATCTCCTTGTTGCCATAAGAAGGTGATTGAACTGATTTGTGCCATTTGAATCTTGATGTTGATAGTAGTGTAGTCTGTAAGTAGATGATCTTTGACGAGACATAGTCATATGCTTTAATCCCTAACTTTTTCCTAGACTGCCCTTTCAAGTTTTCAGTCTACCGGGATACCCTTTTTTGCCCAAGTCGTCTTTGCAGGTTTGCAACTTGTCGGGTGTACATTTTTTATATATGTCCCTAATTTTTCCCAAACCCTTTTGGTTCGCTGGGACGCCCTTATTTTTTCCTAGGCTAGTCGACCTAGCGGGTCTCATTTATGCTTAGTATTTTTTGACTATGTGTGCGTTCATAGGGTGCGGGAAGTCTTCTCCATCCATAGTGCTCAGTATCATGGCTCCGTTGGAAAATATTGTCTTGACTACAAATGGTTCCTCATAGGTAGGAGTCCATTTTCCCTTGGGATCTCCTTGTGGTAGGATGATGCGCTTGACTACTAGATCGCCAAATTGGTATACTCGGTGCTTGACTTTCTTATTGAAGGGTCTGACCATGCGCTTCTAATATATCTGCCCATGGCAGATGGCTGCGAGTCTTTTTTCATCGATCATGTTCATCTGGTCAAGTCGAGTCTGGACCCATTCTTCTTTGTCTAAATTCTCCTCCTTCATAACTCAAAGTGAAGGTATCTGAACCTCAATAGGTAAAACTGCTTCTATACCATATACGAGAGAGAATGGGGTTGCCCCTGTAGATGTTCTTATTGAAGTGCGATAACCGTGGAGAGAAAATGGCAACATCTCATGCCAATCCTTATACTTTATTGTCATCTTCTGTATGGTCTTCTTAAGATTCTTATTGGCGGCTTCCACTGCGCCATTCATCTTTGGCCGATACGAAGAAGAGTTATGATGCTTAATCTTGAACTGCTTTAACCTTAGTGGGGTCAACTTCGATACCTTTAACACTGACAATGAATCCCAGGAGTTTTTTGGATATGATTCTAAAGGTACATTTGTTCGGATTCTGTCTCAACCTGTATTTCATCAGTTTATCAAACAACTTATGCAAATAATCAAGATGTTCTTCTTTGGTTTATGATCGAGCTATCATGTTGTCGACGCAGATCTCTATCTCGTGATGGATAATATCATGGAATAAAGCCACCATAGCACGTTGATATGTTGCGCCAATATTCTTCAACCCAAACGGCATGACTTTATAACAGAAAGTGCCCCACTGTGTAACAAAAGTAGTCTTTTCCATGTCTTCGGGGACCATCTTGATCTGATTATAACCAAAGAAACCATCCATGAAAGAGATAAATTTATGCTGAGCAGTATTGTTAACTAGGACATCGATGTATGGAAGTGGAAAATCGTCTTCCGGGATTTCCTTATTTAGATCTCGGTAGTCTACCCACATGCGCACTTTACCATCCTCAGTAAGTTGCGAACGTGGTACCGGTACCTAAGAAGGATGGACAATTCACTTTTCTCTCAAGGATCCTGCCTCCAAAGGTACTTCTCAATCCCATAGGAACAACTTGTTCAAAATATTCAATGTAAACCCTTTTTTCTTGACAAACATATTTCCCTCTCATTCCTCAAACCCATCAATTTCTCCTCTTTCCCAATTCTTTTTATCACTCTCACCATTTCCTATTTTTCATGTCCACAGAAGCAAGATCAGCTCTTGTGTAAGGCTAAACAACAAAAACAGGTTTGCTACACTCATCAATACTCATACCCCAAAATTTACCCTCCTACTTCTCAAGACATTTCATACATCCATACTCAAGGATTTCACAAGGGTTGATCAGACAAACCCTCTCCTAGACAATCAACCCAAACAGGGTTTGGCAATTCTCAGATCAAGGTGGTTCCCAACATATCCAATGGTCATCATGCCTCCTCATATGCTTCAAAGAATCTCCATGACAAGTTTCAAGCCTTACAAGTCAAGTTTCCTCAGACAATTGCTCAGATGGTTGAAAATCAGTTGTATTGGTCAAAAAGTCAACTGTGGTCAATATACAGTCAAACTTCATGATTTTTGGTCAACAACCATATTTTGAAGTGACATTCATCATTTGATCAAGGGTTGATCAAGATTCATCAAGAAAACTCATGATTTGATCAAAAGTCAAACTTTCCAAATTAGGGTTTTCTAAGGAAAAGTCAACTGAACTTTGACTGAGCATAACTTTCTCATACTTTATCAAAAAAATTTCCACCACCTCTCATTTTGAAGAGAATTCAATTCTCTACAACTTCATGTCTCACAAGAAAACTCAGAAAATGCTTCATTTTGAAGATATGGATCAAAATATTACAGGTCCTTTTCAAAGTCAACAAAAAGTCAACTTTTTTGTAAAGAAGTGTTATTGAGCATGGAAACTCCAATTGAGATTAAACCAAATAGGTTATTTAGAAGACATCTAGAGCTTTCTAAAAAGTCCAAGAACACTCAAAAATGATAAAAATTGAGCAAAATACACCTTGCACAAGTTGGGCATTTTTGAAGAATTGCACAAAGGAAAATATTTGATAAAATCCAATTTTTCCAAATGGGCCTATAATTTTATGATCCAAACTTGATCATAATATTATTCAAGACCTCTTGATGCCTTGCCACGACCTCTTTTCTTATTTTTTGATTTATTTTTGAATTTAAAAGCATTTAATTCAAATTTAAATCAAATAAAATATGAAAACAAGTTGGGTTGGATTTCTATAAAACTTGAGGACCAAGGAAGCCCACAAGACATGCCAAATACGTGCTAGCTCATGCAAGGAAGAGAAAATCAAATTTTGGAAAGATTTGATTAAAATTTAAAGAGAAATAATTTTGCATTAAAAGCCACATCTTTTTTCATTCTTTTTGCTTCAAACTCTTGCTCTATAAATACCTAATGCATTCACAAAGACCAAGGACGAAACCCTAGCCTCTTGAAGCAACCCTATTTTCTCAAATTTTTTCACAAAGTTGTCAATTTCGAATTTGATTTTTCAGCAGGTTTCAAGGTGTTTTAGGCATTCAATCGTGTTCCTGAGCATCCCAGCAGTCGTTCCCAACCCTTACACGAAGCCAAATCATCCCAAATCGTGCTACCTAGCTCTCACCGGTTTGGTATTTTCTTGATTTCGATTTTCATATTTCATGCGTTGTTAACTGTTTTTGATTGATTGTATACACTCAGGACATTCATTAGATCATGATTGATGCATTACATGTGAGGTTTTACGCATAAAACACAAACTGCCATTGTTAGGGCTCCAAGAACTGTTTGCTTCGAAACTCAATTTCCAGGAACTTTCAGGACAAATGGACACCACCATCGTGTTCGCAACCCTCGAATTAGGGGGGTAGGGTCCCTCTTTGTTCTTTATTTGGCTTATTTTGCAGGTTTGGAGATCGGAGTCGTCGGAGAAGACGACCGGAGCTAGGGCTCCGGCGTCGTTGACCGTCAGTCTTAGGCGAAGGCTGGCGTGGCGTAATGGTGGTTTCTGATTCGTTCACGCGTTACACCTGGGCCCCACATGTTGACTGTGTTTGAAAAAACCAAATCTGACCGTAATACGGTGAATTGACTTTGAGGTTTTTGTATCGCAAATGTGCGGATAGCAAGAGTCGCCACCGACTTGTCTTTTATCCAATTAAGGGAAGGTGAAAAGAATAGGAAAAGACCTTCGTTAGATTCTGAGTAAGGGAGAAGGTTATGAAAAGGGAAGGTATTAGCACCCCTTTCCATCCGTAGTTATCTACGGGCTCTTAGTTGCTCTTAGATCATTTAAAAAGTGTTTTCTGTGTGTTTGACAAAACTGTTTTGAAAAGGAATTTCGCTTTGACTTTGTAATGATTCATGTAGGAATTTATACAAAGTGTTTGGAAACGTTTTGTTTTGAAAAGAGTTTGAACTTTGACAAAAGTGTGTGGTGTGAAAAGTATTTTGATAGAGCAAGCAACTAAAAGTCTTATTACCTACTCAGAATTGGTCGTTTTCGTGTTGTTTTACGTTCCTTTAGAATAGTGCTATCCATACCATTAGTTGGTAGGTAACCTTATTCGTTGGATGTAAGCGGGACATTCGAAGGGACATCGGATGGTCATAGAAGGCAACTTGTAGGAAGTATCCTAGCACATTCGAAGGGACTATCATCATTTTTTCGTAGGCAACAATCGAGGGTCAAGATCATGTATTCGTAGGCGACATCGTGGGTCTATGATCTTTGTATCGAAGGGACTATGATGATATGTTTGTAGGCAACGGTGCTAGGATACCTCTACGTTCGAGGGACTTGACCATTTGTTCGAAAGGCAATGAGGGAGAATTACCCTAAGGGGTGCATGTGTGAAAAGAGTGTGTTGATTTCAGGTATATATTATCTTGAAATTTTGAGTGATCTATGTCCGATTTTATCTTGCCATACACGCCTAATTACTAACAGTTTATAGGGTGCGGAAAGTAAATTGCGGAAATGTAAAGTGCGGAAAGATAAAGTCCTACGCTATTACATGGCTTTGAGGCAGTTACATAATAAGAGTGTGGAAAATAAAAGTCCTAATTAAACTATTACATCCCATAGGCAGTTACATAATTGAAAAGAAAAGCAAGAAAATTCGTCCGAAAGTTTACAACCTGTGAACAAATACATAATCGAAAATACGAGAAAATTGCATAAGAGGAAAAATGTTAGTAAAAATAAGAATTTTGAATGAGGAAAAAAGTTTTGTGTTAGTGATGACAATAATATGATAAGATAATTTTTTGGTATTTTTCGGAGTTGATTTCGGTATTTAAAAAACAATTAAAAGTCATTTAAATGATTAATTAATAATTAAATAAAATATGCATGCAAAAATAATAATTTTAATGCTAAAAATTAAATAAGTATTTTTCTGATGATAATGCAAAAAAGAGATATTTTTGGAGTTTTTTAGATGCATGATAAAAAATATTAAAGATAAATTAAATTGGATGAAAAATATTAAAGAAAATAGAAAAATAAGAATTAGTTTTGCAAACTTGTAAAAAATATTTGGTCCTGCCCAGGCTCGAACCGGTGTCCCTCTGGTAACACGTCACGCTCCCTTGCCTTTACCACTGAGCCAACGCGCGTTTGGTGTCATATAAATGAAACGAAGCGTTTTTGAATAGATTTGAATTCTGGGAACCAAGAACACGCGCAAAGATCTTCATCTTCTTCGTTTGAAATTTTGAAAGGTTAGCATCGGCTGAGTTTGAAGCTATGGCCCCTGCAAATATCAAAAATCCAATACAAGCAATATAAATGAGATTCAAAGCCATGGTTCGATTGGAAACATCGTTCTGAGCACGATGGTGGTATCGGTGTCGTCCAATTTAACGGATTTAAGGAAACCCTAAATCGGTTCAGAAAACCCTAACTATGGTGAATCACGTTTCAGGCCACGAAAATGCAATTGAACTATCCATAAAGCTTGCAAACTTCAAACTAAACACAAAACAAACATCAAAACTCGTTAAAGATGCATGAATAACAGAATTCAAAATTTGAAAAAGTATGAACAAACAAAAACTGGATTTCGTGATTCTTGATGTTTTTGAGAGTTGTAAAGGTCTGGAATCACTCAAGAGGCTTCAAGGAACGTGTTTGGATGATTAGAATTGACTGAAACCAAGCAAAACTAGGGCTGCCAATACCTTGAACACCACAGTTTTTTTGACTTGTATTAGGGTTCTTTTGAGCAATTTTTCTCATTTTTGAGTATTCTTGGACTTTTTAGAAAGCTCTAGGTGTCCTCTAAGCAACCTCTTTGGTTTCATCTCAATTGGAGTTTCCATGCTCAATAAAACTTCATTGCAAAAAGTTGACTTTTTGTTGACTTTGAAAAGGACCTGTAATGTTTTGATCCACATCTTTAAAATGAAGCATTTTTTGAACATTCTTGTGAGACATGAAGTTTTAGAGAATTGAATTTCCTTCAAAATGAGAGGTGGTGGAAAAATTTCAAAGAAAGTATGAAGAAGTTATGCTCAGTCAAAGTTCAGTTGACTTTTCATTGAGAAACCCTAATTTGGAAAGTTTGACTTTTGAGCAAATCTTGAGTTTTCTTGATGAATCATGATCAACCCTTGATCAAATGATGAATGTAACTTCAAAATGAGTATGTTGACCAAAAATCAGGAAGTTTGACTGTATGTTGACCACAATTGACTTTTTGTCCAATACAACTGATTTTCAACCATCTGAGCAATTGTCTAAGGAAATTTGACTTGTGAGGCTTGAAACTTGACATGGAGAATATTTGAAGCATATGAGGAGGCATGGTGACCATTGGAGATGTTGGAAGTCCATCTTGATCTGAAAATTGCCAAACCCTAATTTGGGTTGATTGTCTAGGAGAGGGTTTGTCTGATCAACCCTTGAGGAATCCTTGAGCATAGATGTATGAAATGTTTTGAGAAGTAGGAGGGCAAATTTTGGGGTATGACAATGACACGTTGCTTTGATTATAACCCAATGTTTGCAGATTACAAACACCAAGCACACTTGGTTGATTGTATGTGGTGATTTCCCGGGGTCACAGTTCGATCCTAGCTCCCTGATTTTCTTTTTTATCACTTTTCCATAACTAACATATTTTCTATTTTTCTTTTAATATTTTCATTCTAATTTAATTAATCTTCAAACAATTTTCTCATGCATTTAAAAATCACCAAAATTATTTTCTTTTTGCATTTTAATCAGAAAAATGTTTATTTAATTTTTGGCATTAAAATTAATATTTTTGCATGCATATTTTAATTAATTGTTAATTAACCATTATATTGACTTTTAATTGATTTTAATTATCAAAATCGATCCAGAAAATTCCCATAAAATTTCTATATCATCTAATCAGCATGACTAACCTAAAATCTTTTTCCTCATTCAAAAATCTTATTTTTACTAACCCTTTTCTCTTATGCGAATTTCTCATATTTTCCGATTATGTATCTGTTCACAGGTTGTAATGTTTCAGACTATTTTTCTCGCTTTTCTTTTCAAAATTATGTAACTTCTCATGGGATGTAATAATTTAATTAGGAGTTTTACTTCTCGCACTCCTATTATGTAACTGCCCCGAAGCCATGTAATAGCGTAGGACTTTATTTTCCGCACTTTACTTTCCGCAATTTATTTTCCGCACCCTATAAACTGCTAGTAACTAGGCGTGTATGGCAAGATAAAAAACAACATAGATCACTTCTAATTACAAGACAAAATATTTGAATCAACACACTCTTTTCACACATGCACCCCTTAGGGTAATTCTCTCTCGTTGCCTTCCGATTAAATGGTCAGGTCCCTCGAACGTAGATGTATCCTAGCACTGTTACCTACAAATATATCATCATAGTCCCTTCGATACAAAGATCATAGACCCACGATGTCGCCTACGAATACATGATCTCGTCCCTCGATTGTTGCCTACGAAAATGATGATCGTCCCGAATGTGCTAGGATACTCCTGGTTGCCTTCTATGACCATCCGATGTCCCTTCGATTGTCCCTTCACATCCAGAATAGGTTACCTACCAACTAATGGTGCGGATAGCACTAATCTAAAGGGCGTAACAACACGAAACGACCAATTAAGTGGTAATCGGACTTTTAGTTGCTTGCTAAATCAAATACTTTTCACACCACACACTTTTGTCAAAGTTCAAACTCTTTTCAAAACGAAACATTTCCGAACACTTTGTATACATTCCTACATGAATCATTACAAAGTCAAAGCGAAATGCCTTTTCAAAACATTTTTGTCAAACACACAGAAAGCACTTTAAAAATGAGCTAGAAGCAACTAAGAGCCGTGATAACTACGGATGAAAAGGGGTGCTAATACCTTCCCTTTTCATAACCTTCTCCCTTACTCAGAATCTAAAGAAGGTCTTTTCCTGTTCTTTTCACCTTCCCTTAATTGGATAAAAGAAAAGTCGGTGGCGACTCTTGCTATCCACAACATTTTTTGCGATCAAAAGCAAAACAAATTCTCAAAGTCAGTTCACCGTATTACAGAACTGGCGACTCTGCCGCGGAGACACCCTAAAGAGAGAATGCCTTAGGGATTTTTAGATCACTTTTACTGCTTTCTGTTTGACTTGCTTGCTTTACTTTAAGGGTTGCTTGGGTATTATATTTGTGGGGGATCCTACACCCGGATCCAGGTTTCCTTAGGTAAGTAGAAATAGATCGTCGCGACCGTTAGGCGTATACCGAAACGGTCAACATGATGGCTACGTTAGTGTGACACTTTGGATGTCCTGATACTTTTCATTTCCAAGTTGAGGATAGTATTTGGCTTCTGCGTGGTGTCATCAACACTAACTCAACTTTTAGAACCTTAATTGACCCATCTTGGCTATTAGAAGGTAGTGAGATGGCCGGATTTGGTGCAGACTAAGGTTGGCTGATACTCGATGCTACGCTCATTAAGATCAGACTTTTGGGATATTTTCGGTCGACCACTTGGTAGTCGTATTGAAATAAACGCCTACGAGAAAGATCAATGATATGAGATTCCTAGAACCCGTTTACTATTATAGGATAGGATGAACCAACTCAAACTTTGGTAGGGTAATCACCTATACCTCGTGCAAGCCTTAAACCTAGGGCTATTGTGTGATTTGTTTGTGCTTGCTAAACATGACATCATGACATCATCGCATTGCATATCATTTCTAACTATTTCAAGGACCTAGGGGTTTATCTTTGCTCTATTTTGTAGGGATTATGGCTTCTAGAAAGACTATCCGAATCAACTTCATGGGTGTACCTTCTCAGCTCAAATAATTGGTTTCAGAAATTCCCGATCATGCTCAGTTCATCAAAAGACATGGTTATCTGCTTGACTTGGTTATCTCCGGTTTTGAAGAAGATATGATGCACATCCTATTCCAGTTCTTCGATCATAAACACCATTGCTTTTCATTCCCAGATTATCAGTTGGTTCCTACCTTGGAAGAGTTCTCTAAACTACTTAGGGTACTTATTCTTGACCAAATGCCATTCACCAGTTTAGAAAAGGTTCCTAAGTACGAAGACATTGCATCAGCATTACATCTAAAGCGCTCAGACAATGAAGCCAATTGGGAAACCAGAAGTGGAGTTAAGGGTTTACTTGCCAAGTTCCTGATAAAGAAAGCCCGAGAATTCCTCAAAGCTATGAGTTTCCATGCATTTGAAGACATCGTGGCTTTGCTAATCTATGGTTTGGTTCTATTTCGTAACTCGTATCAATTCATAGATGTGAACGCCATCAAGTTATTCCTCACTCGTAATCTTGTGCCTACCTTACTTGGAGACATCCTACATTCTTTCCACACTCGTACTACCAAAAGGAAAGGAAATCTCATGTGTTGCATACCGTTACTTTCCAGGTGGTTTATTTCGCACCTTCCTCCATCAGTATTGAAGAACGAGCAAAGGTTGAAGTGGTCTCAAAGACTAATGTCACTCTCTCATTCAGATATCCATTGGTGTCTTTTCTCTCAAAAGGACTTCACATTCATTGAGCGTTGTGGAGAATTCCCTAATGTACCACTCCTTGGCATAAGAGGAGGTATCACCTACAACCCTTCTCTAGCTCTACGTCAGTTTGGTTATGCTCGAAGAGATGGTCCACATGATATGCTTCTCCAAGATATTGTGTTCGACTACAACCACGATCTCCAGAATTACCGACGAAGGTTCATACACGCTTGGGGCATGGTAAAGAAGACTGATACCAAGACTTTGGGGCACCAAAACTCCATTCCTTGGTAACCTTACCTCAAATGGGTGCGAGCTTGAGCTCAAAACCTCATGATGCCTTTACACCCGTGTTACCAGTAATTATGGAACCTGTTGCTATAGGTGACGTACCCTATACTGTTCTCCATCCCGACATGCCTACTGATTTTGAAGACTTGAAGAGATCCTGGATTCAACTAAAAGAAGAAAGGGATACATTTGAAGCTCAGTGCTATGCAAGCGAGAAGAAGGTACTAGAGTTGACCAAGCTACTTCACGAAGAGCGGAACATCAACGCCTACCTCAACACCAAGAGGAAGCGCCCATGGGAGACTTAGAGCTTTAGGATTTTGTGCTTTTATTTTTCTAAATTATCTTTTGTACTTAAAAAAAAGAAAGGGAATAAAAAAAGGAAACTAATAAAGGTTGTTCATGCTTGTTTAACAAATTTAAATTCCTAAGGTCCTTGAAAATATTGCATTGCATTGCATAAACATCGCATATCATAGCATAACATTGCATAACAGGTACGTTGGAGATTGGTTTTCTCATTTTCTCGCTATTTTTTTAGCAGAAATGGCTCTTGAACAGACTGTCAAATATCTTCAGGCTCAGAATGCTCAGTTCCAGGAAATGTTCACTAGCTTGGTCCAAGGCCAAGAAGATCTGAAGAAGCTCATCAACAAAAAGAAAAAGGTCATTGGTGTTCTCAACATGGGAAGACGTCACAAAGGTGGTCCTAGAGTGGTTAGCCGGATAGAACTCTCAGAGTGTGTCAAAACTGAGGGTAGTGTCAAGGGCAAGGAAGAAGACCAGCGTGAGCCTGAGAAGAAGGAAGAAGACTATGAGAATGATCAGTACTCTTATGAGGATGACAAATACAAGCAACTTGAAGACCGTCTGAATGCTATGGAAAATCTGAAGATGTCAGGGCTGAATTTTGATGACCTGAGTCTTGTTCCATGTGTGGTGATTCCTCACAAGTTCAAGGTTCCTACTTTTGCCAAGTATGATGGCATTTCTTATCCGAAGCTGCATTTGAAGTCCTATGTTCAGAAGATCAACCCCCACACTGATGACAGAAAGTTGTGGATTCATTATTTCCAAGAGTTTGGTCGGAACTCAGTTGGAGTGGTATTATCAGCTAGAGAGTGACCACATCCGTACCTGGAGTGACTTAGCAGATGCTTTCTACAAACAATATGAGTACAATGCTGAATTGGCACCCACTCGCATGCAACTATAGAGCATGTCTATGGGTCGTGAGGAGAAGTTCAAAGAGTATGCTCAGAAATGGAGAGATCTCGCAGGCAGAGTTCAACCACCCTTGTCCAATAGGGAGTTAGTTTATATGTTTATGGGAACCCTGACAGGCCCATTATTCAATCATCTGATTGGAAACTCTTCAGCCGGATTCACCATGCTGATATTGACAAGAGAGCATATTGAAGTTGGAATCAAGAGCGGAAAGATTCAGGTAGAGTCATCCTCAAATGCTGCGAAGAGATCTTTTGGTGGTAAGAAAGAAGCAAATGCTGTGTATGGTCAGAAAAGCCGTGCCAAGACCGACCGCGCTCAATCTGTGGGGCGGTTGTGATCTCGATCCTACATTAGCACAACCTCGGCGAGACAACGCGTAACGAGCAGCGCCACGAAGATAGTTTACAAAGATTAACATGCCATTGTCGCAAGCATTGCAACACATGTTGAAAGCAGAGCTGATTACCTTGAGGGATCCTCCTCAAAACATTAACACTTCCTCTCCGAGATACAATCCTAACGCTAAGTGTGCTTACCACTCCAACAGCCCATGACATAACACCGATGATTGCTGGGCTCTGAAGAACAAGATTCAAGATATGATTGAAGCTAAAGAAATTGAGTTTGATCCTCCTGTCGAGACTCCGAATGTGATCAACGCACCTATGCCTAACCATGGAAAGAGTGCCAATGCTATTGACAAGAACTCTTATGTTTTTAATATAGATAATTTGACTATTCCTCTGATGTCTGTTAAGAAGAATTTGCTGCAATCCGGTGTCAATCCAGGGTGCCCAGAGAACTGTCGTTGGTGCCCATCTGCACCAGATGGTTGTGCTTGGTTGAGAAGACGTATTCAGTGCATGATGGATAAATGTGAAGTGCTATTTCTGAAACCTTCACCTATGGAGAATTTGTGTGAAGACATGTCTAAGAATCTGAAGATCGAAGATGTGAGCGAAGCCGTACCAGAAGTCTGGGATACCTTGGGGAAGCCAAGTGGAAAGTTTGATTACATGGTGAAGTATACCGTTCCTGAGAGCTACAAGATTCCCATTGAAGATGTTAAGGCGACCAAATAGGGGGACGATTTCCCAGAAGACTATGTTGATGTTAACACGATAAGGATTTCCTCTGCTAATCTTGTGCCTAGAGTGACACCTCTCATCATTACTTCTCCCAGGCCAGTTCCATATTCCTCTAACAAAGCTATACCTTGGAACTATGGAGCTGAAGTTTATTATCATGGTGTCAAGCAAGACCCTCTGACCATTGAGGATCTTACAGTTGAAGCTACCATTCCTGACATTGACAACATCACCGGGTCAAGTAAGGTGACCAGAACCGGAAGAGTGTTTTCTCCAGAGATCTCTCCTCCAAAAGAAACTGCGACTCCAGCTCGCATTCCAACTATTGAACCAGTTCCCGAGGCGCGAGAGAAAGAACCAGTAACTCATCCTGCTCAGACAAAAGTACCAAAGGAAGTTGCTGAAGACATCTCCAAACAAGAAA
This sequence comes from Vicia sativa, assembly GCA_021764765.1. Classification (NCBI taxonomy): domain Eukaryota; kingdom Viridiplantae; phylum Streptophyta; class Magnoliopsida; order Fabales; family Fabaceae; genus Vicia; species Vicia sativa. The sequence continues at coordinate 260,124,764 of CM038792.1, forward strand.
AGGAGGAAATTCTGAAGATCGTCAAGAAGAGTGACTACAATGTTGTGGAACAGTTGGGACAGACTCCATCCAAGATCTCCATGCTTGCTCTGCTCTTGTGCTCTGAGGCTCATGCCAAGGCCTTAGTGAAGTTTCTGAAGAACGCTCACGTACCACAAGACACTACTATTGATCAATTTGAAGTTTGTATTGCTAGCCTGGCTACCAACAACGGCCTAGGTTTCTCTGACGCTGATTTAACAAAGCCTTGCACATCTCTATTGAATGCAAGGGCATTACATTGTCCCATGTTTTGGTAGATACCAGTTCTGCTTTAAATATCCTACCGAAAAGTGCTTTTGACTGACTTGATGTTGAAGGATTGGTCTTGAATCCCAGCGACATAATTGTGAGAGCTTTTGATGGTTCTAAACGAACAGTACTTGGAGAGCTCATCCTGCCAGTCAAAGTCAGTTCCCAGACTTTTGACTCCACTTTCTTTGTCATGGACATCCGTCCAGCTTACTCGTGCCTACTTGGACGCCCTTGGATACATAGGGCAGGCGCTGTTACCTCTACCTTGCATCAGAAGCTGAAGTACCCAGTGAAGGGGAAGGTTGTTACAGTATGTGGTGAAGAGGAATACATGGTCAGTCATCTGCAGTCATTCCGATATCTCGAGATGGAAGGTGAATTCTTCGAGACTCCCTGCCAAGCTTTCGAAACAGTTCCAAGAGTCATGCCTGTTGACTCTCCCGTTACTCCTGAAGTTACACAAACTCCGCCGAGGATGGCCTCGCTGAAGGATGCTCAAGCCGTAGTTGAAGAAGGAGGTACTACTATTTGGGGTCAGCTCCCTGATCTCCCTGTCAAATCTAACAAGACTGGTTTAGGCTTCACCATCAAAGGTTAGAAGATGATATGCTGCGAACGTGCCGGCAAACTTCCTTTCCGCATCAGCCAAAATGGAGTCCATGCTATAGAAGACAGCGACAATGACTTCGACATCCGCAAGTGGATCTTCCCAACTCCCGACAACGGACTCAGCAATTGGAAGACTGAAGACGTCATACCAATCTCCTTTAGACAGGAGTAATTGCTTTTGTTTTCTGTTTTGCTTTTCGTTTTTACGCTTCGAACAATAAACTATAAAGCCCAGTGCCTTTCCCGGGGCATCATGGCTCGTTTATGAGGGTTATTATCTGTCATTTGCATATTTTCATTCAATAAAATCGTTGGACTTTTGCATTTAAATGTCGTTCTCTTTCTTTTACTTTATCACCCCTTCAAAAAGCTATGTGTTCTTACACACACCCACGTGATACACTGTAGAATCACTCCGAATCTCGTTGATAACAGCTATGCTATTGCTAAATATGACTTCGACAATCCGATCTACCAAGCCGAAGACGAAGGTGAGGAAGATTGTGAAGTGCGAGGAGAACTTGTCAGACTACTACAGCAAGAAGAGCAAGTTATACAGCCACACGAAGAGCCAGTTGAGGTTGTGAACTTGGATACTAATGAAGACAGAAAAGAGATCAAGATAGGAGCGGGTCTTGAGAATAGTGTCAAAGAGATATTGGTTCAGATGCTACGAGATCATATCGAGGTTTTTGCTTGGTCCTACGAAGACATGTCAGGTTTAGACATTGACATTGTGGTACACCAATTTCCAACAAAAGAAGGTTTTCTCCAAGTGAAACAGAAGGTTCGTCGCATGCGTCCTGAGATGTCAGAGAAAATCAAAGTTGAAGTTATGAAGCAGTTCAACGCCGGTTTCTTAGCTGTTACTTCTTCCCTACAATGGGTTCCAAACGTGGTACCCGTACCTAAGAAGGATGGCAAAGTACGAATGTGTGTGGATTACAGAGATCTGAACAAAGCAAGTCCGAAAGACGATTTTCCACTTCCTCATATTGATGTTCTAGTTGACAACACCGCCTAACACAAGGTTTTCTCCTTCATGGATGGTTTCTCCGGTTACAATCAGATTAAAATGGCTCCCGAGGACATGGAGAAAACTACTTTTGTTACAAAGTGAGGCACTTTCTGCTACAAGGTCATGTCGTTCAGCCTGAAGAACGCGGGCGCCACTTATCAGCGTGCCATGGTGGCATTATTTCATGACATGATTCATCACGAGATAGAGGTCTACGTCGACGACATGATAGCTATATCACAGACAGAAGAAGAACATCTCGATCATTTGCGGAAAATTTTTGATAGATTGAAGAAGTACAGACTAAGACTCAATCCCAATAAGTGCACCTTTGGAGTCAGATCCGGTAAACTCCTAGGGTTTGTTGTCAATGGTAAAGGTATTGAAGTTGACCCCGCCAAGGTTAAAGCTATTCAGGAAATGCCAGCTCCCCGCACCGAGAAGGAAGTCAGAGGTTTCTTGGGACGTTGGAATTACATTGCCAGATTCATTGCACATCTAACTACTACTTGTGAGCAAATCTTCAAGCTACTAAAGAAAGATCAAGTAGTGGAGTGGAACGACGATTTCCAGATCGCTTTTGACAAAATCAAGGAGTACCTACAGAATCCTCCTATCCTGATGCCTCCTGCCGAAGGAAGACCTCCTATCATGTACTTGAGAGTATTAGAGAATTCAATGGGGTGTGTGTTGGGGCAACATGACGAGTCTGGTCGAAAAGAGTATGCAATATACTACCTTAGTAAAAAATTTACCGACTGTGAAACAAGATACTCATAGCTCGAGAAAACTTGCAGCGTTTTGGCTTGGGCTGCTCGCCGACTAAGACAGTATATGTTGACTCACACTACCTTGTTGATCTCCAAGATGGATCCGATAAAATACATATTTGAGAAACCATCTCTCTCTGGAAGAATAGCAAGATGGAAAATGATCTTGACCGAATACGACATCCAGTATACTTCTCAGAAAGCGATCAAGGGAAGTGTAGTAGCCGATCATTTGGCTCATCAAGCCGTAGATGACTATCAGTCTATGCAGTTCGAGTTTCCAGACGAAGATGTTTTGATAGTTACTGATTACGAAGAACCAGGACCAGACGAAGGACCTGAACAAGGATCCCCCGATGGACCATGGTCTTTGATGGAGCCTCAAACGCACTTGGCAATGGCATTGGCGCCATCATTACATCCTCTGCAGGCGGACACACTCCTTTCACCGCCAGGTTATGTTTCAGTTGCACTAAAACATGGCCGAATACGAAGCGTGCATCATGGGTATTAAAGCTGCTATTGACTTAAGAATCAAATTCTTGCAAGTGTATGGAGACTCATCTTTAGTGATTAGTCAGATTAAAGGCGAGTGGGATACGAAGCATCCGAATCTCATTCCCTATCGAGAGCTTGTTCTAAGTTTGATCCCCTACTTTGAAGAGATTACTTTTGATCATATTCCACGAGAGGAGAATCAGTTGGCAGACGCATTAGCTACTATGTCATCTATGTTCAAGGTCAGATGGGACAATGAGGCTCCCCAAATCATCATTGAAAGGTTTGACGAACCAGCATACTGTTGTGAACTTGATACAGAAGAGAAACCTTGGTTCTATGAAGTGAAGAGGTATCTTGAGACTCAGGAATATCCCGCAGGGGCATCTGTCAACGATAAGAAGTTCTTGAGAAGATTTGCATCCAAATTCTTCCTCAGCAATGACATCTTCTACAAACGCAATCATGACTTGTGCTTACTCCGCTATGTAGACTAGAAAACAGCAGAACGGATCATGGAAGAATTACACGAAGGCGCATTTGGTACCCATTCCAGTGGGCATACGATGGCTAAGAAGATTCTGAGAACAGGTTACTATTGGTCCACCATGGAAGCTGATTGTCACTGCTATGCTCGATCTTGTCACAAATGCCAGATATATGCAGACAAAGTGCAAGTACCTCCGGTACCATTGAATATTTTGACTGCTCCTTGGCCTTTCGCAATGTGGGGAATTGACATGATTGGAGAAATCAAGCCCACCGCTTCCAACGGACATCGTTTCATCCTTGTGGCAATTGATTATTTCACCAAATGGGTAGAGGCAGCCTCGTTCGCATCTGTTACCAAGAATGTCGTGGCTCGATTCATTAAGCATAATCTCATATGTTGGTATGCCACTCCCGAAAGGATCATCACAGGTAACAACTCTAATCTCAACAACAGAATGATCTCCGAATTCTGCATGCAGTTCAAGATCAAGCATCACAACTCTTCTCCTTATCGGCCTAAGATGAATGACGTAGTGGAAGCCGCCAACAAAAATATCAAGAAGATCATACAGAAGATGACAGTGACTTACAAAGATTGGGATGAGATGTTGCCATTCGCTCTTCATGGTTATCGCACTACAGTACGAACATCAACAGGGGCAACTCCCTTCTCTCTTGTATACGGTATGGAAGAAGTCCTACCAATCGAGGTTCAGATACCCTCAACCAGAGTCCTCCAGGATGCAGAGCTAGGCGAAGATGATTGGATCCAAACTCGCCTTGACCAGATTAACTTGATTGATGAGAAACGACTCGCGCCCATCTGCCATGGACAAATCTATCAGAAGCGAATGATCAGAGCATTCAACAAGAAAGTTAAGCACCGAGTTTACCAAGTCGGTGATCTAGTAGTCAAGCGCATCATTCTTCCACAAGGTGATACCAGGGGAAAATGGACTCCCACCTACGAGGGACCGTTTGTAGTCAAGGCGGTATTTTCGCGAGCTATGATACTTAGCACCATGGATGGAAGACTTCCCACACCACATGAGCGTGTGTAACACGATGAGCGACTTTGAGATTTTGTATCGCAAATGTGCGGATAGTAGAGTCGCCACCGACTTTTCTTTTATCAATTAAGGGAAGATAAAAAGTACGAGAAAAAGACCTTCGTTAGATTACGAGTAAGGGAGAAGGTTATGAAAGGGAAGGTATTAGCACCCTTTCCATCCGTAGTTATCTGAGCTCTTAGTTGCTCTTAGATCACTTTAAAATTGTGCTTTCTGTGTGTTTGAAAAATGTTTTGAAAAGAGCATTTCGCTTTGACTTTGTAATGATTCATGTAGGAATGTATACAAAGTGTTCGGAAATGTTTCGTTTTGAAAAGAGTTTGAACTTTGACAAAAGTGTGAGGTGTGAAAAGTATTTTGATAGAGCAAGCAACTAAAAGTCTTATTACCTACTCAGAATGGTCGTTTTCGTGTTATTTTACGTTCCTTTAGAATAGCGCTATCCATACCATTAGTTGGTAGGTAACTCTATTCATTGGATGTAAGCGGGACATTCGAAGGGACATCGGATGGTCATAGAAAGCAACTTGTAGGAAGTATCGTAGCACATTCGAAGGGACTATCATCATTTTCGTGGCGACAATCGAGGTCAAGATCATGTATTCGGAGGCGACATCGCGGGTCTTATGATCTTTGTATCGAAGGGACTATGATGATTTGTTTTGAAGGCAACGGTGCTAGAATACCTCTACGTTCGAGGGACTTGACCATTTGAATTCGTAAAGACAACGAGAGAGAATTACCCTAAGGGGTGCATGTGTGAAAAGAGTGTGTTGATTTCAGATACATTATCTTGGAGTTAAGAGTGAGCTATGTTCAATTTTAGTCTTGCCATACACCCTAATTACTAACAGTTTATAAGATGCGGAAAGTAAATTGCGGAAATATAAAGTGCGGAAATATAAGTCCTACGCTATTACATGGCTTTGGGGTAGATACATAATTTAAAATGCGGAAAATTAAAGCCCTAATTAACTATTACATCCCATAAGCAATTACATTATTGGAAAAAAAAGAAAGCGGTAAAAAGAAATCGTCCGAAACGGGATAACCTGTGAAAAGATGAGAAATCGGAAAATACGAGGAAATCGAATAAGAGGAAAATGTTAGCAAAAATGATAATTTTTAGATGAGAAAAATATTTCATGCTGGAAATAACATTAATATGCTAAAATAATTTTTTGGGATTTTTTGGAGATAATTTAATAATTAAAAACTAATTAAAAGTGATTTAAATGATAAATTAGCAATTAAATTAAATATGCATGCAAAATAATATTTTTATATTTTATAAGTTAAATAAACATTTTCTGGAAATAATGCAAAAAGAAGAATAGTTTTTGGTGTTTTTTAATGCATGATAAAAATTGTTGAAATTAAATTAAAATGCATGAAAATATTAAATAAAATATGAAAATAATTGAAAAAATGTTAGAGTTTGTAAAAAGAAGAAAAACAAGTGGTCCTGGTGAGAATCGAACCAGTGACCTTGCTTTCACAAACCCAAGCCATGACCAACTGAGCCAGCGTGTATTACTGTTTGGAAACCGGAGCGAGTGAATTGTAAGCAAGTGTCACTTCCTGGTTGCATCGTCCCCGCGCCAAACTTCATCTTCTTCGTTTCAAAAATTTGAAAATTCTGCGTCGGCTTTGGTTCGACGCTATGGCCCCTGCTAACATTAAAATCATGTACAAGCAATATAAATGAAATCTATAACCATGGTTCGATTCGTCTTGGTCCACTGATCACTCTGAGGGCATCGGTTTGTTCCAATTTATCCTATTAAGAGAAACCCTAAATCGTGACCTGAAACCCTAAACATGGCATATCATGTTTCCGGCCACGAAAACTCAATTGGATAACCCAGAAAGCTTGTAAACCTTGTTCTAAGCACGAAACAAACATCAAAACACATTAATAATGCATGATAAACAGAATTCGAATTTCAAAAAAGTATGAACAAACCAAATCATGATTTCTCAATTCTTGATGCTTTTGGACAATGTAAAGGTCTGGAATGCTTCCAGGGATGTCAAGGAATGTGTTTGAATCCTCAAAAACTATTGAAACAAGCTGGATCGATGGCTGCTAGTTGCTTCAAGTGCACGGTTTTCTTGAGCTTGAATAGGGTTTCTCCAGCCAATTTTTCTACCCTAATTCGTGTGGCATGTATTGTATATATATAGTAGATGGAATTGGAGCTGATTTGAGGAAGAATCAATCATCAATCAATGCAAAATATATTTGATTTTGTACCAAATCAAATTTTCTCTTCTTTGATCAATTTCAATCAATTCTTGCCATATCCAATCAAATTTCCGAAATTTGCTGGCTTTATTGGGTTGCTTGGATCTCAAGGAAGAGAGAAAAATCAAATTTGCAATTAATTTTGATTTTATACTTTATTTTTGAATTTAATTTGTATTTAAATGAGTAAAATACAAATTAAATAGAAAAATAAAATAAAAATTCGTGGCATTGGGCTTGGATATTCCTAATTGTATAAGGAACAAGTTTGGATGAAGAAAAAGTAAGCCCATTGCAAAATTTCTGATTTTTAGAAGTATCTCTCTTTGTGCACTTCTTCAAAATTGCCCAACTTGTAAATGGTGTATATTGCTCAAGTTTCCACATTTTTGAATGTTCTTGAACTTTTTGGAAATCTCTAAGAGTCTTCTAACCAACCTCTTTGGTTTCATCTCAATTGGAATTTCCATGCTCAATATATCTTCAAAACAAAAAGTTGACTTTTTGTTGACTTTGAAAAGGACCTGTAATGTTTTGATCCATACTTTCCAAATGAAGCATTTTTTGAACATTCTTGTGAGACATGAAGTTGTAGAGAATTGAATTTCCTTCAAAACAAGAGGTGGTGGAAAAATTTCTGAGAAATTATGAAGAAGTTATGCTCAGTCAAAGTTTGGTTGACTTTTCACTTAGAAACCCTAATTTAGAAAGTTTGACTTTTGAGCAAATCTTGAGTTTTCTTGATGAATCATGATCAACCCTTGATCAAATGATGAATGTAACTTCAAAATGAGGATGTTGACCAAATATTATGAAGTTTGGTGTATGTTGACCACGATTGACTTTTGTCAATCTGTGATTTTCAACCATCGAGCAATGTCGAAACTTGACTTGTGAGGCTTGAAACTTGACATGGAGAATCTTTGAAGCATATGAGGAGGCATGAAGACCATTAGAGATGTTGGAAGTCCATCTTGATCTGAGAAATACCAAACCCTAGTTTGGGTTGTGAAGCAACTCGCTTTTCTTCAAAAAATCATTTAATTTGATTTTCAAAAACAGGTGAAATCGTCACCTAATTTTATTTGTTCTAAAAAAGAACGGGAAAATATAGATAAAACCAATGAAAGAAAAGGATAAGACGGTCTACGAAATTAAGAGATATAGGTTCGGGAGTTGGTTATACAAGGGGAAGGTATTAGCACCCCTCACATCCATCGTACTCGATGGTACCCATTTAGTTCAAAGCGTGGTTGTGTGTTTATGTGAAATTTTTTTACGACCTTCTAAGTTTTGAAAAGAGAAAGAAAAGAAAGGGAGAAGAAATGTTTTTATTATTTTTGGGTTTGACACGGTTTTGAAACCGCGTGCCTACGTATTCCCTCGTGCAATGGGAAAGTCAAAACTCCGTAGTTCTTCTAGAAAATGATTGTTTATTGATTGATTTTAAATGAAAAGACAAGTCGTCATTTTAAAGGAGAAGACTCGTCTAAAGTCCATAAGGTGTGATAAAGAATAAAGGACTACGCACCAACATGAGGGAGGGTTTGAGAACACCTCTAGTACTCAAGTGGAGAAGTCGAAAACCTTGGGAATAGAGGAAGAAGCATCTCAATTATAAATGAATCATGTCTAATCTTGAAAAGGTTTAAAGGTAAAGGGTGCTTGGACGCACAAAAGATATTGAATGTGTTGGAATTGATTTTAAATTGTGGATGACAAGTACCAATTGAATGTGTTGGAATTGATTTTAAATTGTGGATGACAAGTACCAAAACGTTGGGCTATCCTCTAACGATTCAATACTCGAGATTGGTGATTGAGGTCAACCGATCATCTCTCATCCAAAATCTTTATTATGAAAAGAGTGAGGTGAAACAAAGTTCACTTTTATTAAGTGTATGGAATAAAGTATTTAAGTCATTGGGTTACCCTCTAATGGCCCAAATACTTTACATTTTAATTAAATCGTCGGGCTATCCTCTAACGATTTACTTAAATACCATAGCACCATGTTTTTTTGTTTTGTAGAAAAATTGATTTTTTTTTTAAAATAACTCGACGTTGGATCGAGGTTTGAGAAGAAGACTCGACGTTGGGTCGAATTTTATTGAAAGTGTTTTAAATGCTTGGTGAATAGAGAAAGAATAGGATCGAGATAATTGTAAATCACAAGTACAATCGACAAAGCCCATACAAGGTGGCCAACCTAAGTATAAAATAATTAAATTGCATGTGTACTAGTAAAGTGGGCTAGTCTAATAAGACGACCAATTGAGACAATTGAGCGAAATAGGCTCACTGTAAGAAGGCCCAGGATCAAGCGTACATGTGTGCATGTGTGGTCACCGCGAAGCTTCTTAGCTTTGTCGACTTACGGGTTCAAAATGATTTACAAATGTTAGTTTAAAAAGATTTTTGGTTTTGTGTAAGTGATTAAATTAAATAAAATGAATGTGCACTAAATTATTACAAAATTGTTTTTGGGAGAGGATACATGAATTATAAATGGGGATTAAACGGTAAAATAAAATAGAAAGCGATAAATTAATTACAATGCAACAAGGGGATTGGGATACATTTTTCCGAATGGGGATGAATTGAAATTAAAAAGAAAACGGTAAATTGATTATATTAAAAGCATATAAACAGGAATTAAATGCGGAGAAATTTAAATATCGATGATTGTATCATTTTCATTTTATTTGGTTAATTAGAATAGACTATAGAAATTAATTCTAAGAAAATGCTATGCGGAGAATATTACTATAATATAATTCGAACTTATTTACGAATGAATAGATAAAGTATAATAATAATAATAATAATAATAAAAGTAATATGTATATAATATTTACAGTATAAAATAAAATAAAAATGCAAGTATATTGTATGTACATTGTTAAATATTAAATAAAAATAAAAGCAGTAATATGGATATGCTAATGAACAAGAATAAATGCTAATTGAAAGTAATTGTTTCGAATAATCCTTGAATATCTACACAAACAATAAACTCGTTAGTAGCATGAGTGAGATAAAATAAGCATGAAATTGCAATAAATCGAAAAATGGTTAGTAAGCAAAGTATGAAATCGAATGCAATTAAATGAATGTATGAGGATAAGCAACCAATTGTAATCGAAACCAAAGAAAACATGAACAAGATATTATTTAATCCAAAGTCGAAACATGGAAAATTGATTTCAAAACCCACCAAGGCAAGCAATTATAATCCGGGCAACCATTAAACATACGATTTAAAATCAAGGTAAAACGATTGTATTTTCAAATTTACACGAAGGAAAACAATATATGCTGCCCCATTATAACTTCTCGATTTAAATCACACGCAAGTAAATGCGGTATCATTGTCAAACCATCATCGGAGCTAAATTCGAATATCAAACAACTACAACCTTCAATCAAAAATTAAAATAATAACACAAAATATGGTGTTCTAACATGTTTTCTCGGTTAGATTTAAACGCGAGTAACACGGTTAATCAATAAACCATCATCGAAACTAAAACCAAAATTTCCATCTATTATTCACAATAAAAGATCGACAAAATACAATCGAAATTAAAATGAGAGAATACAATATCTTAAGGGTTTCTCGGTTAAATCTTACGCAAATAAATGCGACATCGATATCAAACCGTCATTGAAACCGATACGGAATCCTCTTATCAAATCCAAATGAAATTAAAGATAAATGAGAATAACATAATACACGGTGCCACAATGGTTTCTCGGTTCGAATTACACGCGAGTAACACGGCTAATCATAAAAACCTTCATTGAAACCGAACATGGACACCTTTGCTGCAAATTCATTGAAATTTAAGCGTGCCTAAACATGGTGTTGACACCCACACAAACAAAACAACACCGACATATAGTATAAAATCAATTCAGACTTGATAAAATAGAACTTCGATGCCACAATCCCAATGAAATTTTGAACCGAAAATTCAAATCAAATATTGATACACATTAGACTTGTATTAACATTTTTCCAAAGATTTTCTCAGAGTAATTATTCTAAACTTAAAAACAAAACAAGCTTGGTAATGTCAACAGCCTTATTCCTATTAAACTGACACAAACAGAGCAAGTAAAAGAAAAACCAATTTTATTACAAATTTAAGCGGCATAACGGTTGTAACTTGTAAACACAACATATCAACCATTATCAAATACTTTGATAACAAAAGAAAATGATCAGCACCCTGTTCTTACCCAAATCAATAATTATTATGCTGTTATCAATGGGTAAACTCATGGCAGCAAGATTAAATTCATAGAATCAACAACAATATTTCTCAGCATATTAGTTTACAACATATCAATATAAGGGCTCGAAATGATTTGAAATCTTACCGAAGACGAGTGAACTGAAACTGAGCTGCTGCGAGGCGGAGGTGGATGTCTACTGCTTGCGGATTGAAATGGGGAAAAGGCGGCAGCTTTGAGAAGAAGGAAAAAACCGGTGGTTCTGTGACGAAGAAGGAGGGTGACGGAGTGTCGCGGTGGAGACAACAGGGAGGTTCCGGTGTGGTAGTTGGAGCGAGACAAAGGAGTATGGCGTGAGAAACAGAAGGGAATGGATGGAATAGCGGCTGGGAATCTGTTTCTGGCGAGATGTGACCGTGAGACAAGGGTTGTTGGTGGGTTCTTTGGAAGCTAGAAAGGCTGTGGAGGTTGCGGTGGGTGATGTGAAAGCAAGCAAAGGTTGGGTTGTTGGCCGTGAGTTACGGTGGTGATACGGTGAGACAGAGATAAGGGACGGTGGATGAAGTGTAAACAGGGGGTTCCGGCGAGAATGGAAGAATGGAAGAATGAAGGTTGGTCGGAGTGAGTGAGACAGGATGAAGGGGGGTTGCGTTGCGGTCGGAGATGGAGAGGAAGGTGAGATTGATTTCGGCGTGAGGTTGGAGGAAGATGAGAGGATGAAAATGGAGGAATTTCACGATGAAGAAGCGAGTTTTTCTTTCTAATTTTTGGTTTGTTCCTTTTCAATCCGCCTCTATTTGTGTTTCCAATTTTGGCTCATTGTGGCGCCGTGTTCCGTTCAATTTTTTCAATTGGCCTCTTTGAACAGTAACAAACTCCCAAATATATAGTCAAAAATTAGGTTTAGATAAATTTTAAAAATGCCAAAATTGCCCTTCATGATTAAATGGGCTACAAAATTGGATCACTCAAAAACTAATAAGCCCAAAACTATTTTTGTTTGATTTTTTAAGATAAAAAATGGACACCTAAAATTGTCAAAAATGGTAAAAGTTCGGACAATAAACTATCCGAAAAAAAAAGTATGAGCATATTAAAATAAATTACGGGTCTTATAAATTAAAGAAAAATTATTGAAATGGTTAAAATTGAAATAAAATGATAATAAAGGATACCCGATTTTAAAACGTTTACGGTTAAAAACGAGACTCAAAAATGTATCGAAAAATTAAGGAGAGCACATTTTCATGATCTACGCGACACGTAGATTCATAAAGCAGTGAGTAAAAGATAACAATTTGAAATATTTTTCCCGCTAATTTTCGCACAGTGTCGAATCGTTTTTAACAGTCTGTTTATAAAATCGAAATATCGATATCATCGACATATAAATAATTTAAAATGAATGCAATAAGCAGGCAGAGAGGTAAAAATGCATGAAGTAAGATAACAGGTATTTTATAATTAAAACAATGCAAACATCGATTTAAAGCGACTTTTGGTCATTCAAATCTGACGATATGATGCATATCACGATGAGTGAATATTTGTTTTTAATTTTAAATATAATGCGAGTAGAAAAATAGCAGGATAAAATTTGGGGTGCAACAGTTGCCCCTATTTAAATATCTTCGACTAGATGATATGAAGATGATCAAGCTTCATATTATCGCAGTGGGAGATAGTTAAATATCAAAAACCCAAAATTTTGCCCTGAGATGCAATGGGTATGCTGTGAATAAAATATAATGAGACAACGTTGAATGCAATGTTTTTCTTTACATAATTTTTTTTAATGATGCATGATATGAGACAGACTCTATGGTAAATTATGGTAATTATTGGAAGACTTTGAAACTAGAAATTTGTGGTAGACAATCAGATTTTAAACAGATCTGGAGCTATATCAGAGAAATAAACTGGAAAAGACAATCAGATTTTAAGCGGATCGAGCTACATTAGAAAATAAGCGGAAAAGACAATGATTTTAAGCGGATGCGAAGCTACATCGAGAAATAAGCGGAAAAGACAATCGATTTTAAGCGGATCGAAGCTAAATCGAGAAATAAGCGGAAAAGACAATCGATTTTAAGCGGATGTGAAGCTACATCGGAGAAATAAACTAGAAAAGACAATCAGTTTTAAGCGGATGCGAGCTACGTCGGAGATAAGCTGGAAAAGACAATCATATTTTAAGCGGATGCGAAGCTACATCGGAGAAATAAGCTGGAAAAGACAATCGATTTTAAGCAGGATCGAAGCTACATCGGGAAATAAGCTGGAAAAGACAATCGATTTTAAGCGGATCGAAGCTACATCGGAGAAATAAGCTGGAAAAGACAATCGATTTTAAGCAGTTTGAAGCTACATCGGAGAAATAAGCGGAAAGACAATCATTTTAAGCAGTTTGAAGCTACATCGGAGAAATAAACTTGAAAAGACAATCGTTTTAAGCGGATCGAAGCTACATCGAGAGATAAGCGGAAAGACAATCGATTTTAAGCGGATGCGAAGCTACGTCGAGAGATAAGCGGAAAGATAATTAGATTTTAAGCGGATCGAAGCTACATCGGAGAAATAAGCGGAAAAGACAATAAGATTTTAAGCGGATCTAAAGCTACATCGGAGAGATAAGCTGGAAAAGACAATCAGTTTTAAGCGGATGCGAAGCTACATCGGAGAGATAAAATGGAAAAGACAATCGATTTTAAGCAGATCGAAGCTACATCGAAATAAGCGGAAAAGACAATCAGATTTTAAGCAGATGCGAAGCTACATCGGAGAAATAAAGCGGAAAAGACAATCGATTTTAAGCGGATCGAAGCTACATCGGAAATAAGCTGGAGCAGACAATCGATTTTAAGCGGATGCGAAGCTACATCGAAATAAGCTGGAAAAGACAATCAGTTTAAGCGGATGCGAAGCTACATCGGAAATAAGCGGAAAAGACAATCGATTTTAAGCGGATGCGAAGCTACATCGGAGATAAGCGGAAAGACAATCGATTTTAAGCGGATCGAAGCTACCTCGGAGAGATAAGCTGGAAAAGACAATCAGTTTTAAGCGGATGCGAAGCTACATCGTGAAATAAAGCGGAAAAGACAATCGATTTTAAGCGGATCTGAAGCTACATCGAGAGACAATGGAAAGACAATCGATTTTAAGCGGATCGAAGCTACATCGGAGAAATAAGCGGAAAAGACAATCGATTTTAAGCGGATGCGAAGCTACATCGGAAATAAAGCTGGAAAAGACAATCATTTTAAGCGGATGCGAAGCTACATCGAGAGAAATAAATTGGAAAAGACAATCAGTTTTAAGCGGATGCGAAGCTACATCGGAAATAAGCTGGAGCAGACAATCAGTTTTAAGCGGATCACGAAGCTACATCGAAATAAGCGGAAAAGACAATCGATTTTAAGCGGATCGAAGCTACATCGAAATAAATTGGAAAAGACAATCGATTTTAAGCGGATCGAAGCTACATCGAGGAGATAAGCTGGAAAAGACAATCAAATTTTAAGCGGATCGAAGCTACCTCGGAGATAAAGCTGGAAAAGACAATCATTTTAAGCGGATGCGAAGCTACATCGAAATAAACTAGAAAAGACAATCAGATTTTAAACAGATCTGAAGCTACATTAGAGAAATAAACTGGAAAAGATAATCAGATTTTAAACAGATCTGAAGCTACATCAGGGAAATAAACTGGAAAAGACAATAAGATTTTAAACAGATCTGAAGCTACATCAGAGAGATAAACTGGTAGGTACCAAGTAAGTTGAATTTTGACCACAAGGTAAGATATTGACTGCAACAAGACCTCGGGAAATGCAAATGAGGATAAAACACTCTTGTTATGCATGATATATGAATTTTGTGATGCATGATATATGAATGATCTATGCATGTAGTATGTAATGCAGACATTTATGACAACGAAGATTGACTCTTTTGTGGAGGTAAGATGGGAACTCTGATTCCTCAACACGAAGAACACTACCAACTTTGCTTGGAGATAAAATGTCTTGAGAAACATTTCTAATGCCCTTGTAAATTGTATTGAAATGATGATCCTTGGAGGAAAGACTGCAACGCTGCTTAAGGATTGCCCCAGATTAGCTGATTGTTGAAGATAATCTGATCATGGCTTCAGTTCTTGAAAATAACTGAGGGAAAGGAGTGCCCCGGTATAAGTCTTGAAAAAGATCTTCTGATTAAAACAATTTTGATAATGACTTGCACTGAGCAACAAATCTTAAACTGATTCACAACAGGATCTGAAAGATACGTGCCCCTGATTAGGATCACTGACTCAATTTCCTAACTGTTTGGACTTCCTTGATGAGGAAAACTTGTTTGCAAGCAAAAATTGTTTATTCAAATATGGTAAATTTAATGCAAAGTTCATTCAAAATTTTTGAAATAAAAATTATTTTGAGATGATGTAATTGCTGTATAGAAAATGGATCACTGGTTAAAACACAGTGGTTTAAAAGATTTAAAAGTGAAAGAGAAAACAACGGTATGGATATACCAAGACAAATGATTTGCAAAAGATCTTAGGAGTCATATTACGCAACCTTGTTGTAGTATGCTTTCAAAAGAAACCTGGCTTCAATTAGGTCTTTTGAGGGTGGTAACGTGGTCTGGTTCACGGTTTAAGAAATAAAGGATAAAGGCTCAAAATTTATTTGTACCCATCCCAACCCTCGTGATGATCTTCAGTCCTACGCTCAATTAACTCAGATTGTGCATTCAGTTTCCAATTGATTTTAGGCTGTACACCGATAGGAATGATGACGGCTCAGAAGCTGAGGAATTCTTGAGATTGTAGTCACTTCTTTTTTGCAATATTTTGCTGTTTGAGGACTTTTGTCAACTCTTGTTTGAATTTGTCATCCCTAACTTTTGCCTGAATCGTTTCGTTTAAGATTACGGTCAACAGGATGCCCCAATTTTTGCCTAAGTTGCCTTTTAGTTTTAACTTGGCGGCTTTTTTCTTTTTGATATATTTTTTAAAAGACAGTGACTGCTTGACTTTCATGATTACGGGGAACCATCATCATCACTTTTTGACTTGGATGGCATCTTCGACACTTATTGATGTGTGCGAAGGAAGCTTGATTTAATACAACCTTTGTTTAAAGGCGTCTTGAATGAATGCACAACCGAGTTAAATTGAGAACTACCCTGCCCCAGGTTAAAATTGTGGGGTTTATTTTGTATAGAAAGAAACTCCAACTTCTAGGCTCGAAGGGGTTGACAAGGGATTAACTTCCTTATATCTTCAGTGTTTAGGAATTGAAACAATGTCTGTACATCATCAGCAAAGTTTTATTCGAAAGCATACCAACATCAATTATGGGTATCTTGTTTTTATCATCCTCCCTCCAATCTTTGCAAAAAACAAAAGCTCGGTAGAGAAATTAAACAGGGAAAAATATATATATTTGAAAGTGATAAATGTAAATGATTTAAATCAAAACAATGCAATGCTCATTTTATTAAAATTAGCATGAAATTACAAACAAGATTTGAAAGCAACAGTTTAACATAAGTAAAATGCAAACTGGAAGAAACACGACCTAATGACTAATTAGTTACAAGGATGAGCTGTCCTGTCTGAAACACTGGCTTTAGGAGGTGACATGGGATATTCTGACCCATTCTTCAGCCACTTTTTCCTGGCAATGGATTGTTGATAACATTTGGCGGAGGATCTCCGAAATTTATCTCCTGTCTTCTGATTAGATCTCGAACTCTAGCCTTTAGTGCATAGCAAGTTTCCAAATCATGTCCGGAAGCTCCTTGATGGAACTCGCAATGAAGATCAGACCTGAATCCGACTGGGAGAGGATCTGGAGGAGTCAGAGACCTAGTTGTGATTAGACCTAGTTCAACCAAATGAGGGTACAATGCAGTGTAAGTCATTGGGATAGGGTCAAACTGACCCCTATTCCTTGCATTACTATTCTGATTTTGTTTCATGTTGTCTCGGGAAGAAATAGGCAGTGGTTGCTTAAGTATAGCCTTGGGAAACATATTTGATGACTGCCCCTTGCAGGTACTTGGAATCCTTCTTCTGAATGGAGATTTGATCACTGATTGATCAACTCTTCTCTTGCCCAAACTTGCAGTGAACACTGGATTCTCTTGAATTGTTTCACAATTACCACTAACCACCTTTGGAAACGCTGGTAAAGGAAGATCCTTCGGGGACGGACCGTTCATTGGTACATGAGTAATCACTAAATGATATGGCTCTTGAGCTGGAGTAGCAAAGGCTAGAGGAGTATCTACTTGCGTTGTAGCAATCGGTGAAGAGATGCCTTCTCTTTTCAAGAAGACTTGCAGGATTTCCAAGACTTGGCTCATCTGACCCTTCAACTGGTTGACTTCATCTCTTAATAGCTCTTGGTCTCGTTGAAGTTCCTCCATAGTTTTCTTAACCATGCTTCAAATCTAAGGTGCTGAGGAATCAGTTTGACAGCAAACAACCAACTGAAGATGGAGACAGACGAAATGAGTTTTTTGACAACTTGAATGTATGCATGAAATATGCATATGATGCAATGAAATGTAATATCATCAATGAGAAAGATGTGATGAAGTGCAATGGAATGTAATGTTACGAAATACAATGCAACATACACGAATAAAATGCAACATAATAATAGTAACAGGTTCACAGAGACGTGAAATAGGGATGATACAAGTAATCAGAACAACTTATTTAGGTGGGATCCTATGATAGGATGACTCTAAGCTTTCTACCCAATAATTACCCAGAGGATGGTTTTAAGGTTTTCTGCTAAGTGTTTCTTGGAGTCTCAGATCCCCTTTTAACAAACACTATCATCGCGCGAGAGGCCTACGTGGTAATAGTATTTGGAAAAGTATACCCCAAGAAACGGCTCTTAACGGGATACTCAAAATCCAAAATTTGAGCTTTCGGTCTCGGTTAGGACAACATGAACAAACTTAGAGTTATAGGTCATTTGTCCAAAGATTGATGTCCTGCGCTATCGCGGGCCAACAACCTCCTTAAAACAACCAACTCTAAGCCGGAGTCTTCGCTTCGGGCCAACAAGACAATGGAGTCAGGTGGACCTAGGCTACGCAACCCCTCTATTCCTAAAAAGGTGACCTAGAAGCCTGGGTAGTGGGCTTATCTATGTATCAATAATCCCATCAAGAATTCCCACACAATGGATATATGAACAAGATAATAAATAAAGCATAGAAAAATAAATAATTGAAACATAAACATAAGATAAAGTACAAAGAAGAAAGTAAAATAAAACGATAAACACACAACCACACAAAGAACTAAACTAGGGTTAACTCGCTTGAGAAAATTTCCCCAATGAAGTCGCCAACTGAAGCAACTCGCTTTTCTTCAAAAAATCATTTAATTTGATTTTCAAAAACAGGTGAAATCGCCACCTAATTTTATTTGTTCTAAAAAAGAACGGGAAAATATAGATAAAACCCACGAAAGAAAAGGATAAGACGGTCTACGAAATTAAGAGATATAGGTTCGGGAGTTGGTTATACAAGGGGAAGGTATTAGCACCCCTCACATCCATCGTACTCGATGGTACCCATTTAGTTCAAAGCGTGGTTGTGTGTTTATGTGAATTTTTTTTACGATCTTCTAAGTTTTGAAAAGAGAAAGAAAAGAAAGGGAGAAGAAATGTTTTTATTATTTTTGAGTTTGACACGGTTTTGAAACCGCGTGCCTACGTATTCCCTCGTGCAATGGGAAAGTCAAAACTCCGTAGTTCTTCTAGAAAATGATTGTTTGTTGATTGATTTTAAATGAAAAGACAAGTCGTCATTTTAAAGGAGAAGACTCGTCTAACTTCCACAAGGTGTGATAAAGAATAAAGGACTACGCACCAACATGAGGGAGGGTTTGAGAACACCTCTAGTACTCAAGTGGAGAAGTCGAAAACCTTGGGAATAGAGGAAGAAGCATCTCAATTATAAATGAATCATGTCTAATCTTGAAAAGGTTTAAAGGTAAAGGGTGCTTGGACGCACAAAAGATATTGAATGTGTTGGAATTGATTTTAAATTGTGGATGACAAGTACCAATTGAATGTGTTGGAATTGATTTTAAATTGTGGATGACAAGTACCAAAACGTTGGGCTATCCTCTAACGATTCAATACTCGAGATTGGTGATTGAGGTCAACCGATCATCTCTCATCCAAAATCTTTATTATGAAAAGAGTGAGGTGAAACAAAGTTCACTTTTATTAAGTGTATGGAATAAAGTATTTAAGTCATTGGGTTACCCTCTAACGGCCCAAATACTTTACATTTTAATTAAATCGTCGGGCTATCCTCTAACGATTTACTTAAATACCATAGCACCATGTTTTTTTGTTTTGTAGAAAAATTGATTTTTTTTAAAAATAACTCGACGTTGGATCGAGGTTTGAGAAGAAGACTCGACGTTGGGTCGAATTTTATTGAAAGTGTTTTAAATGCTTGGTGAATGGAGAAAGAATAGGATCGAGATAATTGTAAATCACAAGTAAAATCGACAAAGCCCATACAAGGTGGCCAACCTAAGTATAAAATAATTAAATTACATGTGTACTAGCAAAGTGGGCTAGTCTACTAAGACGACCAATTGGGACAATTGATCGAAATAGGCTCACTGTAAGAAGGCCCAGGATCAAGCGTACATGTGTGCATGTGTGGTCACTGCGACGCTTCTTAGCTTTGTCGACTTACGGGTTCAAAAATGATTTACAAATGTTAGTTTAAAAAAGATTTTTTTGGTTTTGTGTAAGTGACAGTTAAATTAAATAAAATGAATGTGCACTAAATTATTACAAGAATTGTTTTTTGGGAGAGGGATACATGGATTATAAATGGGGATTAAACGGTAAAATAAAATAGAAAGCGATAAATTAATTACAATGCAACAAGGGGATTGGGATACATTTTTCTGAATGAGGATGAATTGAAATTAAAAAGAAAACGGTAAATTGATTATATTAAAAGCATATAAACAGGAATTAAATGCGGAGAAATTTAAATATCGATGATTGTATCATTTGCATTTTATTTGGTTAATTAGAATAGACTATAGAAATTAATTCTAAGAAAATGCTATGCGGAGAATATTACTATAATATAATTCGAACTTAATTACGAATGAATAGATAAAGTATAATAATAATAATAATAATAATAATAATAAAAGTAATATGTATATAATATTTACAGTATAAAATATAAAATAAAATAAAAATGCAACTATATTGTTTGTACATTGTTAAATATTAAATAAAAATAAAAGCAGTAATATGGATATGCTAATGAACAAGAATAAATGCTAATTGAAAGTAATTGTTTCGAATAATCCTTGAATGTCTACACAAACAATAAACTCGTTAGTAGCATGAGTGGGATAAAATAAGCATGAAATTGCAATAAATCGAAAAATGGTTAGTAAGCAAAGTATGGAATCGAATGCAATTAAATGAATGTATGAGGATAAGCAACCAATTGTAATCGAAACCAAAGAAAACATGAACAAGATATTATTTAATCCAAAGTCGAAACATGGAAAATTGATTTCAAAACCGACCAAGGCAAGCAATTATAATCCGGGCAACCATTAAACATACGATTTAAAATCAAGGTAAAACGATTGTTTTTTCAAATTTACACGAAGGAAAACAATATATGCTGCCCCATTATAACTTCTCGATTTAAATCACACGCAAGTAAATGCGGTATCATTGTCAAACCATCATCGAAGCTAAATTCGAATATCAAACAACTACAACCTTCAATCAAAAATTAAAATAATAACACAAAATATGGTGTTCGAACATGTTTTCTCGGTTAGATTTAAACGCGAGTAACATGGTTAATCAATAAACCATCATCGAAACTAAAACCAAAATTTCCATCTATTATTCACAATAAAAGATCGACAAAATACAATCGAAATTAAAATGAGAGAATACAATATCTTAAGGGTTTCTCGGTTAAATCTTACGCAAATAAATGCGACATCGATATCAAACCGTCATTGAAACCGATACGGAATCCTCTTATCAAATCCAAACGAAATTAAAGATAAATGAGAATAACATAATACACGGTGCCACAATGGTTTCTCGGTTCGAATTACACGCGAGTAACACGGCTAATCATAAAAACCTTCATTGAAACCGAACATGGACACCTTTGCTACAAATTCATTGAAATTTAAGCGTGCCTAAACATGGTGTTGACACCCACACAAACAAAACAACACCGACATATAGTATAAAATCAATTCAGACTTGATAAAATAGAACTTCGATGCCACAATCCCAATGAAATTTTGAACCGAAAATTCAAATCAAATATTGATACACATTAGACTTGTATTAACATTTTTCCAAAGATTTTCTCAGAGTAATTATTCTAAACTTAAAAACAAAACAAGCTTGGTAATGTCAACAGCCTTATTCCTCTTAAACTGACACAAACAGAGCAAGTAAAAGAAAAACCAATTTTATTACAAATTTAAGCGGCATAACGGTTGTAACTTGTAAACACAACATATCAACCATTATCAAATACTTTGGTAACAAAAGAAAATGATCAGCACCCTGTTCTTACCCAAATCAATAATTATTATGCTGTTATCAATGGGTAAACTCATGGCAGCAAGATTAAATTCACAGAATCAACAGCAATATTTCTCAGCATATCAGTTTACAGCATATCAATATAAGGGCTCGAAATGATTTGAAATCTTACCGAAGACGAGTGAACTGAAACTGAGCTGCTGCGAGGCGGAGGTGGATGTCTACTGCTTGCGGATTGAAACGGGGAAAAGGCTGCAGCTTTGAGAAGAAGGAAAGAACTGGTGGTTCTGTGACGAAGAAGGAGGGTGACGGAGTGTCGCGGTGGAGACAGCAGGGAGGTTCCGGTGTGGTAGTTGGAGCGAGACAAAGGAGTATGGCGTGAGAAACAGAAGGGAATGGATGGAATAGCGGCTGGGAATCTGTTTCCGGCGAGATGTGACCGTGAGACAAGGGGTTGTTGAGCTGGGTTGCTGGAAGCTAGAAAGCTGTGGAGGTTGCGGTGGCTGTGATGTGAAACGAAAGCAAAGGTTGGGTTGTTGGCCGTGAGTTACGGTGGTGATACGGTGAGACAGAGATAAGGGACGGTGGATGAAGTGTAAACAGGGGGTTCCAGCGAGAATGGAAGAATGGAAGAATGAAGGTTGGTCGGAGTGAGTGAGACAGGATGAAGGGGGGGTTGCGTTGCGGTCGGAGACGGAGAGGAAGGTGAGATTGATTTACGGCGTGAGGTTGGAGGAAGATGAGAGGGATAGAAAATGGAGGAATTTCACGATGAAGAAACAGAGTTTTTTCTTTCTAATTTTTTTGGTTTGTTCCTTTTCAATCCGCCTCTATTTGTGTTTCCAATTTTGGCTCATTGTGGCCGCCGTGTTCCGTTTCAATTTTTTTTCAATTGGCCTCTTTGAACAGTAACAAACTCCCAAATATATAGTCAAAAATTAGGTTTAGATAAATTTTAAAAATGCCAAAATTGCCCTTCATGATTAAATGGGCTACAAAATTGGATCACTCAAAAACTAATAAGCCCAAAACTATTTTTGTTTGATTTTTTAAGATAAAAAATGGACACCTAAAATTGTCAAAAATGGTAAAAGTTCGGACAATAAACTATCCGAAAAAAAAAGTATGAGCATATTAAAATAAATTACGGGTCTTATAAATTAAAGAAAAATTATTGAAATGGTTAAAATTGAAATAAAATGATAATAAAGGATACCCGATTTTAAAACGTTTACGGTTAAAAACGAGACTCAAAAATGTATCGAAAAATTAAGGAGAGCACATTTTCATGATCTACGCGACACGTAGATTCATAAAGCAGTGAGTAAAAGATAACAATTTGAAATATTTTTCCCGCTAATTTTCGCACAGTGTCGAATCGTTTTTAACAGTCTGTTTATAAAATCGAAATATCGATATCATCGACATATAAATAATTTAAAATGAATGCAATAAGCAGGCAGAGAGGTAAAAATGCATGAAGTAAGATAACAAGTATTTTATAATTAAAACAATGCAAACATCGATTTAAACTGACTTTTGGTCAATTCAAATACGACGATATGATGCATATGCAGTGAGTGAATGACTGTTTTTTTTATTTTAAATATAATGCGAGTAGAAAAATAGCAGGGTAAAATTTGGGGTGCAACAGGTTGATTGTCTAGGAGAGGGTTTGTCTGATCAACCCTTGAAGAATCTTTGAGCATGGATGTATGGAATATCTTGAGAAGATGGAGGGCAAATTTTGGGGTATGACAACGCGGACATAGTCAAAAAATACTACGCATAAACGAGACCCACTAGGTCGACTAACCTAGGAAAAAATAAGGGCATCCTGGCGAACCAAAAGGGTTCGGGCAAAAATTAAGGATATATGCAAAAAAAAAGTGTACACCCGGCAAGTCGAAAACCTGCAAAGGCGGCTTGGGAAAAAAAGGGTATCCCGGTAGACTGAAAACCCGAAAGGGCGGTCTAGGCAAAAGTTAGGGATTTAAGCGTACGATTATGTCTCGTCCAGATCATCCATCTACTACTACTATCAGCATTCAAGATTCAAATGGCGAAATATATTCACTCACTTTCTATTAACAGCAAGGGGATTAGATAGTCGAAATATATGAGTACTAGCATAGTTGAAACTTGACGAGATTGTTTCCGCATAGATTTTTACTTTCCTTGTATACAAACTACTTGGCCATACGCCACCTTTCAAATTAATACAAGTTCTTTCTTTTTACAGTCCTCACTATTGTTGTTTTTGCATAAAGTCCAATGATTGCTTTGAATGATTAGATGCACCTGACAATAAATATCTATTTACAAACATGCGAAAAGCGAACGAACAAGGCCAATTACTACACGCTTTAGGAATTGAGATGATGACGAAAGTCACCAACACGTTCCCCTGCAGAGTACAATCCCCACAGAGCCATCGCTCACTACAAACCTTCCCCAACGAAGTACACATCTTCTTCCAAGTTTCATCGCGTTAGTCCCTGAGCAGAGATCCCAGTCAACTTTTAACCTGATTACACTAGTTTTCGAGTAGTAACATTTCATCTCCAGCAGAGGTATTTATCACCAGCAGAATATCTCTCAACAATTACCATTTCTCGGGCAGCAGCAATATCTAGACTCGAAACTTGGTCAGATAGTGCATCGGAGGAAAACCACATCTCATACTCCCCAGTCAGATCTACGTACAAGATCCCTAATGGAGTGTCTTCCAACTTCCACCATCCCCCGTAGGATCTATGCACAAGGTCCCCAGCGGAATATCTCCCAATTTTATTCCCCAACAGCAATGGCCAGACTCGAAACTTGGTCAGATAGTGCATCGGAGGAATCAAAGACGCCTATTCTCATTCCAAGTCAAGGTTTCACGGTTTTTTATCCTCAAGCAGAAGCCAGAAATCCCCGAGCAGAGCGTCCCGCATCTTCTTCAAGATGGATATGTTTTGAAATACTAACATCCACATTCATACATTATCCATAAAAATCATAACATACACATATATCATTCATACACATTATCATGCATCATAATTTGCATAAGTCTAACTATATCCTGTCAAAATTTCTTCTGTTTTTCTCCCCAGCAGGTGGAAATCAATTCTAAACAAAAGTCAAAGATTAATACCCGAAACAAGACGGGAAACCTATCTGAACGACTATAACAACAGGTCCAGGATTAATACCCGAAACAAGATGGGAAACCTTATCCGAATGACTACTCGAGTTGTCCTCCGACAACAGGCGTTGGATCAACACCCGAAGCACAACAGGGAAACTATCCACATTTTGCATCCTATTATCCCCTCAGAATAATCAAGACGAAGATTGATTCTGACACGTTCTTATTATCAACAGCAACTACAGAGTCTGGTGTACGACTCAGTTGCCCTGGATGGCATCTTAAGCCCATCTCCGACTATTGGTCGACATCTCTCCACTTTCAGAATGCTGCATATTTGGTTAAAAACCAATACAAACCAATAACTTCATTCAAAGACGAGCGCGAAGTCTAACGTACGACTTTCTCCGGATGGCATCTTAAGCCTATCTCCGTGCTCCCTTCTACTTTCAGGAATATCTGCAGAGCCTAGCGTACGGCTCGTTCCCTAACATCATTCTCTTCGGATGGCATCTTAAGCCCATCTCCGACGTTTCTCTTATTCAGACGACATCCTTGAGTCTAGCGTATGACTCATTCCCCAGTTAAGTCTCTAGCTTCTCCAAATGGCATCTGTAAGCCCATTCCCGCATCGTCAATCAACAGCGAGTGCAAATTTTCAAGGTGTACTCGAGTGTTTAATCATCTTCTACCTTCAGGTCACGAAAGGCACGCATGCCAATCTAACCCTTCCAGTACAAGAAGATAGAACAGGGGCAGCTGTCATACCCCAAAATTTTCCCTCATACTTCTCAAGACATTTCATACATCCATACTCAAGGATTTCACAAGGGTTGATCAGACAAACCCTCTCCTAGACAATCAACCCAAACTAGGGTTTGGCAATTCTCAGATCAAGGTGGTTCCCAACATCTCCAATGGTCATCATGCCTCCTCATATGCTTCAAAGAATCTCCATGACAAGTTTCAAGCCTTACAAGTCAAGTTTCCTCAAACAATTGCTCAGATGGTTGAAAATCAGTTGTATTGGTCAAAAAGTCAACTGTGGTCAACATACAGTCAAACTTCATGATATTTAGTCTCCTCATATTTTGAAGTGACATTCATTATTTGATCAAGGTTTGATCATGATTCATCAAGAAAACTCAAGATTTGATCAAAAGTCAAACTTTCCAAATTAGGGTTTTCTAAGGAAAAGTCAACTGAAGTTTGACTGAGCATAACTTTCTCATACTTTATCAGAAATTTTTCCACCACCTCTCAGTTTTAAGAGAATTCAATTCTCTACAACTTCATGTCTCACAAGAAAACTCAGAAAATGCTTCATTTTGAAGATATGGATCAAAACATTACAGGTCCTTTTTAAAGTCAACAAAAAGTCAACTTTTTGTAAAGAAGTGTTATTGAGCATGGAAACTCCAATTGAGATGAAACAAAAGAGGTTGTTTAGAGGACATCTAGATATTTCTAAAAGTCCAAGAATACTCAAAAATGATAAAAATTAAGCAAAATACACCTTGCACAAGTTGGGCATTTTTGAAGAATTGCACAAAGGAAAATATTTGATAAAATCCAATTTATTCCAAATGGGCCTATAATTTTATGATCCAAACTTGATCATAATATTATTCAAGACCTCTTGATGCCTTGCCACGACCCCTTTTCTTATTTTTTGATTTATTTTTGAATTTAAAAGAATTTAATTCAAATTTAAATTAAATAAAATATGAAAACAAGTTGGAAAATAAGTTGGGTTGGATTTTTATCAAACTTGAGGACCAAGGAAGCCCACAAGACATGCCAAATTCGTGCTAGCTCATGCAAGGAAGAGAAAATCAAATTTTGGAAAGATTTGATTAAAATTGAAAGAGAAATATTTTTGCATTAAAAGCCACATCTTTTTTCATTCTTTTTGCTTCAAACTCTTGCTCTATAAATACCTAATGCATTCACAAAGACCAAGGACGAAACCCTAGCCTCTTGAAGTAACCCTATTTTCTCAAATTTGTTCACAAAGTTGTCAATTTCGAATTTGATTTTTCAGCAGGTTTCAAGGTGTTTCAGGCATTCAATCGTGTTCCTGAGCATCCCAGCAGTCGTTCCCAAC
Source organism: Vicia sativa (assembly GCA_021764765.1). Taxonomy (NCBI): domain Eukaryota; kingdom Viridiplantae; phylum Streptophyta; class Magnoliopsida; order Fabales; family Fabaceae; genus Vicia; species Vicia sativa. The sequence continues at coordinate 260,151,855 of CM038792.1, forward strand.
CCTTACACGAAGCCAAATCATCCCAAATCGTGCTACCTAGCTCTCACCGGTTTGGTATTTTCTTGATTTCGATTTTCATATTTCATGCGTTGTTAACTGTTTTTGATTGATTGTATACACTCAGGACATTCATTAGATCATGATTGATGCATTACATGTGAGGTTTTACGCATAAAACACAAACTGCCATTGTTAGGGCTCCAAGAACTGTTTGCTTCGAAACTCAATTTCCAGGAACTTTCAGGACAAATGGACACCACCATCGTGTTCGCAGCCCTCGAATTAGGGGGTATGGTCCCTCTTTGTTCTTTATTTGGCTTATTTTGCAGGTTTGGAGATCGGAGTCGTCGGAGAAGACGATCGGAGCTAGGGCTCCGGCGTCGTTGACCGTCAGTCTCAGGCGAAGGCTGGCGTGGCGTAATGGTGGTTTCTGATTCGTTCACGCGTTACACCTGGGCCCCACATGTTGACTGTGTTTGAAAAAACCAAATATGACACGTTGCTTTGCTTATAACCCAATGTTTGCAGATTACAAACACCAAGCACACTTGGTTCAGTTGGCAACGCGTGTGGTGATTTCCCTAGGGGGTCCTGGGTTCGATCCTGGCTCCCTGATTTTCTTTTTTATCACTTTTCCATAACTAACATATTTTCTATTTTTCTTTTAATATTTTAATTCTAATTTAATTAATCTTCAAACAATTTTCTTATGCATTTAAAAATCACCAAAAATATTTTATTTTTGCATTTAATTAGAAAAATGTTTATTTAATTTTTGGCATTAAAATTAATATTTTTGCATGCATATTTTAATTAATTGTTAATTAACCATTATATTGACTTTTAATTGCTTTTAATTATCAAAATCGATCCAGAAAATTCCCATAAAATTTCTATATCATCTAATCAGCATGACTAACCTAAAATCTTTTTCCTCATTCAAAAATCTTATTTTTACTAACCCTTTTCTCTTATGTGAATTTCTCATATTTACCGATTATGTATCTGTTCACAGGTTGTAATGTTTCAGACTATTTTTCTCGCTTTTCTTTTCAAAATTATGTAACTGCTCATGGGATGTAATAGTTTAATTAGGACTTTTACTTTCCGCACTCCTATTATGTAACTGCCCCGAAGCCATGTAATAGCGTGGGACTTTATTTTCCGCACTTTACTTTCCGCAATTTATTTTTCGCACCCTATAAACTACTAGTAACTAGGCGTGTATGGCAAGATAAAAAACAACATAGATCACTTCTAATTACAAGACAAAATATCTGAATCAACACACTCTTTTCACACATGCACCCCTTAGGGTAATTCTCTCTCGTTGCCTTTCGATTAAATGGTCAAGTCCCTCGAACGTAGAGGTATCATAGCACCGTTGCCTACAAATATATCATCATAGTCCCTTCGATACAAAAGATCATAGACCCACGATGTCGCCTACGAATACATGATCTCGTCCCTCGATTGTTGCCTACGAAAAATGATGGTCTTCCCTTCGAATGTGCTAGGATACTCCTACAAGTTGCCTTCTATGACCATCCGATGTCGCTTCGATTGTCCCTTCTACATCCAACGAATAGGGTTACCTACCAACTAATGGTACGAATAGCACTATTCTAAAGGAACGTAAAACAACACGAAAACGACCAATTCTGAGTAGGTAATCCGACTTTTAGTTGCTTGCTCAATCAAATACTTTTCACACCACACACTTTTGTCAAAGTTCAAACTCTTTTCAAAACGAAACATTTCCGAACACTTTGTATACATTCCTACATGAATCATTACAAAGTCAAAGCGAAATGCCTTTTCAAAATATTTTTGTCAAACACACAGAAAACACTTTTAAAAATGAGCTAGAAGCAACTAAGAGCCCGTAGATAACTACGGATGAAAATGGGTGCTAATACCTTCCCTTTTCATAACCTTCTCCCTTACTCAGAATCTAACGAAGGTGTTTTCCTATTATTTTCACCTTCCCTTAATTGGATAAAAGAAAAGTCGGTGGTGACTCTTGCGATCCGCAACAGTTTTTGCGATCAAAAGCAAAACAAATTCTCAAAGTCAGTTCACCGTATTACAGAGTCATATCAGCATCAGAAAAGCCCAAACCATTGTCTACGGTTAGGCTAGAAATACAAATTTTGAATTGGTCAGCAGATGTGTCGTGTGGTATGTGAGAATTCTTCAGAAAATTCACCAAGGATTTAGCGTGAGCCTCAGAGCACAACAATAAAGCTATCATGGAAATCTTGGATGGGATTTGTCCCAACTGCTCCACAACATTGTAATCGCTCTTCTTAATTATCTTCAGAATTTCCTCCATCTCTTGCTTGGAGGTATCTTCAGCAACTTCTTTTGGTACTTCCGTTTGAGCAGGTTGAGTTAATTTCACTTTCTCTCGAGCCTCGGGAGTTGGTTCAATAGCAAGAATGCGAACTGGTGCAACAATGCCTTTTGGAGGAGATATATCTAGAGAAAAAACTCTTCTGGTTTTATTTACTTTGCTTGATCCGGTGATATTGTCGACATCAGGATTAGCAACTTAAACTGTATTGTCTTTAATGGTTAATGGCTCTTGCTTGATGCCATAGTAGTAAACTTTGACTCCATAGTTCCAAGGTATAGCTTTGTCAGAGGAATATGGAATTGGTTTGGGCGAGGTAATAATCAGAGGTGCCACTCTAGGTATAGGATCGGAAGAGGTGATCCTTATTGTGTTCACATCAGCATATTCTTCGGGATAGCCATCATCTCCCCATCCGGTTGCCTTGATGTCTTCAATTGCAATCTTGTTGAGGTTGTACTGGTGTGGGATTGGAGATGAGGATTTCCCCCACAGATTGATTGCGATCAGCTTTGTCACTATTCTTCTGACCATACATAACATTGGCTTCTTTCTTCCCACCTAAAGATCTCTTTGTAGAATTTAAGGAAGCGTCAACTTGAATCTTTCCACTCTTGATTCCAGCTTCAATATGTTCGCCTATCAGTATCAGCTCGGTGAATGTGGCTTAGGAATTTCCAATCATATGATTGAAGAATGGGCATGTCAGCGTTCCCATGAACATGTCAACCAATTCCTTGTTAGACAAGGTTGGTTTAACTCTACCTGCTAGATCTCTCCATTTCTAGGCGTACTCTTTGAACTTCTCATCACGGCCCATAGACATATTCTGAGTTGCATGCAAGTTGGTGCCAATTCAGCATTGTATTGGTACTGTTTGTAGAAAGCATCTGTCAACTCATTCCAGGTATGAATGCGAGTATTTTCTAGCTGATAGTATCATTCTAACTGTGCTCTAGATAGACTCTCTTGGAAGAAATGCATCCACAATTTCCTGTCAGCAGTGTGGGGTTGAATCTTCTGAACGTAGGACTTCAGATGAAGCTTCAGACAAGAAATGCAATCGTACTTATCAAAAGTAGGAACTTTGAACTTGTGGGTAATGACCATTCTAGGAACCATGCTTAAATCTTCAAAATTCAATCCTAACATTTTCAGATTCTCCACAGCATTTAGACGGTCTTCAAGTTGCTTATACTTCTCGTTGTCAGGAGGATACTTCTCGCTCATGTATTCTTCTTCCTCAACTTCTTGAGACCCATGATGGCTTCCTTCATTGACCTTGACACTTCCTTCAGTTTCACCGCTCTTTTCTGAGAATTCAAGATGTCTGGCCACCTTGACTGGACCTCTGAACCTTCTTTCCAAGTTGAGAACGCCATGTACTTTCTTCTTGTTCTTGGTGATGAGTTATTTCAGATCTTTCTGCCCTTGGGCCATGTTGGTGAACATCTCTTGGAACTGAGCATTTTGAGCCTAGAGATCTTTAACAGTTTGTTCGAGAGCCATTTCTGCTGAAATAAACAACGAGAGAATGAGAAAACCAGTCTTCAAAGTACCTGTTATGAAATGATATGCTATGATATGCAATTTTTATGCAATGCAATATTTTCAAGGACCTTAGGAATTTAAATTTGGTAAACAAATACGAACAAACTTTTTATTAGTCTGATTAGTAAATACAAAAGAAAGTTCAAGTACAAAAGTAAAACTCCTAGTGTTTAGGCCTCTCATGGACGCTTGCTCTTTGTGCTAACATAGATGTTAGCACTAATCGCCTTCGGCAACAGGTTCCATAATTATTGGTAGAATGGCAATATACGGCATCATAAGATTTTGAGCGCGATCCCGCACCCATTTGAGGTAAGGTTCCCAAGGAATAGAATTTTTATGCCCCAAGGTCTTGGTAGCAGTTTTCTTCACCATGCCTCAAGCGTGCATAAATCTTCAATGGTAACCTCGGAGATCGTTGTCGTAGTCAAACACAATGCCTTGGATAAGCATGTCATGAGGACCATCTTTCTTCACAACACTTAATAAAAGTGAAGTCCTTTTGAGAGTAGAGACACCAACGAGTATCTGAATGAGAGAGTGACATCAACCTTTGAGACCACTTCAAGCTTTGTTCATTCTTCATCACTGATCGAGGAAGGTGCAAAATAAACCACCTGGATAATAACGGTATGCAACACATGCGAGTCCGTTGTATTTTTATAGTACGAGTGTGGAGAGAATGCATAATGTCTCCTATCAAGGTAGGTATAGGGTTATGATTGAGGAAAATCTTGATGGTGTTCATGTCTATAAATTGATCCGGATTAGGGAATAGCACCAAACCATAGATTAGAAAGGCTAAAATATATTCAAAAGCGTGGAAACTCATAGCCTTTAAGAATTCTCGAGCCTTCTTTATCAGAAATTTAGCAACCAAACCCTTAACTCCACTTCTCGTTTCCCAATTAGCTTCAATGTTTGACCGCTATAGATGTAAAGTTGCTGCAATGTCTTCGAACCTCGAAACGTTTTCTAGATCGGTGAAAGGTATCTGATCAAGGATGGATATCCTAAGTAGCTTAGAGAACTCTTCCATATTAGGTACCAACTGATAGTCTGGAAAAGTAAAGCAGTGATGTTTCAGATCAAAGAACTGGAATACGATGCTCATCCTATCTTCTTCAAAACCGGAGATGACCAAGTAGAGTATATAACCATGCTTCTTAATGAATTGGGAGTGATTGAAAACTTGTGAGACTAATTCCTTAAGTTGAGAAGGTATACCCATAAAGTTGATTCAGAGAGTCTTCCTGGAAGCCATAACCCTACAACACAAAGCAAAAGTAAATCCCTATGTCCTTGAACTGGTTAGAAATGTTATGATGTTATGATGTCGTGATGTCATGTTTAGATAGCAAGTAAAAGAAATTCACAAAACAACCCTAGGTTTAAGGCTTGCATGAGGTATAGGTGTCTACCTTACCGGAATTTAAGTTGGTTCAACCTGTTCTATAATAGTAACCGGGTTCTAGGAATCTCATATCACTGATCGTTCTCACAGGCTTTATTTCAATACGGCTACCAAATGGTTGACCGAAACATCCCGAAAGTTGAATCTCAATATATGTAGCATCGAGTATAAACCAACCTAAGTTGTACCAAAGTCGGCTATCTCACTTCCTTTTAATGGCTAAGATGGGTCAATTAGGGTTCTAAAAGTTTAGTTAGTGCTTGGTGACACCACGCAGACGCCAAATATTTCCTCAACTGAACATGAGGAACATCAGGACATCCAAAGTGTCACACTAACCGTAGCCATCATTTTAACCGTTTTTGGTTTATGTCAGACAGTCGCGATGATCTATTGCTACTTACCTAAGGAAACCTGGATCCGGGTGTAGGATCTCCCACAAATATAATACCCAAGAAACTCTTAAAAGTAAAGAATACAAAGCAAATAGAAAGCGAGTAAAAGTGATATATAACCCTAAGGTAACCTCTCTTTAGGTGTTCTCCCCATCAGAGTCGTCAGTTCAGTAACACGGTGGGAGAACTGACTTGTTTGTTTTGTATTTTATCACAAATATGCGGATAGTAAGAGCCGTCACCAAATTTTCTTTTATCCAATAAAGGAAAGGTGAAAAGAACATGAAAGACCTTTGTTAGATTCTGAGTACGGGAGTTAATTATGAAAAGGGAAGGTATTAGAACCCTTTCCATTCGTAGTTATCTACAAGCTCTTTATTACTTAGCTCACTTTTGAAAATTTACTTTCTGTGTGTGTGTGTGATTTAAAAAGTATTTGAAAAGTATTTCGCTTTGACTTTGTAATGATTCTTGTATCAATCCTCAAGAATGTATATGAAGTGTTTGGATGTTTCTTTGAAAATGTCAAACTTTTGTAATGATCCTCGTTGGAATGTATATAAAGTGTTTGTTTGAAAAAATAGTTTAAAAAGGTGTGAGGTGTGAAGAGTATTTTTTTAGTGGAGCAAGTAATTAAAAGTCTTTATTACCTACTCAGAAAGGTCATTCTTGTCATTTTTCTTCTCCTTTAGGATAGTGTTATCCATAACATTAGTTGGTAGGTAACCCTATCCGTTGGATGTGAAGGGACAGGCATAGGGTCATTGAATGGTCATTGAAGACAACATTGTAGGGATAGCTTAGCATTTCGAAGGGACGATCATCACTTATTCGTAGGCAACAACCGAGGGACGAGATTATATATTTGTAGGAAACATCGAGGGTCAGGGAGGGACTATGATCTTTGTGATGATTTTGAATTGAGGGACTTTGCTAATGGTACCCCTACGTTCGAGGGACATGACCATTGTTTATTCGAAAGGAAACAAAAGAGGATACCCTACGGGGGTTCAAGTGTGAAATAGTGATTCAATTCATATATATTATCTTTGAATTAGAGTTATCTAACAGTTGATTTTAATCTTGCCATACAATCCTATTAGCCATGCATCTAAGCAGTGAATATTTTTAGAAAAGTAAAGTTGCGGAAAATAAATCCTATGCTATTACATGGCTTTGGGGCAGATACATAGGAGGTCTAGAAAGTAAATGTGAAAAAATTAAAGGTCCTAATTACTATTTCATCCTGAGAGTAGTTACAATAATGGTAAAATAAACACGTGCGAGAAATTATACATCCAGGACGCAGTTACAATAATATGCGCGAGAATAAATTAGTGGGGATAAAGAATAAAGTCGAGAGAAGTTGGAAAAAACCAGTGAAAATATGAGTTTGAGGTTAATTACGTCTTAATGAATTTAACCTAATTACTGTATGAAAATTGGGTGAATCAGGAAACCCTAATTCTGTTTGTTTTTAAATTAATAAAAGAAATTACATTAACTAAATTAATTAACCTAATTACTAAAATAAATAAATTAAATTACTTAAGAAAATAAAAAAGAAAGTTAATTGAGAATTAATCCTAATTAAACTAATTATTTAACCTAATTAATGGCTAATGGTTAATTAATGGTTAATTAGTTAATTAATTAATTAATTAATTAAGAAAATATTAAGAAAAATAGTAAAAGAAAGAGGTTAGAAAAAATGTAAAAAAGATGGGTGGTCGCTTGGAATCGATCCTAGGACCTTCGGGAAATACAACACACGCCTTGCCATCTGAGCCATGCTGCTTCGTTGTTATTGAATCTAGTCCATTAGATTATATAATAAACACGCATTTCATTTTGAATTTTCAACACAAGTCATGCGTGGGCCCCAGTATTATGAACGAGCCAATCGGATGAAGGGACGATGCCACGCCTGCACGCGAAACCGTTGACCCAGGTCAGCGACACCATAGACTGTGGTCCGATTGTCTTCTCCAATGAGATAAAATTCGAAAACCTTCAAAATCGATTAAATAATGAAAACAAAAAGTCCAGATCACCTATTTTGTACCTTGCGAACACGATGGTAAGGTTAGTTTGTTTTGAAACTACCTGTAACCCTGGGTATGAAGCTTCACGATTTCAAGCCCTAATAATGGCAGGTCACAATTTAGGCATCAAACCTTGCAAACGATGGATAAAACCTGCTCTATGATATCTTAGGAACACATAAATATGGTTAGTTTAAGTTAAAATATAATAGAATAAAAAATACAATTAACACAAAAAGTATGCAAACTGAGTTCATGCATGGGTCGATTCAGAGTTCTTTGGCCATGGATTTTGATCCATACTTACTCTATTTTACCTCAGGAATATTATTTGCTACTTTAAATCTCTTGAGGAAGGCTGCAACTAGGGTTTCGATGGTGCAACTTTCTCTTGGAAATTTTTGAAACAAAACCCTAGCTTTATGGCTTTTCCAACGTGTCCTTGAAGGTCTGATGGTATTGAGTATTTATAGAGGAATGAAATTAGGTCAACAAAAGTGTGGGAATATATTGCATTGATTGGAAAATATTTGATTGAAAAAATCAAATGTAATATTTCCAAAATTGCTCAATCTTCATGAAATCAGCTATTGTATGATTTTTCCAACTTGCAAGGTGTTTCTTGGACCTCAAGGCATTCAAACAACAAGCCCATACGCATATCCGATCTTTTTTGCATTTTATTTTATTTAAAACTGAGTTTAAATGAAATAATTCAAAAGTAAATGAAATAAATGGTAGGAGGGCATGTAATTGGACTTAGAGCTCATGACCATGTTTGAAATAAGTTTAAACCATAAGAACTTAGGCCTATTTGGAAGAAATTCAAAATTGATCAATATTTTCTTCATGCACTTCTTCAAAATTTCCAAACTTGCACAAACCATATCTTGCTCAATTTTTATCATTTGAGAATGTTCTTGGACTTTTTAGAAATCTTAATATGTACTCTAAATCCTCCTTTTGGTTTCATCTTCATTGAAGCTTTCATGCTCATGTATACTTCTTTGGAAAAAGATGACTTTTTGTTGACTTTTAGGAGGACCTATAATGTCTTGACCTATAACTTTCAAATGAAGAATTTTTGGGCAAAACTTGTGAGACACAAAGTTGTATAGAATTAAATTACCTTCAAAATGAGCTTTGGTGGAAAAATTTCTGATGAAGTATGTTAAATTTATGCCTGGTCAAATTTCTGTTGACTTTCCCTTAAGAAACCGTAATTTAGAAACTTTTGACTTATGATCATTTTTTGAATTTTCTTGATGAATCATGATCAACCATTGATCAAATTATGAATGTGACTTCAAAATGTTGATGTTGACAAAAAATGATGATGTTTGACTTTATGTTGACCACAGTTAACTTTTTGTCCAATACAATTAATTTTCAACCATCTGAGCAATTGACTGCGCAAACTTGAGTTGTGAGGCTTGAAACTTGACATGGTGACACCTTGAGACATATGAGGAGACATGATGCTCTCTTGAGGAAATAGAAACCATCTTTGACTTGAAAGAATCAAAACCCTAGTTGTGGGTTGATTACTTAGGAGTGGGTTCATCTAAATAACCCTTGAGGAACTCTTGAGTATAGAGATGTGTATTGACTTGAAAAATAGGAGGGAAAATTTGGGGTATAACACCAACATTTCGGAAGAGATCCACTAATTTATCCATGACTCGTATGAGATCCCCTAGGATGGGTAGAAGTAACAATTTTTGTCGCAAGCAATATACATCATATTACTTTCATTTGTTGGCACTGTCTTCAAAATTCGCATAACCAAACTCAACTTATTCTTCAACCGATAATTTCCCAAGAGTCTGTGATTACAAATCAAGGTTTGCAATTTTCATGTGCATCATGAACAACCCCAAATGATTTTTTGAATGGTCCAAATCCCCACAAAGTTGCTCCATCTGGTCAAGGAGTGGTGAAAAGTCAAGACTTGCAGTTCTGAATAGAAAATACCAGGTCCAAGTAAGAGAAATTCCCAAATTTCAAGTTCCTGTTATGAATGCATGAAAAGAATGAATATGCAGGTAAGAATATACACATGTATTTTTCTGACATTTCTTTTGAAAAATAAACATGCTACGATGCAAATGCATTGATCAAGAGTTACAAAGTTCCGTGTAACAACGGGTAACACATGTTCAATTGGATGACATCCGTACAATCCTCTAGATAAATGCTACATAATCCCTGAATAGGATGAAGATACCAAGGACAAAAATCGGCACCAATTCAAGATGCCATAGAAAATACCAGAGAACCAAGTGTCATGGAACCAAGTATCAGAGAGTTACACGATCACCAACAAAACAGAATGTCACCACCGAAACAATATAATCATCATCAGAATAAATAGTCACCATATGAACATGGTGCAAGTGCATCGTGCATTGATCATGGGATTACGACTTCCATGATATCTCATGTATATTAAACCACTATTGTGCTGATAAAAAAATCCTCATTGATCAAAGGTCCGACATCAAATTGGAACTCCATAGAAAATACCAGAAAATACTAGGATCACGGAATAGAGAACTTCATCATGGAACCATTATCAGTACCTGTAGTAATGATATCCCTCCTCATCTCATAGGGTAATTCTAGACACAACGGGGGTCCCTAATGATAAACAGAGTCGATGATCCTTTATCGGGTACTTCTCTATCTACACAACAGGGTGTAGGGCGAGAGCACCGTCAATTGAATGTCTTCTGAGTTTGGTACTCCATGCCTCCTCACACGCACCACGGGATGCAGGACTCAACATGAACATCCATCTATCCTATATATCTCTAGCCGGGGTAGGGGGCCTTTTACCTCATGTAACTCCCACCCAATCAAGAGACAACCAATACAACAACAGCTAATATACACGATATATGAAAGCAATAAAATGCCATATAGAATGCAATGCAAAGCATACAAAGGATGATGCGATAAAGCAAGTAAATAGATAAGCACCCAATGGAAAAGAAAAAGGAATCTAGTATTGACTCCTAGATGAACCAGCAATAGGTCAACAGTCCCTAGTGGAGTCGCCATCTGAAACTACCTGGCTGAACATCGACTGATAGGTTATATCAATGAAGTCGTCATTGAACATTTTTTATGTCGCAAAGGAGAAAGGAAAACATCGAGTAAACATAAAATGGAAGAAATCACAGTCTTACGCCCGTAGTACTCTACGGTGTCCACTTATATTTTCATCTAAGGGGTATGTTATATCTATCTATCGCTTAATCGCTACAATGCACAAGAAAGAAAAGAAAATAAAGAAAACACGGGGAAAAGAGGGAAGGATTTACAAATTTGTGCTCGGTCGAGCCCCGTGATAAGATGCCTATGTATTTCCTCATGCAATGGGAAAGTCAGAGCGTCGTAGTTCAGCTCACTTGTTTTGATGGGTTTTGTGTTTTTTACTTATGGAAAAGGTTTTAAACACAAATGAAAGCGCATGTAGGAGAAAAAGAGTATGCATTGGTTGGTTGGTTTTACCTTTAAGAAAGATGTTTGAACCATTATTAGTTGTTTGAGTTTTCAAAAGAAAAAGAAAACAAGTTTTAGTTTTAATTACATGCAAGGATGCAAAAAGAAACATGCAAACCAGAAGGGAGACTAATTAGTTCTAGCCCTAATGTTGTCATGCAAAGATTGGACCTAAGTTTGAGGATGAAGGGGAATCTCTACCTACGTTGACATGTAAAGGATGTTGAAACTATCGGCCAAAAAGTCAAAGAAATATAACTATATATATATCAATGAAGTTGCCATAGAACGTTTTTATCCCGCCGAGAGGGAAAGGTAAACATAGAGTAAACCTAAGAGGGAGAAATCACGGTCTTGCAACTGAGAGATCAGGTAATGATGTCTGTTACATGAGGGGAAGGGATTAGCATCCCATGCGCCCGTAGTACTCTATGGTATCCGCTTTTACCTTCTATCTAATAGGTGTAAAGGTCTAACAATATCTGTATATAAGGTATAATGCATGCAAGAAGAAATGAACAAATAAAGAAAGGAATAAAAGAAAGAAAACACGGGGAAAAGAAGAAAATATTTACAAAGGTTTCTCGATCAAGCCCCACGACAGGATGCCTACTTATTCCCTCGTGCAATGGTAAAGTTAGAGCGTCGTAGTTCGGCTCACTTATTTTGGTTGGTTTGTGTGTTTTAGTTTAGAAGACGAAACAACATATAACGATGGCCAAATACCTCCATGATGACAAAACATAACCAACAGACGAGACAATGAAACATCAGCAGATGGGATGACAAAACATCAGCAACAAACAGGATGAAGAAACATCAGCAGACGAGATAACGAAACATCAGTAGCAAATGGGACGAAGAAACATCCTAAGACTAATTGGTTTGTATCTTTTACTTTTGAAAAAGTTTCATATTGTTAGAGTATTTTAATGCACTTGACAAAACAAGATTTTAGTTTTAAGGATGCAAAAGGGGAAAGGTAAAAAGTCTAAGGGAAACTAACCTATTTCTATCCCTAATGTTATCATACAACACTGATCCTAAGGTTCTAGTATCAGGGGAAGAATCTACCTGAAGTTATCATGCATGGATAGCAAACCTAAGGTCTATTTAGTTCAAACTTGGAGAAGAGTGAACTAAAGATCCTATGGGGAACATGGAAATCTCGTAAAAGAGAGAAAGAAGCAAGCAATCACACTTATAATGAATGATACAACATGTATGGATGACGAAACATCTAACATGGATGGCAAAACATCATGTAAGATAAAATATGCATGGATGACGAAACATCCGGCATGGATGACAAAACATCAAGATAACAGACATGGATGGCAAAACATCATGTAAAGAATAACAAAACATGCATGCTAATAATGGTGAAATATCATGTACAAAGAAGGCGACAATGATACCTAACGGAGAAAGTCTATTTCCTCTTCAACGCGCACGAGATAAGCAAACTCTGTTGAAAACGTCTTTAAACTCCCACGATAAAGATTGCGCTCTTGATCCGCTTTAAAGCTCTATTATCAAAAGCTTATGAATCTCAATATCGACCATCCAAATGTGCACAAGTTGCGCCAACAAACGATCACGAACTCCTGGCAACAATATCAACAAAATGATTAGTATTGTAAAAAGAACATTTGGAATGCTTGGTGTATGGATGGAGGATTTAATCGGGTTATGATTAACCAAGGGAAATACTTTATTAACCTTTTGATAGTAGGTTCTCCTACCCCCAACCATGAGACCCTTTTGCATGGAACACTTGGTATATGGATCAAGGTGACCGGTTCGGGTTATGATTAACCAAAGTCGAAATTTTGATTAACCTTGTGAGAATGGCCATGCCCAAACTCAACTATGAAACCCTTTGAAGTAACTTGGTATGAGAACCAAGAGGTCAAGAGATGGAAATCAAGCGAGCCCATACAAGGTGGCCATATGTATGCTCCTAAAAAAAGTGGGACTAGCGTGGTACTAGTATTCTAAACGACCAATTGGAGCAATAGATCGAATAGTTGTCGCTGTAGAAAAGCCCAAGACCAAACTATGAATATGTGCGATTGTGCACTGTGTATGTATACTTGTTCATTGATGAGGTTCCCAAGAGGAGGCTATGTGTTCTAATTGAATGACAATCGCGTAAGTAAGCAATAATTGATACACATAAGGAAATAAAATCCTAATCTATTACAAACCATATGGGAATGGGGGTACAATTTTAGGATTAGGGATATATCAAATTAAAAGTCCAAATAAAAACTCTAAATAATACAACCCAACCGAAATAAATCAATAACTAATTAAAAATAAATAACTTCATCACGTGGTGCGAGAAATCGCCTTAGGGGAACTTCAAGACGTCCGATAAAGCTTCACGCATCAGATGAACATCGGATAGAAATCCCTTACACACTCAACATATGGGTTAGGAATAACAAGGTATATTGATAAAACATTAAACTATAGATGACGATACATCAAGAAGATAATGGATGATGGTAAAACATCACAAACGATAGCACAATAGCTAATCACAAAAAAATGGAGAAGAGAATGAAGTGGAAACAGGTGTGTGAGAAATCATGCAAGGTGTCATGTGAAGTGAGGTCGATAGACACAACATACATATATAATGTTTATACAAACTATAAACAAACATAAAACATCACTATGAAGGCATACATGCAAAGTTAGTACATAAATTAGCCCAAAACTAGTTCTAAAAGCATACGGAAAGCAAATTGTGCGAGATATTAAGCATAGATTAGATGAAGGAATAATTAGAGGTAAAATGACATAAAATTCAGTAGCTAACATTTTAAAATCTTATTTACATCATGTAAATCAAACCACAAAAATTTCACGAACAAAATTCTACAAAAGTGGGTAAACATGCCACAATTGTGTGTGGTGACGTGAATACAACTGTGTGACATACATAACATGTAAAGATAGTGTAATGATGAATTTATTACATTATAAACATCACATAAAATAAATCATAATCAATTCATAGAAAAAAATATCACAAGGATGCAATCACAACACTAGTACGAAAACTAGTAGAAACTTTGACTTAGAAAGCATTTACAAGTCAAAAAGAAGCTAAGAAAAGGCATAGATGGAAGAAAATGAACCATGAAAGGTTACGAGACATACAATAAAGTATAAAACACATCAATACATCAATCAAAGATTAAAAACATGCGTGAGAAAGATTCACGAGCAAATCACTTAAGAAGAACAAAACCAATCCGTACAAGTGCGGGCAAAGGTGTGTGCGTGTATATGCTCGAGCATACCCGTTCTAAGCGTCACATAAGAGTGAGATCAGAAGTAGGACATGTATAAGTTAATCACACCAATTACAATAAATTAATAAACATCAGCAACTTAATTACAAATCAACAAAAGAGGGAGAGAAGTCAAAATTCTACCCTAATTCTAACCCTAAGAGGTAAATAGAACAAATAAAACAAGAGATGAGCAAGAGGAAATATTAGAGACCCATGGGATATCCAAAGCCAGTAGCTTAGCATATAAATAAATCATACTACATGGTGTCTCCAACACAAGATAAGGATCATTCACCAAAGCACACTGAATTAGGGTTTAAAAACACCAAAACTAGTCAAGTTCAAAACATTTGATAAAGATCAAACAAAATGGTCTTAATTAGATAATTAAGACATGTGTGACTTGTGTAATAAGATAACTCAAAATGGGATTCATGAGCAACAAATGTAGAATACAAAAATTAAATACACAAAACAAGTCACCTAATTGATAGTCAACATCACAAGAGATGGAAAACACTTGTCTAAATCAATGATGGATGATATAAATCAAGTGTGAAAATAAAATTTAATAATTATAGATCCTATGGCAGTGACATTTACCTACTACAAGCATCGATAATGAACTTACAAGGAAATTTAATTAATGTTATCAAATTAACAAGTCAAAGTGTCGTGATAATGTGAAAGTGTAGTCTCTAATGCACAAAAGCAAAGGTGATTATCGAAGATTAAAGTTAGGGTTCTCAATTGTTATGTACTATATACAACACCAAGTAAACATTGAGTAACCATAGAGAGACAAAGCACAAAAGCTCATGAGCAAACATTAAAGAATTGGGCTAAAAGACACCCAAAAGGTGACCAATCTAGCTTCTCAAATGATACCAAAAATAGATGGCAATGAAATGTTTCTCTATGGTTCAAAGAAGAAATAAGATGAAGGATAGGTATGAAATCAAGATTAAAACATCAAAAGAAGTGGACATGAAAGTCCTCAAGCGATCATACACATACAATTAGGTCAAAACTAAAAGATGTGACTTCTAACTTGTCACCATGATGGGTGGACAATGAAGTGTCAAACAAGTATCATAGGAGCATGAGAAATAACATGAAAGAGAGGTTTGAAATAAGATTCAAACACAAAAATAAGTGGACATGAAAGTCCTCAAGCAATCATACACATACAATTAGGTCAAAACTAAAAGATGTGACTCCTAACTTGTCACCATGATGGGTGGACAATGAAATGTCAAACAAGTATCATTGGATCATTGTATGATATCAATCCAATCACAAAATATCAGAACCATGATAGGTCAAATTGAAAGAGCTTGACATGAGGCATTCAAGGTGGTGCACAAAAGCTACCTCTTGAACCTTGATAAGAAGAAATCATCAAATAATATTGACAAAAGAATAAACCAAACATGGGTAAGACAATAAGAAAAGGGATAGATCATATGCCTTAAAGGCTCACCATAAGATACATGTAAATCAGACAATGGATGGTGATACATCATATAAGAAAAATAAAACATATGCAAATGACAATAGATTCAGATGGATGGTGAAACATCATATAAGCATAAATGGATGGCGGGACATCATATAAAGCATGTATGGATGACAATACATTAGACATGGATGATGAAGCATGGTGAATCATGCATGCAAATGGTATGAGAATAAAGTAAAGATGGAGGCGATGATACCTAAAAGAGAAGGTTCGTTGCCTCTTCACTGCGCGCATAAAATAAGAAAACTTTACATGAAGCATCCTTGAACTCTCTCAACGAAGAGTATCCCCTTTGGTCTTAACTCGGTCACCCAATAATCAAGCATCCAGGTTGTATCAACGATCGATCGCAAATCCATGGCAATTATATTAACGAAATGAGTAGTATCGTGGAAATAATCAATCAATTATTAAAACATGCGAAGAAATAAAATCCTAAGCTATAAAGAATTAAAATTCTAAAATACTATAAACCATACAAAAATAAAAAATAAATTTACAATTGGATATGTATAGAATCGACGATACGATTAAAATGTCTTGATAGACAAATACAAACCAATTTAAATAATTAATTAAATTGAACCATCTCATTTAATAAAATTAATTAAATTAAATATTTTTTCTCAATATAATTAAATATTTGAACAAAACAAACATTTTCATATTTTATTTGATTAAACAAAATACTAACAAAAAAATATATACAAAAAAATAATAATATATAAATAAAGTAAAGAATGGGCCAGAAATGAAGCAAATGGGGGGTGTGAAAAACAAAAGAGAGCCCTGGCCCAAAGGAAGAATCCGCCTGATCAAGTGTTGATCCTTCAAGAGAGTGTACAGTGGGGAGCTAGCTTCTAGATCATTGGATGATAAAAGTGTGAGATTTGATGGTGATGAATGAGGCCTGATGAAAATCGGATGGCTGAGAGGTGAGGGCGCATGGTAGCTACGATAAGGTGCTTGCATGGAGTCAAAAAATAACCAAACAGACGGTGACAAATGTCACCGCCGTATTAATCCATTAGCTAACAACATTTACTTGTCTTAATCAAAATTTGAATAAATAAAAAAATCTTAAACAGAAAAAAACAATATATTTTGTATCTTCCACAACTCTTTCTTTGTGTTCTCTCTCTCTCTCTCTCTCTCTCTCTCTCTCTCTCGCTTAGTCTCTCAACCGAGCTTCATCGGAGGCTTGCCGAAAATCTCCCTTCGCGGCGGTGGACGGTGGTGCGCGATGGACTCCACGGAGGACTTGCTCCAATCTTTATTTTTCTTACTCCATCTTTCTCGTCTTGCTCTTCTCTTCACTAATCTGCTGTTAGATTTTGCAGGAAGTTCATGACTTGTCGTAGATCTTGAAAGGGGTTTTGAAACTCTCAGGTTCCAGTCCGTGATTTCGGCAATGATTATGAATAATCTGAGCCTTGGAGATGCAAAGCCGGACTTCTAGAGACAAGGTTGAGCTTTGACGACGGCGGCCGCGGCCTGTGGCCTGTGGCCGCAACCTCTCCGTTGAGATCCTTCTGAAACTCTTTTCCTCTTCTTATCTGCCTTAATATTGCGAAAAACTTCTTTCCCTCTTCTTTCTTTTTCAAAATCTGAAGGGTTTGTATGTGTGGAAAATGATGATGAACTTTTTAGGGTTTTCGAGTTTCTGGTTGTTGTTTATTTGATGATTTGCTGCATTTCTTTTTTTGATGTTGGCTTTTTTGGGTTTTTTTATGGAAGGTGATGAACACTTAGGGTTGTGTGTTGTTTGTGATTGTTGGCTTGATTATGATTTTCTGTGAAAAAGGAAAGCGATTAAAAATCTTTTTGGTGTTTAGTTGGCGGATAGGGTTTTTGCTGTGTTAATAGTCCAAGTTTTTTAGTTCCAATGATTGCCTTTTATAGTCTGAGAACTCTGAGTTTTTGTGTTATTTTTCTGACTTCTGATAAAAAGGCCTTGTGGAATTTCTGTATTTGGGCTTTGGCACTCTGATTTGTACTTGAAAACTATGATGCTTTTGACTGAGTTTGCACATTTACACCCTCTCTTTGTGAACCAAGTTTCCTTGTGATTTGCAATAAGAGGAATAGGCCCATAAATGAATCCTTAATTATGATTTTTGAGGCTTTGGCAGCTTGGTTATCATGATTGAAAAACCCTTAATTCCTGATTCCTTTACACAAACCCTAATGATGAATTGAGAAAAAGAAACTTGAAAACTCTTTATTTTAAGTTCTTATTGTTTATGATGAATGCACCAATCATGTTTATTACTTTCTTGTTTCATGTACAATGATGAAGGAGCTTGAGATAACAAAGAAGAATGCTTGAAGAAATCTTGGAAGAGGCTTGAAGAACTGAAGAGTAGAACATCATAGGATGTATTAGAATTTGAGAATCTTTGGCTTGGCCTTGTAAAAATAATGAATATTTTTTCCTTGTAATTCAAACTCAAAAGGATTTGTAATTCTTTCTTTAACCACGAACTTGAAGAATTTTGTTGAAAACTTTGAATTGGATTAACAATTTGAATGAAAATTTGGATGTAATCTTTGTTTGAACTCAAAGGAATTTTTGATTGAGTAACAAATGAATCACTTGAATTTTTAATGAAAGATATGAGTGACGTTGAACTTTGTGTGGAATCTCAAACAAAATGGTAGAACTTTGAATGAGATATGAATGATCATGGATGGATTTTGAAAGAATTATATGCATAAATGTGAATAATGGGTGGTGAAACAAATATTAATCTTAAAAAGAATCATGCCACACTCTGAACTTGTAATTTGAATACCAATGGTACCCACACTATTAGATCTTATAAGATTGATTAGATTTTGGCAAATTGAAGCCATATAACCCCATAGCATTCAATAGCCACATGAATGAACATCTTTGCAACATCGTCCTCACACAAAATCAAATCTTATAACCTATAAATCACCTTAAGAACCCAATGCATCATCCACGAGTTCTTAAGCTCAATGACTTATCACAAATCAAACCCTCATAGCCATTATCTGACAATTCCCTACTTGAAGAAGCCACAAAGTAGATAAGCTTTAATGATTATATATACAACCATTATGACACCCTGAAATCTTAAACCAAGAGAGAGAATATGAGAACCATCTCGGACTTATTGACCACACAAACAAATTCCAAGGTTTGAAGAAATCTAGGAAGATAAGAATACATTGATCTTGTCACAATGCGTGAATGCAATGAAATATGATGTTTCTGATGAAACATAAGCCATTAAAGTGAAATGAAGAGGGCGAATTTTCGGGTGCAATAAATGTATATCCTATATTCGAGCGGTCATAAGGGAAAACTATCCTATATCCTTCTTGGTTGTAGAACCAAGGGATGCAAAGGGATGAAATAATCAAGTGTTTTTGCAGAAGCACAAAAGCAATGCAATGCACAAAAAAATGTCATAGAAGTGCAGGAAAAGGAGGAAGTCTCATAGCCTACAATAGCAAGTCGTGGGTCGGAAACAAATGTCAAGTGTGAAGAGCAGATGATGCGAGTTCAGCAGTAAATGCGAGCCCCAGGACTTCAAGTACTACAACCAAGCAATAAGAGTAAACCTGTGAGAAATGCGCGGAGGCATCAAAGAATATGCGGAGTGCACGTTCGTACGCATCTAAAGCAGTAAACCTGCAAAAGATAATGATCCAGACAAAGTAGACAAAGTATTGCACATTCGTACACAAACTAGTATCAAATCGTGCGTTCGTACAAAATTAATACACATACACCTGCAGGAAAGGAATAAAACCAAACAAGTAGACAATATGGTGCGCATTCATACGCAAACAAAGATTGGAATGCGCGTTCGTATGCATTCAAATCAAAAGCACCTGCAAGAAAGGAGTAAAACCAAACAAGCAGACAATAGGATGCGCGTTCGTACACAAACAAGGATTAGAATGCGCGTTCATACGCATTCGAATCAAAAGCACCTGCAAGAAAGGAGTAAAACCAAACAAGAAGACAATAGGATGCGCATTTGTATGCAAACAAGGATTAGAATGCGCGTTCTTACACATTCGAATCAAAAGCACCTGCAAGAAAGGAGTATAACCAAACAAGCAGACAATAGAATGCGCGTTCCTACGCAAACAAAGATCGGAATACGCGTTCGTACACATTCCAATCAAAAGTAACCTGCAATAGGAAACCCATAATAACTAGACAATAGAATGTACATGTATGTGCACAAGCGATGGAATACGCATTTGTACGCATTCAGACAAGAGCACCTACAAGAATTGAGTAAAACCAAAGAAGAAAACAATAGAATGCACACGTATGTGCACAAGCGATGGAATGCACATTTATACGCATTCAAACAAGCGGATAACCTGCAAAAAGATGTCAATCCAAGTAATATGCAGATAGTATGCGTGTTCGTACGCATACAAGCATTAGAATGCGCCTTCGTACGTATTCAATATTGGATAACCTACAAGAAGGTGTCAATCCAAGCAAACAGACAATAGAATGTACATGTATATGTACAAACTCAAAATAATGATGCTAGAAATCCAAATCTCATGCAAAAGAGGTCAAAGTAACTTGCACATAAAATAAAGTGTTAGAATTAACAAAGCAAGTGCTAGAAATAAAGCACTGAATGCAAAACCGATTGCAAATATGATTATAAACTAGTATAAGCATGTAATAAGTGAAATAAAATAATAAATATTGGCTTGGGAAGGTGGTTTTCCGAAATCGGGACAGAAAAGTCAACTTCTCGGAATCGATTCAGAATCGCATGGTTGTTTGCAAAAACATCAACGGATTAAAAAACGTGAGCAATTTTAATTAATTCCGAGTGGAAGTGGCATTTTTCGAACCTTAAAGTGACGGGGAAGCCACTCCCTTTTTGCACATTACACTTGCAATTTGGTTCTGAAACCTCCAAAAACGGTTTCGGAATATGCCAAAACATAGGGAACATGTACCGTTACTTTGAACTTTCAAGGAAAAGTGAGAGTCAGTGCATGAAAACGCTAAAAAGTGCTTACGGAAACATAAAATCCATGTTTTAAATTAAATTCCGATTCACTTTTGTTTTGGTTTTGAAATGTGAGATGAATCGAAATTTAATTCATTACATGTAATCAATAAGTCAAAATAAAATGAAACACAAGTTATGTACAAGTTTGATTGAGAATAAATAAAAAAAAGTATGCAAAAATTATGCATGAGAGTGCATGTTCATTTACACATAAAATGATGTTTATGCATGAGTAAATTGCAAATGAATGTCATACAATGTGTTCAATGCATGCTCCATTCAACCTATATCTAAGAATGATGCAAAGTATGTGTCAAAGTCAAATAAAACCAAGAATGTGATGTGTCGTGGTGTTTTGATCATATAAGCATGCAAGTGTCAACAATACATGAAAAAGTGTGTGAAAACCGGAGGGGAGGTAATAGAGAGAGGCACGAGTTTGAGAGGAGAGGAAGAGAAAATTCTTCACTTCAACACCTTCAATGTTGTTGAATATGCTTTGGAAAACTTGAAGAAAAGCTTGATTTGATTCTTCAAAATTGAGAGAGAATAGAGTGTGTTTGTAGTGAAATTTTGCAAATGATTGTGTGTCCCTGAATTGTGAAGGAAAAAATTTATTTATAGTGTGAAAATTTTGGCCTTAGAGTGCCTTGGATCCACAATTAAGCCCAAATCTCGATTATCTGAATAATTTTCGTAATTACTCCAAAACAGCCAAATTCGTGCGAAATTTGAAGTTAATGTAAACGAAATATGTCAGGAACGCGATTTTGCTCGAGAGAGTCAAAATTTTGACTCGATCATGAGAATGGTTCAAGCGATACGGATTTTTGAAGTTTCAGTACAATTTTCAGGCGTCTGACACATGCATAATTTTACTTGCGCTCTTCGGAGAAATTGTCTTGAACGAGGGTCTTCTGATCAAAATTTGAACTTGGGTATCTGTGAGACAAATGAAGCCAACACAATTTTTCAACTTTTAGCACTGATCCCACCTCATTTCGACAAAAGTCGAGCAAGATATGATTTTTCGAACTTCGTGTATCAGATGAAAATTGCCCGGTTCAGCTTGAAAACAACTCCGAAGAATAAAAAACTGCTCTTAAATGGTAAGGAAATTGCTCTAGAGTTGCAAATGAAAGTTGTAGAGGATTTTGGTACGAAATTTTAGTCAACTTCCTTGCTCATTTTTTATTTTCCAGCTAGGAATTACGAAGGTTTTAGTGCACTGAGTGCACGGTACAACACTAAAATTAATGTTTAATCCACTTGAGAAATCAATTTCTTTGGAGACCTTCTTCACATAATTTGCATCCAACTCATGAACGAAAGTTGTATATAATAGCGACAGGGAATTTCCTGTCAACAATCATCAGAAAATACCCGACAGTTGAGAGTTATGCCTTCTGGAGCATCTGAGATGCACTAAAAACCCAAAATTCACTTTATTGAGAAATAAGCAAATTAATTCTTTTTCTTGACGAAACGGTCTTCGATCTGAACAAATAAACTGGAGAATATATTGATATGATCCCAATGCTCATGGAACCAAACCAAAATATCTTTTTGAGGAGAAAATCTTGCAATATCCATACGAACCAAAAAATATCGATTTTGGTCTCTAAATGATCTGAGATAGCCGAAACGCACAGTTTCTTCCATAATTTGAAATACCTTGAACCAAGTAACCCCATGATGAATTCTATGATTGTATATGCATGAATTTTTATGATAATGCAATTATAAGCCAAAAAACTTCAAAATGAAGAGGATAAATTTTAGGGTACAACAACTTCCCCTATTCAATCATCCTCTAATCTTGAGAGCGAGGTTGGTGTCTTCCTTCCAAGCGAAAAGGTAAGAGGTGATTGAATACAAAAATGGAATAAAAAATTTACGCTCTGAATCTCAAAAGTCCGCGTCAACAGTTAAATGCGAACTTTGGGAGTCAAACCAAAAGGCGCGAGATATTTTTTTTAAATTCCAATGAGCCCCACTAGAGAAGGGAGACACTTCCACAGGGTCATCCACAATGTGTAATTGGCTCTAGGGCGCGTATAATTATGCCTCAGAAAATTCTCCCACCGAACCTTTTCCATGTTGCCAATGAGTTACTTGTACATCCTGTCGGTCCTATATTTTCCACTAGCATTGGCATCAAGCCAATGCTTTGTCTCACGAATCTCTGCACTTCAATAAACTTTTCAGCATCCAAGAGCATGATTGAGGCATGTTCCATTAAAGGACATCTCTCCCTTTGAAATAATACGTATCAAGCCACCGGGTCCAAAGCTTATCCTGCTTATTGTGAATGTTCAAGAGTAACTTCCCCAACGTAGCAGTATTCCACTCTTTCAACGCTGTTATGCTAAGCCCACCTGCAAAAACAGGCTTATAGATTTTCTCCCATGCTATCGGAGCTTTTCGGCTAACCACTTCCGAACCACTCCACAGGAAGCTTCGACAGAGGACTTCAATCTCTTTCAAAACAGTTTTCGGTAGTGGCAAGATTTGCAGCCAATACGCTGCAATAGCAAAAACAACGCTTTTAATTAGTTGGCAGTGCCCAACATAACTCAGTAATCAGGTTGTCCAGTGCTTGCTTTTTGCCACCACACAATCAATCAAAGGACGACATTGCTGGACAGTAAGTTTCTTGCTAGAGAGAGGTATTCCAAGATATTTAAACGGGTAGGTCCCTGTTCGCATTAAAAAGTGTCGCGCTACGGAATCGAATCTGAATTCGGATCCTCTAACTCGAAACGATTTACTCTTTTGATTTGTTTATAAAGATGCCGCGAGCATCAAGCTTTATTATTTTCAACACAAGAAAAGATGATTTAATGATTATGAAAAAGGGGAAAGCTGTTAATACCCTCAATTGATTTTGATATGCGTAACGACTAGTGCAAACTAGACGCAACGCATTGGGGAGATTCTGAGTAAGGGGGTTTGTTATATAAAGGGAATAGATGGAGCACCCTAAATATATATGGTTATCCATATCTTTATATATGAATACGTTTGATATGTTTGTGTGTTTTAATTGCTATTTCTAGGATTGGGAAAGTTTCTCCTTTGGGATTTTAAGAAGGATAGATTATGTGGGATCCTAGGTTTAGTTATTATTGTGCTCGCAAAGATCTTTGGATCTTCTGCATACATATCCCCTAGTGGGAATCAGAGCATTTGTAGCTCAGATCTAAAGGGATCTATGGTTTGTTTGGTTTGAGGGAAAAAGAAATTTTGCTCGGCAAGGATGAGACCTTGTGCCTACGTATTCTCAAAAGGATGTTGAGAAAGTCAGAGCAATCGTAGTTCCCACTTATGCTAGTGGAAAGCAACGGGATGTTAGTAAGAGACATAGACAAATGTCATCTTAATGAAAAATGTGTCTAATCTATTTCATCACATACATTTTTGAAAAGTTTGATTGATTGAAATCTTTCATCGTAAGTTATAGGTGTTTTGCTTGAGTAAACAAGCGTTACCACTTACATGTTTAAGAAAGATGTTTTGAAAAAGATGATTGAATCTTTTAACTGTAAGCATTTAGGTGTTTTGCTTGAGTGTACAAGCGTTACCACTTACAATTAAGAGATGTTTTTGTTTGAAAAGAGTTTGAAAAGTTTTTGATTGTATGTGATGTGATAGATAAGATACTTCTTCCATAGAGATGATAAACGTCTAAATCTCAAGGAGAAATTGATTGGATTAGGGGGACGCTTTTAAGAAGCCCATGGGTCCTTGTATTGTAAGCCCAAGAGGAGGCATTCCGAGGGTCATCGAGGGTCCTTGTATGAAGCTCAAGAGGAAGCTATAGGGTATGGCTGGCTTTGTCTTTAAAAGGATTTCAGGAAACCATCCTTTTGGAATTAAGAGCAATTTCACCGGGAAATTATACTCTCATGGTTCTATCTTAGCGCGGGTGATTCTTTGTATTGGAAGCCCAATATGAGGCTGTTAAGAGATTTCCTATCTCTTTCATTGTATGATGCCCATGAGAAGGCTAAACTCAATGAGGAGTTCTTTTGAGCGAAGCCCAAGAGAGGACTCGGCGAAGTCTTGTCTTATATGAAGCCTAAGCGGAGGCTAAACTCAGATGAATGAGTTTTCTTATATGAAGCCTAAGAGAAGGCTGAACTCAGATGAAATGAGTTACCTTGTACAAAGCCCAAGAGGAGGCTAACTCTGTGGGGAGAGTTATCTTGTATAAAGCCCAAGAGGAGGCTACAACTATGGGGAACCTATTGGTTAGACTAATTGTTATGTTATAATTAGACAGTTGTATAAACAAGTGTGTGTGTATGATATGTATTCACAAGAGTTTATGAAGGAAATATAAACAATGCATGATGTTTATTTTACAAGAGTTTATGATTTGAAAATATAAACAAGTGTTTGTGAAACGAACGTTTAAAACGAGCGTAACTTGATTATTTACAAGTTTGAATTATGTACAAGGAAGTAAGTATGTACACGAACGAGTATTTATGTACGAGAAGTTGTGGATGTACATAGGAGGGTTGGGACTTACACCATAAGGGTGGCCCATTGGTTTAAAAGCAGTTTCACCGGGAATAATGCTCCTTTTAATACCAATGGTATGCAGTGTAAAATGAAAACAAACGGAAGAAGTTTGTCTGTATTATGTATAGGTAAAAAGATGTGTACATAAAAGAAATGGATATGTACAAAGAAATATATGTACATAAAATAATGTTTTGGGACTTACACCGTGAGGGAGGCCCATGATCGGTTAAGAAAAACGAGAGAAAACGAATTCGGTTTTATCATTTAATCGGATCGATCATGGAAAATAATGTAAGTTTGATGAAAAAGTTTTGAAGAATGTTATTTGAAAGTGTTTTTGAAATGTGAAGTTTACTTGTAAGAAGTTTTGAAAAGAATCGGAATTCGAAAGTTTGAAAAATTCACCTTTTAAAGTGGTTTTGAAAAGTGCTCAAAGTGTCGTTTTCGGCTCGATTAAAACATAATCGGATGAAAGTTTTTTCAGAAAATTTTTGCACTATCATAAAATAGATACATTTATTGACAAGTGTACAAAAAATCACCTCAAAATGAGGAGTTTTGATTGGTTAAAAAAAATGCCAAAGTTTGTAAGAAAATATGAAAGTTTTGAAAAAAAATGGTCCATGGGAGGCTTGAACCCAGGACCTGTTGGGCGAATACGTGGCACAAACACTTACGAGTGAGCTGGCAACCGCTGGGGCAACAATGCATTTGTGTACTGAAGTCAAACCACATGTTAATATTATATTGGAATTTTTGAATTAAAAAAAAACGCGCGCAGCTCATCTTCATCTTCCTCAATCCTTCATCCAGCCATGGATTTCTTATTTCTTGATGAAAACGAATGATATAAACATCAAACTTGGTCGTTTTTTAACAAGGAACATGATGATGCTCATTAATTTCATTTATTTTCAGTTAATCATGATTAAATTCCCAGAAAACATGAAGAACCCTAAAACTGAAAATCTTAATTGAAATCGTGTATGATGGATGATTTTGTCAATTGGTTGAGGGTTAATGATCGTGGAGGGTGCAGAAAACAAATGGCCAAGAGTTTTTTCAAAATGAATCAAAGAATCATGGAGTTGAAGTTTGAGCTCTTACTTGTTGAAGCTGGAATCGAATTCGATGGAGGAGTGTTTCCAGTTGAGTTTTAATGATTGTTTGAGCACCAGCGGCCTATGTGGAAGGTGTATGATCACCCTGCTTGCTCTGAAATGCTCTGGAACTCTCTACCCAAGTCGACCTGCATAAGCTCAAAATAGAAACTGGATTTCTGGGTTAGAGGTGTTACAGCTTGTTGTTTATGATCTGCATCCTCTCTATGATGTATATGGATGGTGTTTGGATGATCAGAACTCAAGTTGTTCGAGCAAAACTATGAATTCGAGTGATAAGGCAGTTTTGCAAGCTTATGATCATGAGATGTGAAAACTGGTTTCTAGCTTTGCCTATGTTGATTTTAGGTTTCAAACAGGTTTCATATTGATGTTAAAACATATTAGACACCAAATTGCTCATAGTTTTTCATTAGTTTTCAAAATTGCAAGTTTTCATAAATTGACATAAGTTTCTTGAATTTTCAAAGATGAAGAGTGAAAGCATGTACTTGCATGGATTTGGTGTGTTTGAATTTGAAAATGATACCTCTATTTATAGGTCAAGATTTCTGAAATATTAGGCACAAAGAAATGGCATTGGTAATTCAAACTTGCCTTAGAGGGCAAGAAAGTCTTTTTGCAAAAGGAAAAGGAAACTTCCTTTTTAACCATGTGTGAAAATCCAACTTGATCCTATCCTACAATAATTACCTTCAACTGATATTTATCAGTTCTAAACTTATCTTGGCAAGGTGGCATTGCTTCTAGAAGAAGAAATTCAAAAATGACCTATAATCTTGAAGTTTTGAACTTGAAATCCATGGTTATGGAGCCTTATGTTTCAATTTCAAAAGTATAGCTAGACTCCATGGATTTGAGAGTTCTTGCACATTTTGGAAAGCTTGTTTCAAGAGCTAAAACTTTCATGTTTTGAGTGTTTTCCAAATCAAAGTGGAACTATGTGAAAAAATGCCATGAAGTTTGGAAAAAGTACAAAATTTTAACACTTGAAAATTTTTCCAAGTGTTAGAAATTTTGACTTTTTGTTGAATTTTTTCCAAATTCTTTGATTTTTTATGATCAAGATGGATCATTTTAAGTATTTTGATGTTGGAAAAGGTTTTGTCTTGAAAAAGTTGACCAAAAGTCAAAGTTTGACTTTTCAGTGCAGATGAAATTTCATCAGATGTTTCAGAAATTGTGATGAAGTCTGTGAACTTCTGTGATGTTTTGAATCCAGAAATTAGGTCAAGATGTTGTATCTAAGATATAAAGATCAATCTCTAGCCAAAAAAGTCATTCATTGCTCAAAAAATCAGAGAATACTCATCCTTGATCAAAACCCTAATTGGTCGATCCTCGATTGATCAATGAGAAAAAATGGATATCTGAGGATTAGAGGTTGATGTTTTGATCAAGATAGGTCAAATGAAGTGAGTAAAACTCAAACCCTAATTGGTTGCCTCTTGAATCATATGAGAATCTGAAGAAACCCTAAGTTTGACCTGTGAATGCTACACCCGATTAATTCTGTTCTGAACTGTTAGTGATGCAATGATGCAAATGTGAGGTGGTATATTAGGTCAAAAATTGGGGTATGACAGATTCCCCTATTTAAGTTTCTTTAACCTGAGAGATGAAGATGAATATCTTTGTTTTGATAGGTGTGAAGAGACTTAAATATCAGAATACGCAAATTTTGGACCTAAGATACCAAAAAATGCGGATGATGCAAAATGATCATAACAGGATTCGCCCAGAGAAATATCAAAGAAATGACATGATGGGGGAAAAAATTTGTGAGGATGACTTGATCTGTTTAAGAAAAGAGTATCCTATATTTTCTGGAACATGCAATATGTCTCGCTGGGGAATGAATGATGCACAAAATATGTGAATATCTGCCTCGCTTTGGGAAACAAAGAAATTACCTTCTGTCAGCCTTGTGACAATGTTTAAGGTAAGTGAAAATGATATTACCAATTATCAGCCTTGTGATAGTTTATGGTAATGAATTATAAAGATATTACCAATTATCAGCGAAGTGATAACTTTAACAAGGTAAATCTTTGAAAAGTTTTCTGTGTATTCAGCCTCGTGAATATCAAACAATGATGGAAACAGATCTCGAAGGAGTTCTGAAGATATTACCAATTATCAGCGAAGTGATAACTATAACAAGGTAAATCTTTGAAAAATTTTGTGAGTATTCAGACTTGTGAATAACAGACAGTGAGAAAAAAAAACAGATCTCAAATGAGTTTTTTGAAGATATTACCAATTATCAGCAAAGTGATAACTACAACAAGGTAAATCTTTGAGAAAATTTACTGAGTATTCAGACTTGTGAATAACAGACAGTGAGAAAAAAAACAGATCTCAAATGAGTTTCTATTTTCAAAGCTATAATCCTGCCGGGGATCTCTCTCTCTCGAGGAGATGCAGGCATCTTGACTGAAAGTCACAGTTTTTCTTTTAGATAAAAAGACAACTACTGGGGAATTTCTCGTACAGTCGTGATTTGACTTTGTTGAGAAGAAACAATTGTTCTATGACAAGGAAATAAGCGGCTCGGATGACGAGGCTATTGCTTATTGTTTTGTTGGCTAAAGACGAGGTTCCATCCAGGAATAAACTGGAAAGAAACGGTCAATCAAGACTTTGTTCCTGATGCGGAATGATCTCAGCTGGGGAACAGGAGAGAGAAAAGATGTATTTCTCTGCTTTGGGATAATCTACTGGGGATATAATCGTACCTACATGAGTAAGTGTGATTTAAACCAGTGATATGGAAGCAAACATTTCGAGGAATGCAAAATGCATGAATGATGCTATTATGTATAAATGTCATGAATGTTATATGCATGCTGACAATAATTTGACAAAGATAGCAAAGAGGATATTTGGGAAAAGGACCACGTCACAGTTCGAACAAATACTTGGTGCAATCTACAGCAATGGTGTAGACGTTGCTGATGAAGGATCTGAGTTGCATGCTTTTAGACTTTCGGAGAAAGGCATTTTATTGGCAACTTTGCTGGGAATTCTTTTTTTGGATAAGAATACCGTCCTTTGATGATTTCTGCTGAGGAGAAGACTTCTTGTAGCAGTCATTTTATCCTTCGGAGATTGAAACACCCGCGTAGGAACTGTTGAAGTTCTTTCCGTGTTCATAGTTCAAAGGAACATTTTGCTTTTTGTTTCAAAATTTTGAAGTAAAAATTCATTTAAAACCTTTTAATTTCAAAAAGTGATTTTCACAATAAAAAGCGTTATTTTGCAAAACAGAATAAAACAAGAATTGCAAACAAAACGCACAAGGCTCAAATTTATTGATAGAATGGTAATCAGCCAAAGGCGTGATTCCATGAGTTATTTACAAGAGTTGGAAATGATAATTTATTGGGAAAAGGCTACATTGAAAGCAATAACCACTATTATCCCTAATGACTTCGAATTTCCACTGTGCTTGTTGCTTCAAAAGAGTTGATTGAAGATCCGTTGATGGAAGATTCTTGATTGAATACTGGATGATTGCATTACTTTGTCATTTTGTATCCTTATTTTTGCCTAGATCGCTTTTTCGGTTTTCAATCTATCGGGATAATTTACATTTATTGTCTCTAATTTTTGCACAGACCGCCCTTTCGGGTTTTCATCCACCGAGGGCTCTTTTTGCCTAAGTCGCCCTTTTCGGGTTTTCGACTTACGAGCTGTTCTTTGTTGTTTTTAGACAAAGTATTTCTTGTTGCATCGGCATTCACAGGATGCGGGAGTTCATCACCGTCCATGGTTGTGAGAGTCATAGCACCGCTTGAAAAGCTTCTTTTGACGATGTATGGGCCTTCATAATTAGGAGTCCATTTGCCCTAGAATCTGGTTGAAAAGAGAATCTTTTTAAGCACGAGGTCGCCTTCTCGAATTCACGAGGTCGAACCTTTTGTCGAAGCTTTCTTCATTCTTCTTTGATATAGTTGTCCGTGACACGGCGGTCGGCGCTTTTCTTCGATTAAGTTCAATGGTCGTTCGCTTTGACACCATTCGGCCTCGGATAACTTAGTTTCCATGAGAACTCTCATTGATGGAATCTCAACTTTGCTTCCATGCCGTACACTAGAGAAAAGGAGTTGCCCTGTTGAAGTGCGTCTTGAAGTACGATACCCATGCGAGCAAATTGCGCATTTCGTGCGGTCTTTGTAAGTGATGACCATTTTCGGACGATCTTTTGATGTTCTTGTTGGCGACTTCAGCGTCGTTCATCTTTGGCCGGTAAGGAGATGAGTTATGATGCTCGATCTTGAATTCCTCACACAGTTCTTTCATCATCTTGTTGTTCAAGTTCGATCCATTGTCTGTAATGATCTTGCTTGGAATTCCATATCGGCAAATGAGGTTGTTCTTGATGAACCTCACAACCACTTGTCTTGTAACGTTGGCGTAAGATGCTGCTTCGACCCATTTGGTGAAGTAATCAATAGCTACGAGAATGAAGCGATGTCCGTTGGACGCTTTGGGTTCGATCATCCCAATCATGTCAATGCCCCACATAGAGAAAGGCCACGGAGAAGAGAGACGTTGAGTAGAGTTGGCGGCACATGGATCTTATCTGCGTAGATCTGGAACTTGTGACATCTTTTGACGTGTTTACAGCAATCGGATTCCATTGTTATCCAATAGTATCCTGCTCTCAAGATTTTTCTAGATATTGCATGCCCATTTGAATGAGTTCCAAAGGATCCTTCATGCACTTCATGGATGATCGTGTCTGCTTCTTGTCTGTCGACACATCTGAGCAGGACCATGTCGAAGTTTCTTTTGTATAGCACATCTTTATTGAGGAAGAAGTTTCTTGAAAGCCTCCTTAGAGTTTTCTTATCCTTGTACGACGTCCCGAGTGGGTACTCTCTCGTGTTTGAAGGAAACGCTTGATGTCGTGGAACCACGGTTTATCGTCAAAGACTGCTTCAGTTACAAATACATATGCAGGTCTTTCAAGGCGTCTGATACGGATTCTGGGCATATCATTCCAATCGTTGACTTTGAACATGGAAGATAGAGTGGCCAAGGCGTCTGCCATTCGATTCTGATCTCGAGGGATATGATGCAGTTCCACTTTGTTGAAGAAAGTCAACAATCGTCTGGCATAATCTCTGTAAGGAATCAAACCAAAGTGATGAGTTTCATACTTGTCGTTGATTTGATTGATCACCAGGGCGGAGTCTCCATATATGTCAAGGACCTTGATCCTTAAGTCGATGGCTTCTTCGATGCCCATGATGCATGCTTCATATTCTGCTGTGTTGTTGGTGCAATCAAATAGTAATCTGGCGGAAAACGGGATATGAGAACCCTCGGGAGTGATGATGACTGCCTCAATTCCATTTCCGAAGACATTAACTGCTCCATCAAACATTAAGCCCCATCTAGATTCTGGATCAGGACCTTCGCCGGGTAGCGGTTCGTCACAATCTTTCATCTTTAAGTACATAACGTCCTCGTCTGGGAAGTCAAATTTGAGAAATTGGTATTCGTTGAGTGGCTGATAAGCCAAGTGATCAGCGAGAATGCTTCCTTTGACCGCTTTTTGAGCGCGGTACTGAATGTCATATTCAGATAACAACATTTGCCATCGTGCAATTCTTCCCGTTAAGGCGGGTTTTTCAAATACGTACTTGATCGGATCCATTTTGGAGATTAACCAAGTCGTGTGATTGATCATGTACTGGCGGAGACATTTTGAAGCCCACACCAAAGCGCAACATGTTTTCTCGAGCATGGAGTAACGAGTTTCACAGTCTGTGAACTTTTTACTTAAGTAGTAAATGGCATGCTCCTTCTTACCAGTTTCATCTTGCTGTCCAAGCACGCAGCCCATGGAATCTTCTAGCACGGTAAGGTACATGATTAATGGTCTTCCTTCGATTGGAGGGATCAATATTGGTGGTTCTGAAAGGTATTCCTTGATACTGTCAAATGCTTTTTGGCAATCTTCTGCCCATACAACTTCTTGATTCTTGCGGAGAAGCTTGAATATCGGCCCACAAGTAGCAGTCATTTGAGAGATAAATCTGGAGATGTAATTCAACTGTCCGAGAAATCCTCTTACTTGCTTTTCTGTATATGGCATAGGCATTTCTTGAATAGCTTTGACTTTGTCAGGGTCAACTTCAATACCTCTTTGACTGACGATGAAACCTAGGAGTTTCCAGATCTTACCCCAAAGGTGCATTTGTTAGGATTCAGGCGAAGCTGAAATTTCTTTAGCCACTGAAACAATTTCAAAAGATGCTCTATATGCTCTTCTTTAGTATCCGACTTTGCTATCATGTCATCCACGTAGACTTCGATCTCTTTGTGCATCATGTCATGAAAGAGAGTAGTCATTGCCCTTTGATAAGTTGCACCTGCATTCTTTAATCCAAACGACATTACTTTGTAGCAAAATGTGCCCCATGGCGTGATGAATGATGTCTTCTCCATGTCTTCGGGAGCCATTCTGATCTGATTGTAGCCAGAGAAACCATCCATGAAGGAAAAGACGTTGAATTTTGCAGTGCTATCCACTAGCATGTCGATATGCGGTAGTGGGAAATCATCTTTTGGACTTGCTTTGTTCAGATCCCGGTAGTCAACACACATTCTGACCTTTCCATCTTTCTTGGAGACGGGCACTATGTTGGCTAGCCATTGAGGATATTCAGAAGTGACGAGAAAACCAGCGTCGAGCTCGAGCTGCTTTTGAACTTCTTTTTTGATTTTGTCAGCCATCTCAGGGTGAACTCTTCTCAGTCTTTGCTTAACTGGTGAACACTCTGGTTTTAACGGCAGGTGATGCTCCACGATGCTGGTGTCTAAACCTGGCATGTCCTGGTAGGACCAAGCGAACACATCAACATACTCTTTGAGAAGGTCTATCAGTTTGCTCTTGACGTTGCTGTCGAGCGAAGCTCCGATATTTACTTCTTTTTTGTCTTCCTCAGAACCCAAGTTGATTGCTTCCAGAGGTTCTTTGTGAGACTGAATGATCCTTTCCTCGTGCTTTAGTAGTCGAGAAATCTCATATGGGATCTCTTCTTTAACTTCTCCCTCGGCGACTTCACAGGGGATTTCAAAGTTGGGAGAGAGCATAGAGTTATTGCTTTCAATGGATTTGTCCATCTGTTAATCTGCATATTTGATTTATGTTTGATTAATTAACCCTTTTTTTTCATTTTTTTTTTGAAAAAGTCGATGTGAAAGTGTATGCAGATTAATTTTATATTTTGTTTTTGAAGATTTTTTTTGTTTATTGTGTTTTTTAGGATTATCATTTCCAAGAAAGGGTAAAATGAAAAACAAACACAAAGTGTGGAATCAAAACAACGCATTTTATTTATGATTCACAATATGAAACAGGGCCCTAAAATACAAACTCATTCGTCTTGGGCAAGACAAAGAGAAATTATTTAAAAGCTAAGCCCTATAAAACATCTCTTCACTTTGGGCGAAGTGAGAGTTCAAAACAAAAGCAAAGATAAACTACTTAGAACTAGGAGCGTTAGTCCGAACTTCAACAGGTTTCCAGTAATGGCGAACTCCTTGGAAGTCGAGGTACTCGGGTAATTTTCCGCTTGGTTTAACCCTTGAGTAGACTTTGGCCGTTGGTCGGGCAGGTTTTGAAGACTCTGGACGATGAACCTTGTCTTTTGTGCTGCTAAAGCAATCTTCTTCTGCTTGATGAACAGATCGGGAAGTATGGGATACAACATATGTACTTCTTGTTGGCCTCTGTGTTGAATTATGGGGATGTACCCTCAAATCTTCTGAGTGAAGAGACTCGTTGTTGGCGACACTTTCCAAATCGTATCCCGAATCGTACTCCTGATCTTCAGTGATCATGTTGATGTAGTGATAATCCAGATCTGGTTTAGTGAATTCCACAGGCGTGTTAAAGCAGAGATCTTCATTCGGAATCTTGATTGGTTGATTAGATTGAGAAGACGCTTCATCCTTTTGTTTGTCTTTGGAGAATACGGGTGCAAACCCGAGTCCGGCTTTTGTCTCGTTCTTGACAGGTTTGATTACTTGTCCCCATCCTTCAGCATTGCCATCTTTTACTATCTGTGCTGCTTCTTTATAAGAAGAGATAGATGATCTGTTTTTGCTAGTAGATTCATCTTCTAACGGATGTCCTGGGAACTGTGTCCCTTCAACGTCGTTGGCTGTGATGAAAGAAAAACTAGACAAATGGTTTATGAGCAAAGCTTGTTCACCGAGGATGGTTACTAGCTTTCCATTTACTGTGAATTTCAGCTTCTGATGGAGAGTAGATGTCACTGCCCCTGCCTCATGGATCCACGGTCTTCCTAGTAGACAACTGTAAGCAGCTGGCACTTCCATGACCTGGAAAGTAATTTGGAAAGTGTGCGGACCGATTGTCATTGGGAGATCGACTTCCCCAATAACTGACTTCCTCGACCCGTCAAAAGCTCTCACTACTATGTCATTGAACTTCATTGGTGTCCCTTTGTAAGCCAAACGAGCGAGTGTCGTTTTTGGCATTACGTTCAAAGATGAACCAGTATCTACCAATACATTGGACAGGGAATCTGATTGGCAAATCATCGAGATGTGCAAGGCCAAGTTGTGATCTTTCCCTTCTTCTGGAAGTTCTTCATCACTGAAACTTATATTATTACAAGCTGTTACATTGGCGACAATACCTCCAAATTGATCTGTAGTCACATCGTGATCTACATACGCTTGGTCTAGTACTCTCATTAAAGCTTCTCGGTGAGCTTCGGAGTTGAGGAGTAGAGACAGTATTGAAATCTTGGAGGGAGTCTGCATCAACTGATCTACGACTCTGTACTCGCTTTTCTTGATTAACTTCAGTATCTCATCAAAATCTGTGTTGACGTTGGTTCTATCAGGAGGACCAACATTTGTGCTTGGATTAACATCGGGAATCATTGTGGGATTCTCAGGAGATATGTTAACTGGATTTTGTCTAATAACAGGAATGGCAGTTGGTCTTGGTGGCAACGGAGTATGCACTCGTCCACTTCGTGTTACTCGTCCGATCTCTGTTATATTGACATTAGCTGGAAGGGTAGGCATGGGTTTCTCCTTCCCATCCTCTATCAGAGTTGCATTGTATTGGTAGGGAATTGCTTTACTAGAACTGTATGGAACAGGACCAGGTAAGCAAATCACCAAAGGAGACTCTGGACTGTTTGAACCATCATATTCAATCTCCACATGCTTGGGTATGTTGAAACAGGGGATAACAACGTTTACTTCGGGATTTTCCGAGTTGATATCTGAGACTAAAAGCTCAGGCGGAAAATGCCCTACTGTATTTACGTCATGGTCATCTCTGTTTCTGTAGATCTGTAGGTCACCGATATCTAACAATCGCTGAATGTCTGCTCTTATGGTAGGACATCCTTGAAGATCCTTGAAGCAGATGTTGCAAGCTGAGTAATCGTGCTTAGTGAAGGCGCCCATTGTACTGTACGTATCATGGAGATGCACCAAGTTTCCTCTGATCAGGTTTAAGTCTGTGACGAGATACCTATCTGTATTTCTTAGCATCAGATTCACTGCATGTCCACTATGATTGGGAAGTGGATTTGCTTGCACGTTCGGGTTCGTGTTTCTAAAAGAAAGAAGATTAGATTTCACTAATCTCTGCACTTCCGCTTTTAATGCTATGCAATGCTCAAGGTCATGGCCTGATGCCCCTTGGTGAAAAGGGCAAGATATGTCCGCTTTGTACCACCATGGCAATTTTTCAGGAACCGGAGGTGGTGACCTTGTCTGTACCAGATTTCTTTCTATTAATGCAGGGTATAGTTCAGTGTACGTCATCGGAATTGGGTTGAATTGCGAGACCCGAGGCGCACGGTTTTGATTGTTAAACTGCTGAGCCTGTTGACGAGGCTGTTGGGTTTGTTGAGTTTGTTGGAACTGCGGAGCAATTCCTGTATTTGGATTTGCGTTAACGGTGGGTGCTATGGCAGCTACCTGTCGTTGTTGACTGACATTCTTTCGTGGTTTCCCTCGGGATACCATTCCTATGTCATGTTCCTTTTTCTTTGGGAAACTGGTTCCAACCTTTCTAGTTCCACTAGAAGATCCTGCTTCCTTGGTTAGGCGTCCGGTTCGAACTCCCTCTTCTAATCGTATTCCCATGCTTACCATCTCGGTGAAATCTCCGGGAGCGCTAGCGATCATTCGCTCGTAGTAAAATGAGCCAAGAGTGTTCAAGAACACCTTAGTCATCTCTTTCTCTTCTAATGGTGGGTTGACTTGGGCAGCAATTTCCCTCCATCGTTGAGCGTATTCTTTGAATGTCTCTCTTTCTTTCTGGGACATGGAGCGGAGTTGATCCCGATCGGGAGCCATATCCAAGTTGAACTTCTATGGTTGTACAAAAGCTTCACCTAAGTCATTGAAGGTTTGGATACTTGCGCTATCTAATCCCATGTACCACTTCAGTGCGGCATCGGTAAGACTGTCTTGGAAGTAGTGGATTAATAACTGGTGATCGTCGTTGTATGTGGACATTTTCCTGGCATACATCGTGAGATGACTTTGTGGACAGGAGTTTCCTTTGTACTTTTCAAAGTCAGGGACTTTGAATTTTGCAGGTATCCTTACGCGAGGAACTAAGCACAGATCCTGGGCGTTTTTCCCAAATAGTTCTTTTCCACGAATTGTTTTTATCTCAAGCTGCATTTTGAGGAGTTGTTCCTGGAGATTCTCCATCGAGCCACAGGAATTCGTGTTATTGCCTGGAATATGGTGAACTTCTTCGTCTATGGTAGTGTGTACTATGGAAGCTGAGTTCGTCATGATTGGTTGAGAAACCGTCATTGTTACTTGTGGAAGAGTTACTCCATGTTGCGGAGTAAATGTAGAGTTTTGTTGCAAAGTAGGTATTTCAAGTGTGGTTGTTTGCACTTGAGAAGTCGGTTGGCGAAATCCGATGCCAAAGTTGAAAGGCATGCCCCATGGATAGCCTTCTGGCATGCTGAAAGGTGAACTACTGGCTGCGACAGCTGAAACTGGAGTAGTAGTATCCTCTGAAATCGCTGCTTGGTTTTGACTGCTCGATGCTGCTTGTTGACTTTGCGCTGCGGCCAATGAATTGACCAAAGACGTGAGTCTCTCCACTTCTTCTTGTAGTGTTGTTACTGTACTACGAAGCTCAACATTTTCTTGCTCAAATCCTTCCATTATTTTTGATCTTGTATCGTACGTTCGAGTTGTCTGTGGACGCGGTCGAGAAACTCTAAGACGCGACAGCTTGGCGATCTTTTCCTATCTGTTGAAACTGTTGAAAGATCAGACTCTAGACAATAGACTCAGAATGCAAAGTATAATGCATGATTATGATTGTAAAGAAAGATTTCCAAAGAATTTACGCTAAAAGAGAAATTTCTGGCAAATATTTGGATGGAAAACACAAATTTATTGATTATTGAAAGAAGATTACAACAATTTTGTTTTTGAGCATTGCTCACACAAATGATAAAATAAATGATAAAAATTACAAACTAAATTAATTAAACGTCCTCGTCGGATGAAGATCCAAAGGCTTGATGTAGCTTCAACTTCAGGATTTCCTTTCCATAGCGAGCTTTCAGTTCAGCTTTCTCGGCTTTTAGCTTGCTA
Organism: Vicia sativa; assembly: GCA_021764765.1. Classification (NCBI taxonomy): domain Eukaryota; kingdom Viridiplantae; phylum Streptophyta; class Magnoliopsida; order Fabales; family Fabaceae; genus Vicia; species Vicia sativa. Next base: position 260,190,283 of record CM038792.1, read on the forward strand.
ATGACTTTCTTCCACTCGTCGGGAGCAGGATCGCTGGTTGTCATTTCCTCAAGTTTTCTCTTCCTTTCTTTGATGTATCTTTTGATCGCGTTATCCTTCTGACGAATCTTCTCATCTTTCTCCATGAGCCATTCATCCTGGAAGTAGAGCGTCTTTTCATGATCTTTGACCTGCTTCTTGAGCTTTTCATTCTCGAGATCAGTCTTAAGGAACTTGTTTTCCAAAGCTTCTTTCTCAAGCCTCATCTTGGCCAAAGCTTCTTGGTATTCTCCCATAGTTTCGACGGGAAAAATTGTTGATTTGGAAGCGATCGAGAACATGGGTTCCTCATAAGCGTAAGGCATTCGGAATTCCTTCGCTCTTTTCTTTACCCAAGAAGTTTAGGTTTCCATGGCTACACAATTCTTCGCCTTACCTTTTTCTTTCCTTCGGATGTGATGCCAAGCTCTGATCATTCTGGCCTTCAATCCCTAGGAATCCTCTCCCTCATGATAGAAGTAGCTTTCTACTGTAAAACCAAGAGGTTTACTAGAATTTGCGTATCCGAGTTGACGCCTCGCCAAGAATGGGTTGTAGTTGATTCCTCCTTTTGTACTGATGAGAGGTACGTTGGAAAATTCTCCACAACTCTCAATGATTTCCATCTCATTGTCTGCTAAGGTATACCAATGGATATCATCGTTTGTAAGAGACATGAGTCTTCGAGACCAATTCCATTCATCTTTGTTTTCACGGAAGATAGGAGATTTAGGTAGGTGTGAGACAATCCATTTGAAAAACAGAGGTACACAACACACGATAGTTCCGTCTCCTTGACGATTCCTATGATGAATAGAGAAGTACGTGTCACCAAGCAGAGTGGGAACGGGGTTTCCAATTAGAAAGATCCTTATGGCATTGATATCAACGAAATTTGGGACGTTGGGAAACAATACCAATCCATAGAGGAGTAAAGCTAAAATAGCTTCAAAGGCTACCATACTACCGGCTTCAGAGAATTTAAGAGCCTTCTCCATTAGGAACTTTGAAGTCAGTCCTAAGAGTTTTCCTCTGGTAGTTAGGTTATTGTCTATCTCAGATTTCTTTAAATGAGTCATCGTTGCAATGACTGGTGACTTAGGAATGGCTTCCAAACCATTGAAAGGCACTTTGTCTGATACTGAGATACCTAGGATATGCGCGTACTCTTCCAAAATAGGCATCAACTGATAGTCAGGGAACGTGAAACATAGCGGATCGTAAATCTGAACGAAAGTTTTGAGAAGTCCCTCATCAACGTTAGTGTTCGAATAGTTAAAAGAGTTCCATAGCGTTTTCACGATGTCTGAGCTCAACACTCCTCTTTGAAATATTATCGGTTTGTTGAATACTCGATGGTCCAATAATATTTTTCAAGAGAAACTCGCTGATCGTAGTCTCGCATGACACTATTCTAGGCTTACGCCCGAATAATCTCACTACATCCTAAATGGCGGGATGGGTTATGTGTTCTATGACCACTCGACGCAAGTTCCTTGAAAGCAAAATGTCTTTGCAAATACTTGCTAAACACAAATACCCCCAAGACAACCTCCACTGAGAGAGGGATCTCAAATTAACTCCGTAAGTACTGAGACTTCTCACAAGTTAATAGGACTATACCCCCACCTAGATCTTAAAATGTTTCTTAAATCCGGGTTAGGATTTCTTTCCATCAGATGAAATCGCTAAAACACACAATAAAGAAAAACAAACATATGCACATATGAAAGCTTAACCCCTTTTTTTTTCTTTTTGAAAACAAAAAAAGCTTGGTGCTCTTGAGCAGAGTCACATTTTTTTGGAAAATCAAAATTTCAGCGTACTCCCCAGCAGAGTCGCCATTTTTCCTGTTCGCGTTAAAAAGTGTTGCGCTAGGGAATCGAATCTGAATTCGGATCCTCTAACTCGAAACGATTTACTCTTTTGATTTGTTTATAAAGATGCCGCGAGCATCAAGCTTTATTATTTTCAACACAAGAAAAGATGATTTAATGATTATGAAAAGGGAAAGTCATAATACCCTCAATTGATTTTGATATGCGTAACGACTAGTGCAAACTAGACGCAACGCATTGGGGAGATTCTGAGTAAGGGGGTTTGTTATATAAAGGGAATAGATGGAGCACCCTAAATATATATGGTTATCCATATCTTTATATATGAATACGTTTGATATGTTTGTGTGTTTTAATTGCTATTTCTAGGATTGGGAAAGTTTCTCCTTTGGGATTTTAAGAAGGATAGATTATGTGGGATCCTAGGTTTAGTTATTATTGTGCTCGCAAAGATCTTTGGATCTTCTGCATACATATCCCCTAGTGGGAATCAGAGCATTTGTAGCTCAGAACTAAAGGGATCTATGGTTTGTTTGGTTTGAGGGAAAAAGAAATTTTGCTCGGCAAGGATGAGACCTTGTGCCTACGTATTCTCAAAAGGATGTTGAGAAAGTCAGAGCAATCGTAGTTCCCACTTATGCTAGTGGAAAGCAACGGGATGTTAGTAAGAGACATAGACAAATGTCATCTTAATGAAAAATGTGTCTAATCTATTTCATCACATACATTTTTGAAAAGTTTGATTGATTGAAATCTTTCATCGTAAGTTATAGGTGTTTTGCTTGAGTAAACAAGCGTTACCACTTACATGTTTAAGAAAGATGTTTTGAAAAAGATGATTGAATCTTTTAACTGTAAGCATTTAGGTGTTTTGCTTGAGTGTACAAGCGTTACCACTTACAATTAAGAGATGTTTTTGTTTGAAAAGAGTTTGAAAAAGTTTGAAAAGTTTTTGATTGTATGTGATGTGATAGATAAGATACTTCTTCCATAGAGATGATAAACGTCTAAATCTCAAGGAGAAATTGATTGGATTAGGGGGACGCTTTTAAGAAGCCCATGGGTCCTTGTATTGTAAGCCCAAGAGGAGGCATTCCGAGGGTCATCGAGGGTCATCGAGGGTCCTTGTATGAAGCTCAAGAGAAAGCTATAGGGTATGGCTGGCTTTGTCTTTAAAAGGGATTTCACCGGGAAACCATCCTTTTGGAATTAAGAGCAATTTCACCGGGAAATTATACTCTCATGGTTCTATCTTAGCGCGGGTGATTCTTTGTATTGGAAGCCCAATAGGAGGCTGTTAAGAGATTTCCTATCTCTTTCATTGTATGATGCCCATGAGAAGGCTAAACTCAATGAGGAGTTCTTTTGAACGAAGCCCAAGAGGAGGCTGACTCAGCAGGGGAGTGTTGTCTTATATGAAGCCTAAGCGAAGGCTAAACTCAGATGAATGATTTTTCTTATATGAAGCCTAAGAGAAGGATGAACTCAGATGAAATGAGTTACCTTGTACAAAGCCCAAGAGGAGGCTAACTCTGTGGGGAGAGTTATCTTGTATAAAGCCCAAGAGGAGGCTACAACTGTGGGGAACCTATTGGTTAGACTAATTGTTATGTTATAATTAGACAGTTGTATAAACAAGTGTGTGTGTGTATGATATGTATTCACAAGAGTTTATGAAGGAAATATAAACAATGATGATGTTTATTTTACAAGAGTTTATGATTTGAAAATATAAACAAGTGTTTGTCAAACGAACGTTTAAAACGAGCGTAACTTGATTATTTACAAGTTTGAATTGTGTACAAGGAAGTAAGTATGTACACGAACGAGTATTTATGTACGAGAATTTGTGGATGTACATAGGAGGGTTGGGACTTACACCATAAGGGTGGCCCATTGGTTTAAAAGCAGTTTCACCGGGAATAATGCTCCTTTTAATACCAATGGTATGCAGTGTAAAATGAAAACAAACGGAAGAAGTTTATCATGTTATATGTAAAAGATGTGTACATAAAAGAAATGGATATGTACAAAGAAATATATGTACATAAAAGAATGTTTTGGGACTTACACCGTGAGGGAGGCCCATGATCGGTTAAGAAAAACGAGAGAAAACGAATTCGGTTTTATCATTTAATCGGATCGATCATGGAAAATAATGTAAGTTTGATGAAAAAGTTTTGAAGAATGTTATTTGAAAGTGTTTTTGAAATGTGAAGTTTACTTGTAAGAGGTTTTGAAAAGAATCGAAATTCGAAAGTTTGAAACATTCACCTTTTAAAGTGGTTTTGAAAAGTGCTCAAAGTGTCGTTTTCGGCTCGATTAAAACATAATCAGATGAAAGTTTTTTCAGAAAAATTTTGCACTATCATAAAATAGATACATTTATTGACAAGTGTACAAAAAATCACCTCAAAATGAGGAGTTTTGATTGGTTAAAAAAATGCCAAAGTTTGTAAGAAAATATGAAAGTTTTGAAAAAAAATGGTCCATGGGAGGCTTGAACCCGGGACACATTGGTATCGTGGCACAAACACTTACGAGTGAGCTGGAAACCGCTGGGGCAACAATGCATTCGTGTACTGAAGTCAAACCACATGTTAATATTATATTGGAATTTTTGAATTCAAAAAAAACGCGCGCAGCTCATCTTCATCTTCCTCAATCCTTCATCCAGCCATGGATTTCTTATTTCTTGATGAAAACAAATGATATAAACATCAAACTTGGTCGTTTTTTAACAAGGAACATGATGATGCTCATTAATTTCATTTATTTTCAGTTAATCATGATTAAATTCCCAGAAAACATGAAGAACCCTAAAACTGAAAATCTTAATTGAAATCGTGTATGATGGATGATTTTGTCAATTGGTTGAGGGTTAATGATCGTGGAGGGTGCAGAAAACAAATGGCCAAGAGTTTTTTCAAAATGAATCAAAGAATCATGGAGTTGAAGTTTGAGCTCTTACTTGTTGAAGCTGGAATCGAATTCGATGGAGGAGTGTTTCCAGTTGAGTTTTAATGATTGTTTGAGCACCAGCGGCCTATGTGGAAGGTGTATGATCACCCTGCTTGCTCTGAAATGCTCTGGAACTCTCTACCCAAGTCGACCTGCATAAGCTCAAAATAGAAACTGGATTTCTGGGTTAGAGGTGTTACAGCTTGTTGTTTATGATCTGCATCCTCTCTATGATGTATATGGATGGTGTTTGGATGATCAGAACTCAAGTTGTTCGAGCAAAACTATGAATTCGAGTGATAAGGCAGTTTTGCAAGCTTATGATCATGAGATGTGAAAACTGGTTTCTAGCTTTGCCTATGTTGATTTTAGGTTTCAAACAGGTTTCATATTGATGTTAAAACATATTAGACACCAAATTGCTCATAGTTTTTCATTAGTTTTCAAAATTGCAAGTTTTCATAAATTGACATAAGTTTCTTGAATTTTCAAAGATGAAGAGTGAAAGCATGTACTTGCATGGCTTTGGTGTGTTTGAATTTGAAAATGATACCTCTATTTATAGGTCAAGATTTCTGAAATGTTAGGCACAAAGAAATGGCATTGGTAATTCAAACTTGCCTTAGAGGGCAAGAAAGTCTTTTTGCAAAAGGAAAAGGAAACTTCCTTTTTAACCATGTGTGAAAATCCAACTTGATCCTATCCTACAATAATTACCTTCAACTGATATTTATCAGTTCTAAACTTATCTTGGCAAGGTGGCATTGCTTCTAGAAGAAGAAATTCAAAAATGACCTATAATCTTGAAGTTTTGAACTTGAAATCCATGGTTATGGAGCCTTATGTTTCAATTTCAAAAGTATAGCTAGACTCCATGGATTTGAGAGTTCTTGGACATTTTGGAAAGCTTGTTTCAAGAGCTAAAACTTTCATGTTTTGAGTGTTTTCCAAATCAAAGTGGAACTATGTGAAAAAATGCCATGAAGTTTGGAAAAAGTACAAAATTTTAACACTTGAAAATTTTTCCAAGTGTTAGAAATTTTGACTTTTTGTTGAATTTTCCAAATTCTTTGATTTTTTATGATCAAGATGGATCATTTGAAGTATTTTGATGTTGGAAAAGGTTTTGTCTTGAAAAAGTTGACCAAAAGTCAAAGTTTGACTTTTCAGTGTAGATGAAATTTCATCAGATGTTTCAGAAATTGACTGATGAAGTCTGTGAACTTCTGTGATGTTTTGAATCTAGAAATTAGGTCAAGATGTTGTATCTAAGATATAAAGATCAATCTCTAGCCAAAAAAGTCATTCATTGCTCAAAAAATCAGAGAATACTCATCCTCGATTGATCAATGAGAAAAAATGGATATCTGAGGATTAGAGGTTGATGTTTTGATCAAGATAGGTCAAATGAAGTGAGTAAAACACAAACCCTAATTGGTTGCCTCTTGAATCAGATGAAAATCTGAAGAAACCCTAATTTTGACCTGTGAATGCTACACCCGATTAATTTTGTTCTGAACTGTTAGTGATGCAATGATGCAAATGTGAGGTGGTATATTAGGTCAAAAATTGGGGTATGACAGTCCCCTCATCAATCCCAAAATCACGCATAATCGAAAGTCTCTCTTTATGATGGACTCCCCCCAAAAAAACTTACGTTTCGCATGATGGGCCACAAGGCCCGTGGCTTGAGAATTATTTTGAACATGTCCCAAATAAGTTTCACGGATACCCTATCACCTCTGCAAAACAACAACAAGTCACCCGCAAAGCTAATGTTTGTGATTTTCAACTTCTCGCACCAGGGGTGGAAATTACAATTAGGAAGCAAAGCAAGATTTTGGAGGCATCGATGAAGATATTCCATAACTAGCAAAAAGAGGAGAGGAGAGACAGGATCTCCCTGCATCAGGCCATAACCAACTTTAATCAAACATGTAGTATGCCCATTGATCGAGTATATGTATGAAACTGTCATTACGCAGAGCATGATCCAATCTATGACAGTGACTGGGAAGTTTAGCTCATGCAGAATGTATTTTAAAGCCTTCCAATCTACAGTGTCATAAGCCTTCTAAATGTCCATTTGTATGGTACAACGGGGAGAAGTGTTCTTATGATTGTATCTTTGCATAAAGATCGATGATATGATATTCCTAGAACCCGGTTACTATTATAGGACAGGTTGAACCCACTCAAACTCTGCCAATAATTATGGAACCTATTATTGTAGGAGACGAACCCTACACCATTCTTCATCCAGATATGCCTACTGATTTTCAAGAATTGAAGAGATCTTGGATTCAACTCAAAGAAGAAAGGGATACATTCGAAGCTCAATGTTATGCTAGCGAGAAAAGAGTATTGGAGTTGACAAAGCTACTTCACAAGGAGAAAGGCATCAATACCTATCTCAACGCAAAGAGGAAGCGTCCATGGGAGGCCTAAAGCTCTTGGAATTTTATTTTATTGTCATGAACTATCATTTGTACTTACTAAGTTAACTAATATAAATTTTGTTCTTGCTTTTTTAACAAATTTAAATTCCTAAAGGTCCTTCAAAACATTGCACTGCATAATATTGCATATCATAGCATAACATCTCATAACAGGTACACTAAAGACTGGTTTTCTCATTATCTCGCTGTTTATTTCAGCAAAAATGGCGCTCGAACAGATTGTCAAAGACCTCCTAGCCTGCTCATGAGCCATGAAGATGTTATCATGTATCAGTCTGCCATGGAGAAAAGCAAATTGGTTGTTATCCACAACTTTGTTAATGACCTTGCTCAAGCGTCTAGTCAAAATCTTGGAGATGATTTTGTATAGAGTAGAGCAGCACGCAATAGGTCTCAACTCTTTCATACATTTTGCACCACAATGTTTAGGTATAAGTGTGACCAAAGCACAATTAGTAGCAAAATACATTTGATTGTTTGCAAAGAATTCAAGAATAGCTTCCGTCAAGTCATTGTTGATGATATTCCACGCAACTTTGAAGAACTTAGCATTGTAACCATCCATACCAGGAGCCTTGTTATCTCCTTGTTATCTCCAATATTGTTGACAACCTCCTTCACCTCTTTTTCACTGGTAGGAAGCACGAGATTTTTTCTGCTTTGCTCATGTAACTGCTTGTCATTTCTCAACACCTCTATATCCACATGATGCAGATTCTGAGTTGGCTTATCAATGAGGTTTTGATAGAACTTCCGAATTTCTTGTTCTTTATTAGTTGGGTCAATTAGAATCTTTCCATTGTTATCTTCTAATTTGTGAATGCCATTCATTTTCTTCCTTCCTCTAGCCATAGAATGAAAGTAACCGTTGTTTGCATCTCCAAGCTCAATCCAATCCACTTTTGACTTTTGTCTCAACATCTTTTCCTCTGTCTCAGTCGCCTAAAGGAGATGTTCCGTCATATTTTTAACATCCTGAAGCAACCTTGAGTTAAACATATTAGTACTAAACTTGGCTTGAGTCTTCTCTAACTGATTCCTATACTCCTGAATTTCCTTTACTTCATTAGTATTCTTCCTCATCAGGTTTCTGAGTAAAGGTTGTAATCTCTTCAACTTCCTCCAAAAGTTGTACACAGGAGTCCCAAGTATCTCTAGTTGCTAATTATATTTAACAACTTCAAGAAAATTTTCCCGCTCCACCACTGTGTTAGTAAACTTGAAGCGAGGTTGAGTATAACTCCACATCACCTGATTCCTCTGAAGGTGCACAGACAATGGATTGTGATCAGAGATGTGATTAGGCAGCACCTCCACCTTATAGTTTGGATAATGTAGAAACCATGATTTATTTCATAAGGCTCGATCAATCCTTGAAGAAATTGTACCATTAACATGGTTATTTGTCCAAGTAAAGTGGGGTCCTCTAGTTTCATGTTCGAACAGCCCCAGATATGCCCATCATCCTTTCTAGATCTTCAAACTCACTATCTTGAACATTATTCCCACTAATTATGTCTTTACTCGAAAGAACATTGTTAAAGTCTTCTATCATAATCCATTGGTCCAGACAACTAGTGGAAAGATTTTTGATATCACCCTAAAGGATTCTTCTATTTGCTAGCTGGTTGTGAGCATAAACAACTGTAAGCCAGAACATCCTATTATCTGCCAAATCATATACCTCACAGTGTATGAGTTGATAAGTACTTGTGAGTTTGGTAATTTTCACCTCATTATTATTCCATAAAATCCAAATTCGGCCATTGTAATATTTGTCATAATTGTCAAGGAATGACCCGTTTCCACCTAATTTCTTCCTCACTTTATTTGCATTTGTTTCCTTAACTTTTGTTTCAAGTAAAGCTACACAGGGCACCCTCATATGCTTGAGACGGGCTCCAATCTCAACGTGTCTAGCTTTATTATTCAAGCCCCGCCCGTTCCATGGCATAATCATGAGTTAAGGTAATCAGAGGCCAAGAGGTTGTCCACCTCTGCTTCTAGGACCTCAAAACCATTGCTGCAACCAACATTAACTTCTTTTGTCTTGACCATTTTTTATTTTTCCCTATCATCTCCCATGGATGTTTTTCCTTTGCTTCTAATCGAACCACCCACTATGGTCCATATGCTTGACATTTCAGTTGGGATTTTTATCTGTGTAGGCTCCTCTCTTATCTGAATAGGTCCAGTGATGTTACTAACAACCTCTTTCTGCTTGTCTATTTCTTTGTCCTGTTCCATCTTAGCAATCCATGTCTTCCCTTGCTTCTTCTATTTGGTAGCAAAGTTGTGTCCCACCCTGTTACAAGATTTGTAATAGGGTGGTCGCCACTCATACTCCACAGGATGATTGATCTTAGTTCCCTTTGTATCTCTAATGGTGACATTGTCTCTCAATTCCCTGGTGATATCTACTTCAATCAATACTCGAGCATATGTGACCCTTAATTTTCTGGCTGTACATTCATCTATCATCATAGGTCTACCAACCAAGCAAGAAATTTTTCCAATGCTTTGTTCTCCCCAATAGAAAAGGGGTAGTTGTGGGAAATTAACCCAAATCGGCATAACTCTAACTGCATCCTCTTGCAAGGAGAACTGTGGCTTCCATTCTAGGAGAAACATTGGGTTCTTGTAAATGGTATGTGGCCCCTTTCTTAACACCACCTCTTTATCTTCCAAGGATGTAATGTGGGTATGAAGTATCCCTCTTCATTGTAATAGAGGTCCGAGATAGTCACAAAATTCCACATATTTTGCATAAATCTCTTCACCGTTGTCATTGTTAAATCCCCTTCAATCACATACATGATGAGGGCGTGTTCCCAGAATTTCAGCTCTGATGCCATGTCAGCTTCTTCAATCTATGCTTCAGCTTCACCGTTGAAAATCGTGGGAGCAATATAAGTGAGATTTAATCCATTTGAGATTAATCTATTACCCTTGATGACGTCCACCCACGGTTTTCCCCCTTTATCTTCAATAGATTCAACCACGTGAAGCGGTTCTTCTTTGGCTTCCTCCGGAATCGGTTCCAGTTTTTCCTCCATGGTTTCCTTAAATCCTTGTCATAGTTCATCAGTAGCTTTCCTAGTAGAAGTTGGTTGGGTTCAGAATACTCGTACACTCACCGGAGGCGTCGTTGTCGCCGTTTTCTTTGGTCGGCCACGCACCCTTCCCATCGCCGCTCTACTCCCACGTTGGACCTTGTACTTATATTAATTAATTATTTTATGAAATATTAATTATTTATTAATTATTTTTATTTTTTATGTTTTCTTCAATTATTTTTTATTAATATTTTTTATGAATTATTATTTTAAGGGTTAATAGCACTTTTGCCTCCTGCCATATAGGTCTTTTCTGGTTTACCTCCCTGTAATTGTTTTTTTTAAAAACAAACCTTGCCAAACGAAGATTCTGTCATTTTAAACATTGACAGAAAAATGCACACCTTCGCAAACGAAGATTCTGTCGTTTTAAACCTTGACAGAAAAATACACACGTTATTTGCTTATGTGGCACGTTGATTGTGTATTTTACTTTTGTTTTTTATTTAGATAGAATCTTGGTAATTTGCACTTATCCCGAATAACGAAAACAAAAAAGATTGGGAGGTAGAGAGATAGAGAGAAATTGAAAAAAAAAATTTAGAAAACAAGGGGCATTGTATATTAAAAAAGGAAATAAATTATAAAAAAATCAAAGTTAAATGAATGATTATAAACCTTTATATTTATATTTAAGAAACAATGAATAGACAAAAAAAATTAGAAAAAAATGGCATTGTATATTAAAAAAGGAAATAAATTACAATGATTAAATAAAAAAAATCAAAGTTGACTGAATGATTATAAACCTTTATATTTAAAAAACAATGAATAGATAAAATTTGGTTTTAAAGTAAACTTTAACACCTTATTTTAATGAATACAGATCAAATTCTAAGACCATCTAGTGAGAATGAACAATCTTATAATAGTGCAATAAAGAGATAATAACTGTTTGATTTAAAATAAAAGATTGAGATTTAAAATCTCGTCAAATGTTTCTTTTATTTCTCAACCAAAACAGTTAGAAAAAAAATAAGGCAATGATATATTAAATCTCAATTTTTTATTTTAAATTAAACGGTTGTTATCTCTTTGATCTTTTCACTCTTATATAAGATAATACTTTTTATATATATATATATATATATATATATATATATATATATATATATATATATTACTCTAGAATAAGTTGATCTACAATATATATTAGTCTCAAACTATATATATATATATATATATATATATATATATATATATATATATATATATATATATATATATATATATATATAGATTAAATTACATTCGAAAAGTTACATTATGAGTTACACTTGCTTTAAAATTAAAACATCACTTCGAATTAATTTTTTTTTTTAATTAACTGTTAAATTAAAATTTACGATATAGATTATATCTATGACGTTTGAAATTAATCTATTTAATTATTTTACGAGTTGTTCTAGAGAAAATGAGAGGGTTACGTAGAGATACTAGGAAAAGTTTTGGTTAACAAGATATACCATGTAAGCATAATGCAATATTAGGTAAAATATGACCTTCCTTTAATATGTAGCATAGGTCTGTCGTAAATTAATTGATTGTATTGACTAATTTATACATGATAAAATTCAACTTTATTTTTAACAAAAAATTATTAAATAAAAAAGGTAAAACAAAAAAAATTAGGAGCAGTAAAACCTTGATAAGATTTAACTTATAATAATCAAAAAAATTATATTTTAAATTATATTTTAATTTTAAGGATGTAAAGTTGTATATTGAATTTTATTTTGTTGTGTTTATACAAAGTTGTAATTCATTTTAAAATTAATTTTAATTGCACTGTAAAATGGACTATAAATTGATGTATTTCTATCCTTAAAACGTCTTATAAGTATATGTGTTTTTCTTTTGTATATCAAATACTAGTCACTTTCACATAACAAAAAAGAAATTAGATTGAAGGTGTAATGTCTTCGTCTCTCCAAAATGTTATTTTGATATGTGTGTTAATGTTGTTATATGTGAACAATATAGTTGGAGTTCATGAGAATATTATTAACTCTTTAGAAGGAAATTTAGACTTAATTGTTCATTGCAAATCTAAAGATGATGATCTAGGAGTTCATCTTTTGCATCACGGTGAAAGTTATAGTTGGAGTTTTCAACCTAGAAAAATTATTGGCCACACGCTATTCTTTTGTGGTTTTACATGGAATGGTGAATTACATTGGTTTGATATTTACAAAGATGATGAGTTTAGAACTGGATGTGAAAATTGCAACTGGAATATATTCAAATCTGGACCATGTAAAACTGAAAAAGAAGGACGATCTACTTGCTTTGAATGGAATAAGTAGCATACAATACAATTCATATTTTTATTTTATTAAATAATTTTCTCATCTTATAGAGAACTTGATGTATTGTTTTTAATCTTATTATCCCCTCTCTTAACTTGATGTATTGTTTTTAAATCTTATTATTGTAATTTTATAATATATTATCTTCTCTTCCCTTTCTTTTATATTAATATAAAAAAAAATTAATAGTATTATATCTCTTTTGACGTAGAATGGCATGAATGCATTTTTATGATTGTGCGCACATGTGACAATTAAAACATGGAAAAATGTGTACATTGTTAATTGTTTGTTGTAATATTTCGAAACGTATAGTTGGTGGTGTAGAACTAATTTTTGGGAGTTATAGAAGTTAGTTATATTTAACATAGTTGAATATAACATTTAAGTTATGTGTCAAAATGTATTTTTGAGATTGTGTTTTAGTAGCCTGTATAAAAGGTAATTTTATAACCCTCATAACAGAAATACTACCAATGGAGTTGCGATTTAGAGAGAATCTAATGACAAACGGAACAACAACGTCAATGTAATTTTTAGAAAAATTATAAGTTTTTAAAGGGAAAAACTATCAACGGTGGGTTGCGCATATGAAGGTTATTTTCATATTTCAAGATGTTGTTGAAATTTTGAATGATGACATATCGTAATTGGAGGAAAAGGCGAACGATACTCATAAAGTTGCGCATGAGGATCAAAGGAAGAAAGACGGTAAAACTTTGTTCTTGATTCACCAATGTGTTGATCCTAACGTGTTTGAAAAGATTATTGAAGAGTGAAGTTGCACACATTGAGGAAATGCAATCCGAGATGATTCAAATGAAAGAAGATGAATCAGTCTCGGCATATCTCTCAAGAATTATGTTGTTAACAAACCAGATGAAGGTATGTAGTAAATCATTCACGAATTTGTAGAAGATTGAGAAAGTATTGATTTATATGACTGAAAGATTTTGACTACATTGTAGTGTCAATTGAAGAGTCCCGGATTCTTTCTAAGATGAAGTTAGAAGAACTTCAAGCTACTTTAGAAGCTCGTGAGATGAGGTTGAAGCAAAGAAACTCAAAAAGAGAGAAGGTGGCTGAATAGGCACTGCAAGCAAGATTCATCAAGAAATCTAGAAAAGAGAACTCGAAATAGCGAAAGAATATTGCTAGTGATGAGAAGTAAAGAAAGAATACTGATTCAACCAAGAAAGGCATGAGCAACAAGTAATATGGGAAGAAACTTGATATGAGTGATGTGCAGTGTTACAACTGTCAAGGTTTTGTTCACTATGCTCGAAACTATCAAAGAAAGAAAGAAGCAAGGGAGAAAGATAGTGATGAAGCTCAATATATACAAGCTAGAGATAGTTATTATGATGATATATTGTTGATGGTCAACACTCAGTCGAACACTGAGCAAACCAACTTGTGGTACCTAGATTAAGGATGCAATTATCACATGACTAGTAATAAAAATTGTTTTCACCAAGCTAGATGAATCAGTCAAAAAAGTGATAAACTTTGCAGGTGGCAAGCACATCACATCAGGTGGAAAAATAGATGTTTTTGTTGTAAAAAAGGATGGTTGAAAAGCCACCATCACTTATGTGTTGTACATAGCTTCGATTATAATTAACTTGATTACTCGCAAAAATGCTTTAACATGAAGCTAGAGAAGAATCAAATAAGGTATATCATGTTGATGAGAGGTTGATAATGAAAGCACTGATGGTAGAAAACAAAACCTTAAAGGTCGAACATAGTTGATCAGAAGTGACTTGCTCCAACTGCAAAAGAAGACAAGAATTGGATATGGAATCACAGGCATGGATATCTAAACTTTAGAAGTTTAGGTATGCCCATCCATAAAATAATTGTGTTTGTTTTACCTAAGTTGAAGGAACTAAAGAATGTGTGTGAGGAATTTCGTAAAGAAAAGCATGCTAGGAAAGCATTGAAACATGATTTACACATGAGATCAAAACAAGCTAGAGATAGTTCATTCTGATGTGTGTGGACCTTTTGAAGTAAGGTCAAATAGAGGTAACTACTATTTATTAACTTTCATTGATGAATTCACCATATATATATATATATATATATATATATATATATATATATATATATATATATATATATATATATATATATATATGTGTGTGTGTGTGTGTGTGTGTGTGTGTGTGTGTGTGTGTGAATTTACCTTATTGAAAGGAGGATTCAGGTATTCACATATTTAAAGAAGTTAAAATTGCATATTGATAAACAAAGTGGATGCAAGTTGAAGAAACTGAGATCTAATGGTGGTAGTGAATACACTTCTCGAGAATTTGCTAGATTTTAAAATGTTAAAGGTATAAACCATGAGGTCGTTGCACCCTATACACCTCACTATAATGGCATGGCTGAGCGAATGAATCGAAGTATATTTAACATGACAAGAAGCATGTTGAAAGCTAAAGATATGCTCAAGCGATTTTGGGCTGAAGCAACTTCAACATAAGTACACATTCTAAATAAGTGTTCAACGAAGAAGATGGTCGAAAAGATACCTTATGAGGCTTGGACAGGGTCGAAGCCAAATGTTAGTCATATTAGATTTTTTGGATCAATGTGTTTCAAATAAAGTCATAATTTTGTTTGAATAAGATCAACAAACTGAAGCCATAACCAGTCCAGATGAAGAACCGCCTAAGCAAAATGTAAGAAAATTGATTAGAGCAACAACTGAGTCGACAAGGCTAGTTGGATATAAAAGATTTCTAGATCATTCAGTAAATGAAGATGGTCACTTAATTGAAGAAGCTATGATGATGGATTAAGCATAACCAATTGATGTGGATCAAGCCATGAGTGATTCATATTGGTGTGAAGCCATGAAAGAAGAACTCAAAGAAATTGGGAAGAAGATGACATGGTAGCTAGTCGAAAGATCTAGCAAGAATCCAGTTGATTTACAAGTTAAAACAATGGCCAAATGGTTATATTTCCAAGTATAAGGCAAGACTAGTGGCGAGTGGTTTTCTACAAAATCATGGTATCAACTTCAAAGAAGTCTATGCCCCTGTCGCAAGGCTGAAGACAATTGAAATTGTTTTATTGATAGCAACATATAAAGGGTGGAAGATACATCACTTGGATGTAAAGTCACCATTTCTGAATGGACCTTTGGAAGAAGAGGTTTATTTTATTCGACATCAAAGTGAAAAAGTTGAAAGTGTACAGAGATTAAGGAAGACTCTCTATGATTTGAAGCAAACTCTTAGATCTTGGAATAAGAGAATATATTTCTTCCTAGTCGAAGCAGGTGATCAGTTCTAAATTGTAGTTAAATTTGTGTATAGTTTTGTGACACTTATCGACTTATTTCGTTGGAATAAAACCTTAACTTGTATGTAAATATGTACATATTTTTTATAGTCTCATTTTCGTGTAAATATTATGTATAGTTGCGTTATCATGTCAATATTGTATTGTTTGATAATTTTTCATGTATTTTTGTATGTATTCATGCGTGATTTAAGTATCAATTAATAAGAGCCAATGGCATAGCTTCAAATATGCAAATTTGATAAATAAAGTTATGTCAAATGCGCTAGCCAAAGTTGTAGCGCAGATCTCGCTTAGCCTAAGTTGAGGCGCACCTGAAGAAGCTTGGCAGTAGCAAAATAAACCTGAGGTCGCTCATCCCAGTCTACTGCAACCAACATGCTCTAAGGTGTTTTACTTGTATTTATGTGGTGGCACTAAGAACCCCTCTACACGGGCTTAGCGCAATCTCACTTTTTGAGACGCTAAATTTCATTTGTTCATAGATTTTTAGGTATGGTTTTGAGGCTTTTTACTACCAATTCCATCAGACCCATTCTTTGGAGTGTAGAGGCAGCATCTTGATAATCTGGAGTTGGATTTGCAACAATCGTCTTGACAATGTGAGAGTTATATGTTCATCTTGTTTATTATCTTTGTATTCTCTATTGTTTGGATTTGTATGTAAGTTTACTTTGATTGTATGTATATTTATTGACCACGGCGTTATACAAAATCTATTTTACAAATCTTTATCGATGTTATCCTTGTTTTCTTGTTTTATATTTGGATTTGAGTTGCTATAGATATATACTCCTCAGATCCAGATTTAGGATGAAAAACTATTAGGTTCTAAACTTTAGAAATAGATTTAGGTCTAATATTCATAGTGGGTATCAGCTCTTAATGCTTCTGTGTTGTTAAGTTACGTGAGACATTATCGATGCGACAACATGGTTGTTATCTCAACTTTGAATTTGACATACTCTTTGTTGTGGGTGATAAGTGATGACATTGACGAGTGTTTTAGGTTACGTACAACTGATCGGTAGATTTAAGTATTTGACGGGTAGATTAAATCCAATCCTGATGAGTTATCTCCTCTCTAAAGAATGTATTGTTCATATCTTTACTTTTTGTACTTTATGCTTTTAAATCATTCAAAACCAAGATCATAAATGTGGAGATTATTGAAAAAAATTATTTCCCCCATACTAATCCATGTGGAGGCGATAAATCAAAAATACTTACCTTTGCTTGATGTTTTACCGCAACAATAGCAAGTTTCACAAAGTGTGTATCTGAACGTGGAGTGTATGCAAGTGATCTTGATAATGCCATTCGAATCATTTTATGCATGTATGTAGATAAGTTAGCGATCACATTAGCATACAAAGATGAGGTAAAGAAATTCAAGTCCAAACTGATGCAGGAATTTGAAATGTCCGACCTAGGGAATCTGTCATATGTCTTAGGGATGGAATTCAAAGACACATGTGATATCTTGAAGAGGTTTAATATGATAAACTACAATGCAGCTTCCACTTCATTAGAAACTAGAGCAAAGTTAAAAATGGAGACAAATGATGAATTTATAAGTTCGACAATGTACAAACAAATCATTGGATCGTTGAGGTATATTTCCAACACTAGGCCTGGAAGTTGTCAAAGTGTCGGGTTATTGAGTCAATTCATAGAGAAGACACAAGAATGTCATATCATTGTAGTGAATAGGGTGTTATACATAGAATGTATGATTGATCATGGTTTATTGGGGCCAAGGAAGTCGAAGACTAACATAGATGCAAAAGTCCATGAACACACTGATTCAGACTTCAATAGAGATCAAGATGAAAAAAGAGCATTGCATGCTATATATTCATGATCGAAGGCGCTCCAATATCTTGGATCTCGAGGAGGCAAAGCATTGTGTATTTCTCATCATGTGAAGCTAAATATGTAGCTGCATCATATGTTACATGCCAAGCAGCATGGATCAAGACGCTTCTTGAAGAACTCGAGATAATGAAACCAAAGAAGATGAAGTTGTTTCTCGATAACAAGTTAGCTATCGAGTTAGAGATTCATCAATTGTGCCATGGTTGAAGTAAACATATAGAAATGAGTTATTATTTTCTAAGGGATCAAGTTAACAAAGGGAAGTTTGAACTTAAGCATTGCAAGACAAAAGATCAACAAGCAAATATACTCACCAAGCCTCTTAAGAAAGTCAGGTTAGACAAGTCAAAAAGAAGCATCGGGAAGAGAAGTCTCGAAAACATGAATTAGGTGGCGTATTAGTTGTAATTCCTATTATATCGAACTGCATAGTTGTAGGTAAATAACTAGATAGTAGAAGTTATAAAAGTAAGATATATTCGACAGAGTCGAATACAATAGTTAAGATGTGTGTCAAAATGTATTTTTGAGCATGTGCTTTAGTAGCCTAGATAAAGGGCATTGTATGTTGTAATTTCATAACACACACATAACATAAACAATAGATTTCAACATAGTTTTCTCTTTTCTCTCTCTTCTTCTTCTACTTTATCTTTCTTGAAAACCCTTTTATTCTAACATGCATATTGTTATAATTCTTATGGGGGCAAGTGTAACACCCCATTTCTACCCCGATAATTATTATGAAAATCAGAGTTATAAAATTATTTTCAACAAACGATTGGAGTATTACAATTCAACTTAAATAACTACTATCAATACATATACATAACACTTCTTCAAAATTCGGATGCACCAAAACAACATGAATCAACTTTATTACTTAAGAAGCAGAACTACATTAATCAACTTGGATGGCATAGCATCTTTTTCAACTTAAAACAATTTAAAATAAACAAATACCTTTCCTACATCAACATATTTATTCAACAACAAAATCAAAACAAAAAAACAACTAGAGTTCATCACACTGAGTGTTACGTATCAGAGAAACAACCCGACTCGAACTAATAGCAACTAAATCTTTATCCTTCATTACCTGCACGTTATCCACGTAGAGGCAACATCACAACAAAAGGGGTGAGATATCAACAAATATAAACAAGTGTATGATAAACAATATATTAGATCGAATCATACAAATATCACCACTTCACGAGAACAGTTATACACTTCAATTCATCACAACTTAATAACATCAACAACTTTAATCAACCAACACATCAACATAACAACTTATAATATTCAACTTCAAATGCGACACAACTATGCACGTGCATGTGGTACCACTGGAGAAGAACTCCCAACTTAGAAATTGCTAATTAATAGAGGCATCAACAAGGCATAAGCCTTCATCACAGGTTACCATCAAGGCCAAGGCACAAGCCATCGTTGCAGGTTGCCATCAAGGCCAAGGCATAAGCCTTCATCATATTTTGTCAATCCAGACCGTCGCAAAATATGCAAATGTATATGACTCAATGGATGCAACATCACATACAACAACAACTAATTTCACAAATGAACATTGAAATTATCATTTTGATTTTCATTCCTTGCATGTTCATGCATCTAATTTCACAAATGAACGTTGGAATTATCCTTTTGATTTGCATTCCTTGCATGTTCATGCATCTAATTTCACAAATGAACATTGGAGTTATCGTTTTGATTTGCATTCCTCGCATGTTCATGCATGTGCTCTTCATCTATGAACATTGGATTTATCGTTTCGATTTGCATTTTTCGCATGTTCATGCATGTGCCCTTCATCTATGAACATTGGATTTATCATTTCGATTTGCATTCCTCGCATGTTCACTTGACTTTTATCTACTATGGGACTGTGGCCTAACCGTGTGGATCCACTTTTAGCATGAGAACATCATAAACAGGTGATCCAGATCAGAAGTACATTTTCGCAGATTGCAGACCACGCTTAGCGCCACCAGAAGCACCCTAAGCGCCAAACTCACTGACTTCTATTTTGCAGGTCGCGCTTAGCGCGGTCCAGAGCAGGCTAAATGCGGTGGATTCTATTTGGGTCGCGCTTAACGCAGTATAGCAAGCTTTGCGCGACCTGTACTGGTACATTTTTATGTTCTTTCTTGATTCTAACAGCAAACAGTAGACGCTCTAGCCATGCTTAGCTGCTGTTTGAGCTCTGTTCGATGTAGGGGCTTGTGTCGCATATACATACGATACATTTCTCCGATGTTTGTATACCCACATATACATTCTTTTGCTTGCTTTTCGGGTCTAACTCCCTTCTTGCAGGCGTTCTTGTGCTTGTACACCCATGGCTTGAAGTTTTTCAGAGTATTTCGTTAGCTTGCAGTGCTCTTCGGATTCTATATCCGTTCGGTAGTTTCTACACCATTTATCGCATTCTCTTATAGCTTTCCTAGATATCATGAGAAGTAGGGATTTACAACTTTCTTTTGCCATGAGAAGTAGGAATAGAGATGCATGATGGGGCTTCCGTAGTTGGAGCATGTTCAGGAACCCCTCTGGTTTATTTAAAGACTCGTTTAGGGCATTTCTACTTGTGGATTGTGCATGCCTGATTGTTTCTTTTTCAGGTGCTCGGTTAGGATAGGTTCTCTAGCCTATACATTAGGATCCACATCCTTTGCATGTCAACATAGGTAAAGATTCCCTTACATCCTTAACCATAGGTCTGACCTTTGCATGTCAACACAACCTTTTTCGCCTTTGGGCGCACCTTTTCATTTGTGTTTAAAAACCTTTTCATAAGTAAAAAACACAAAACCCACCAAAACAAGTGAGCCGAACTACGACGCTCTGACTTTCCCATTGCACGCGGGAATACGTAGGCATCTTATCACGGGGCTTGATCGAGCAAACTTCGTAAATACTTCTTTCTTTTCCCCGTGGTTTCTTTATTTTCCCTTTTCTTTTGCATGCATTGTAGCGATTAAGCATAGATAGATATTACACACCCTTTATCTAGAAATGGAAAGTGGATACCGTAGAGTACTACGGGCGTGTGGGGTACTAATCCCTTCCCCTCGCGTAACTAACTCCCTTACCTAGATTCTCTTGATCTCTCGGTCATAGGACCGCGATTTCTCCCCTTCAAGTTTACTCGATGTTTCCCTTTCTCCGTCGTGAGATAAAAGACGTTCAATGGCGACTCCATTGATATACCCCTATCAGTCGGAAAGTTCAGTCGGGTGGTTTCAGGAGGGAAAGTTGAAATTTGACTTTTTGTTCTTGAATTTTGCTTTTGCTTGAGAGAGAATTAGGGAGTGATTTGTGGTGAAAATTGAAATTCCTGGAAGCAGATACGTGATGTCATAGAGAATGTTATGACACAGTATCTGACACTCTATTAACAATTCACACAGTTAATTGAAACAACAGTAAAGAACACAAACAATTGTTTACCCAATTCAGTGTGTAACTACACCTACATCTGGGGGCTACCAAGCCAGGGAGGAAATTCACTATTAGTAGAATTAATTCTGGAATAATCCAACCAGTTTATCTCCTTCACTTAAGACCTGCCCAATGCAGCTTCAATCTAAGTCCTACTTAGACCTGAGTTCCTACTCACTCCCCCTCAATCACGGCAGTGATATCAACCTAGTGATTAATTGAATTGTGAAGACACTCTTCAATAAACAAACTTGATTTTGCTTCAAAGCTTTAATAAAGAGACACAACACTCGTGCTTCAAAGCTTTGAGTGATAAACAACCCTTACAGCCAAATCCTAGTCCAAGGCACTTATGAATTGAAAATTGCTTGGCTCACAAGAGTAACTAAAATTACACAAATTACAACCTGCTAAATCTTCAAGACAGTTCAAGAGGCGCAGCAGCAGAGTAAGGGTTCTATTCTTATTATAGAATCAGTCTCATAACTTCACTTTTGGGCTTCCATAATAATAGCTAGGGTTCACTTAATTAATCCTAAAGACTTGGTCTTTTTAACAACCAATTTAGGGTTAACTAAAATTAACCAATTAGCCATGTGAGCATGTAATCTAATAACATAAAACATAATAAAAACAGCTCAACAAACTTCCTGAAAACTCTCAGGAAAACAGATTCTGCAGAACACTAAATGTCACACAGAATGTCATAACATCGGTTATGACATCACCAATCTTCGCAATTCCGGACTGATTTAGCTTCGATCGAGTATGTACTTGAATCATCCTTCTCATGTAGAATTTATCTTCAAATCTGAATGTCATGACATCAGTCAAGACATTGACATATCCTAGTTTTACCAAAAATTAATGCCAACATAAAAACACTTACAAACTCCCCCTTTGGCAAATTTTTGGCTAAAACAAACTAAGCTATCAGAGTACCCATGCAGCAGAAAATAAAACACCCAGTCTAAGCTAAACTAAGCTAAACAACCAGATCCTAAAGGAGATAAATTCTACCCACAATTTTCCATACAATTGCCCATAATGCCCCATAAATTTTTCTCCCCCTTTTTAGCCACAAAGGGGCCAAAGGTACCAGTACAAATGGCCAACATTCATCATATTAAAAAGTACCATCAAAGTTAAATATTACATCCCATCAAAAGAAATACAAAGTTCAAATAGGCAGAACAAAATTAACATCAGAACAACAAAAACAGAAAAATAATCAGCAGCAGGTGACCACAAATCAGGTACTTTCTTCTCCAGAAGAAGCACTGTGGTATGTTGCATCCTCTGAACTACTACCAGCACCAGTGACTTGATCAGCATCAACATCTTCATCCAAGTTGTCAGCAGAAACATCACCAGCTAGCCCTTCATCATCAACCTTTGTGTCTTGCTCCTTTTCCAGTGTAGAGATCATCTCTTCAAGACTTTGCTTTCTTGCTTCAAGCTCCTTGCAAGTTGCTTTCAGCACAGCAATGACATTTGCCTTCTGAGAATTAGCCTTGACATTTGATGTCTCAGCAGATGTCATGACAATGTCTGGGACATGTTTCCCTTGAAAGAGCTTGTAATGGAATCCAAGTGCAGGAGCTCTTTTGCATACTGAATCTCTATCAACAAGAATGTCAGGGTATTGATCAATAATGATACCACACAGGAGGGAGGGAAAAGCTATTGGGCCTTTAATTGCATAACTGTCAGCATGTTTGAGGGTTTGTTCAAAAATGTAAGTCCCATAATCAAACTTTGCTTGAGTACCAACAACAAAGATGAATCTGCCCAGACCAATGGAGATGGTTGACTTGTGGTTTGTTGGAACCCAATTTGCAGAACCTATTTTGTGCAATAACAAACTTTACACTCAATTTGCTGGCTATGAGCTTTCCCTTCATTGGCCAATGTTTCACTTGTTTAGCAGTGATTGTTTGGCAGACTTGATTATCAGTTTCTTCTAGCTCAGGTTGAGCATCATCTGATCTTCCCAAATATTTGTTTATCACACTTGGGGAAAAATTCACTCTTCTCCCTCTCACATACACAGTCTTGAAATCAGCTGGCCTTCCATCAGCACAGCCACTTGACAAGTTCACAATGAACTCCTTCACCAACACATCATAACAGTTTGAAAATTTCACCACAGTCTTCATTAACCCAGCTTCTTTGATCAGATCTATAACCTCCTTGCATTCAAGGGCACTCTTATTCAGTTCCCTTTCTAGAGCAATTCTCTTCAAACACACATATTTCCACCTGCTAGCACTTTCAGGGTGGTGGAAAGAAATGTTATCAATAGCCACTTCAGGCACTTTGGGCAGTTTACCAAGAGATGGTTTTTTCCTGGGTTGAATGTCTGAGACATTCCCTTCAACATTAAAATCTGAATCTTGATCAGATTCTGAAGGTTCAGGAACCTTCCTCTTCTTCATGATTGGAGTTCTCTTGGGTCTAGAGGTACCACCAACAGTCTTCATTCTACCCTTTCCTTTAAAGGGTCCAGCCTTGTTGTCCTTACCAGATTTTTCTCCAGTCTTGTTCTCAGCCCTAGGAGACTTATGCACAACTTTAGCAACCTTCTCCTTAGCAGGACTTGGAGTAGCATTCTGCTTTCCTTTCCTATTCATCATTCTCTTAGAAATGCTAGGATTAACACTAGCAAGGAGGTCATTATCAGAGAATTCTTCATCCAGGTCTATGATAGGAGGTTCCACAACATTTTCAGAATTCTTCACTGGAGAGTTTTCCAGGTTGTCATCAACTGGTTTCTCTAGAGTTTCTTCAAGAATACCATCAGAGATATCATCAGCAGAAATACCAGGGGACTTATCACCAACACATTTTTCAGGGGATTCTTCAAGAATTCCATCAGAAATATCATCAACAGAATTCACAGGGGACTTATCAGCAACACAATCTTCAGGGATTTTATCAAAGGTATCAACAACACATTTTACAGGGGATTCAACAGAGGGTTTAGTAACAGGATTCACAGGGGTTTTCTCAACATTATCATCAGATGTCTTGGCATTCTCTGTGACATCTAGATCAGTTGCTAAACTAGGGCTAGCAGATTCTTGATTTAAAGGGACAGAAACCCCAGGCACAGAATGATTCTCATTCAGAATCCTAGTGACTATTCTAGCTATGGCTTGATCAACATACCTAGAACCTTCCCTGTTTTCTATTTCAGGAGGAACAGAGGAAGTTGGTTCAGAGGTCTTACTAGAAGGAGATGCTTGAGATCTTCTTGCATGTCTTGTGCGTAGTTTCTTGACCCTCCCAGGATCAGTTGCCATGGCACGTAGGGGAGTAACCTCTAGAATCTCAGGCTGCATTGCTTTAGCGTTTGCCCTAACCCCAGAATTAGTGGGAGATGGAGAGCCAGCTTCTTTTGATGATGAAGAAGACGAAGACATGTTGTGTTGAGACATCTTGAGGAAAAGAGGAAGAGTTTGACAGAGAGTTTGAGAGTTTCTATTGAGGAAATGGCAAGTGATACTTTCAAATGAAGAAACTGTAATATATATATATATATATATATATATATATATATATATATATGTCTCTTCCTATTCTTGGACTTTTGAAAAGTAAGAGGGAAATAATTAATTTGCCCACTTAGAATTAAATGAAATAAAAAGTATCTTCCATTCCTTGTTCGAAGCAATGTTAATTGCTACAACTCTTCATATTGGCAGATTCCCAACTTGCCCCTTAAATTCTCAAACTGACTAGCATCAAGAGCTTTAGTAAAAATGTCAGCCAGTTGAAGTTCAGTGGCTACATGCTCCAATTTAATCACTTTTTCTTCCACAAGATCTCTGATGAAGTGATGTCTAATGTCAATGTGCTTAGTCCTGCTGTGCTGAATATGATTCTTTGAAATATTAATAGCACTCAGGTTGTCACAGTACAATGTCATGACATCCTGTGTGACATTGTACTCGATCAACATCTGCTTCATCCGCCATTTGAGAACAAGCGCTACCGCTATGTATTCACTTGAGGATAAAGACACGCTTTGCTTCTTGAACCAAGAAACAAGATTGTTCTCCAAAAAGAAGCATCCTCCAGAAGTGCTTTTTCTATCATCAGCACTACCAGCCCAATCAGCATCACAATAGCCAGACAGAATTGGTTCACATCCATGAGAATACAACATACCATAATTGTAAGTTCCACTCACATACTTCAGAATTCTTTTCACCTGATTGATGTGACTTACTTTAGGTTCAGCTTGATATCTTGCACATACTCCAACAACAAAAGAAATGTCAGGTCTGCTGGCTGTTAAGTACAACAAGCTTCCTATCATGCTTCTATACAAGCTTTGATCAACATTTGCTCCACTTGTGTCTTTGGACAACTTTAAATGAGTAGGAGGAGTCCTTTATGGTGGCATTTTCCATCCCAAATTTCTTGACAATATTCTTTGCATACTTGCTCTGAGAAAGAAAAGTTGAGTCTTCCATCTGTGTGACTTGTAGTCCAAGGAAGTAAGTCAATTCTCCCATGAGGCTCATTTCAAACTCAGCTTGCATTTGGTTGGCAAAATGTCTCACCATTTTATCTGATATTCCTCCAAACACTATGTCATCAACATAAATTTGAGGTACCATTATCTCTCCTCCTTCATTCTTAACAAAGAGAGTTTTGTCTAAACCTCCTTTCCTGTAACCTTTATCAGTAAGGAACTTTGCCAACCTTTCATACCAAGCTCTAGGAGCTTGTTTCAAACCATATAAAGCTTTCCTCAATTTGTAAACATGATCAGGAAAGTTAGGATCCACAAATCCTTTAGGCTGTTCAACATATACCTCCTCATTTAAGTAGCCATTTAGGAAGGCACTTTTCACATCCATCTGAAACAGCTTGAATTTCATAATGCAAGCAACTCCTAGCAATAATCTGATTGATTCCAGCCTGGCCACAGGAGCAAAAGTCTCATCAAAATCAATCCCTTCAACTTGAGTGGATCCCTGAGCAACAAGTCTTGCTTTATTTCTGGTGACAACCCCTTCTGCATCATACTTGTTCTTGTAGATCCACTTTGTGCCAATGATGTTTGTTCCTTCTGGTCTAGGAACTAGCTCCCACACTTCATGTTGCTTGAACTGATTCAATTCATCTTGCATTGCTCCAATCCAGTATTCATCAGTTAGAGCCTCTTTGACATTCTTTGGCTCAATCTTTGACACAAAGCAAGAGTTTAAGACAATTTCTCTAGATCTTGTAATGACTCCACAGTTAGGATCTCCAATGATGAGTTCCTTTGGATGATCTTTCTGAATTCTGATGGAAGGATCTTTGTTAGCTTCCTCTGGTTCAGACTTTGGTGAAGTAGGGACAGACACATCATCCTTATCAGACACTTGTGGTGATGTCTCAAACAATGTCTCAACATCATATGAGACATTGTTTTCCTGATGGTGATCACCAACTATGACATTAATAGACTCCATCATAACTTTTGTCCTGGAGTTGAATACTCTATATGCTCTGCTGTTTGTAGAGTATCCAAGAAAAATGCCTTCATCACTTTTAGAGTCCATCTTTCTCCTTTGATCACAATCTGTCAGAATATAACATTTTCTACCAAATACATGGAAATATTTCACAGTAGGTTTTCTTCCCTTCCATATTTCATACAGGGTGGAGGATGTTCCCTTTCTCAAGGTGACCCTGTTGTGAACATAGCAGGCTGTATTCATAGCTTCAGCCCAAAAATGAATAGGAAGTTTCTTAGCATGAATCATTGCTCTAGCAGATTCCTGTATAGTCCTATTTTTCCTTTCTCAAATTCCTTTCCATGATCACTTCTAATTCTGACAATGCAGCCTTCCTTTTCTCTTTGAAGTCTTTTGCATAATTCTTTAAAGACATCAAACACATCAGATTTTTCCTTGATGAAGTTTATCCAGGTGACTCTGGAAAAATCATCCACAACAACATAAGCATATCTTTTTCCACCAAGGCTTTCAACCTGCATAGGCCCCATCAAATCCATGTGCAACAGCTCCAGCACCTTGGGAGGTGGTCAGATGTCTTGACATTGGATGTGACATTCTTGTTTGCTTTCCAACCTAACATTCACCACAGACTCTCCCTTCATCAATATGCAGTCTTGGAATCCCTCTGACAGCCTCCATGGATATGATCTTTTTCATCCCTCTAAGATGCAAATGACCAAGCTTTTGGTGCCACAGTTTCACCTCCTTTTCATCTTTGGCTATAGAACACACAGTGGACATGTTAGTGTTCTCAAACTCCCACAAGTAACATTTATCTTTTGATCTGACTCCTCTCATTGGTCACAATACATTCAGACTTGGTAAAGTTGACCTTGAATCCTATATCACACAGTTGGCTGATACTTATGAGATTGGCAGTCAAACCCTTCACTAGCAGTACCTCATTTAGGTTTGGAACTCGAGGCGGTCAAGTTTCCAACACCTTTGATTTCTCCTTTAGCTCCATCTCCAAAAGTGACATAACTGGTAGTGTGAGGTCTGACTTCATTTAGGAGATTCTTGATTCCACCATATGCCTAGAGCAACCAGCATCAAAGTACCGGTCTTCCTTGGCGAAACTCTAAGGGAAGTGTGAGCTATCAAGGTCGCTTCTTCTTCCATTGAGTGTATGGAACCTTGTTGGTCTTAGGCTTGACATAAGTCGATTAGGATATCCATGTAGTCTATAGCAAAAGGCTTTATCTGTCCAAACCTTCCACAATAATGACATCTCCATCTTTGAAACTTTTTCTTCATGTTTCTCGATCTTGATGTTGAACCCAATGTTGTGACATCTGCTTTGACATTGGTTTATTAGGTCCGTTTCTTCTTGTTATCGGAAATTTCTTTGCGCCACATATCTGAACGGACACATTTCCGCCTTGTGTTGTGACATCGCTTTGACATTGGTTTGCCAGCTGTTCTTCTTCTTATCACCAGGGTTTCTATGCGCCACATATCCTAGACCATGCATATTTCCGCATTTTGTCCAAGTCAAGGATTTCCTCCAACTTATCGAGACCGGATGTCGACATCTTGACGGACTTAGATATCGATCAAGTTTGGAGTTCAACACTATAATCTCACTATTGAGGTGACTTATAGTAGCGGTGTTTTCCTTCTTCTCACCTCCAACGACATTCTCGACCTCGAACTTCACAATCGGCTTTTTCTTTCTCATTTTGCTGACATACCTCACCACTTCTAATACACAGCTTCTTGTAAGTTTCAGCAAGCTCTTCAAATGTCACTTCCTCATCACTAGAATCATTATCTGAATTGCACACACCAGAGAGAGCAGTGACAAGTTTGGCTGATTCTTCTTCAGATTCACTTCCTGAGTCACCATCAGACCAAGTGACAGCCATTCCTTTCTTTTGTTTCTTTAGAAAGGTAGGACATTCAACTCTAATATGCCCATATCCTTCACATCCATGACACTAGATTCCTCTTCTTTGACTCACCTTTTCTTCTGACTTGGATCTTCTGCTGGAGTCATAAGTTCTGCTAATGTCAGATGGAATGTTCTTGACATTGGACCTTGACTTTGGATCAATTCTCTTGATGAGTTTGTTGAACTATCTTCCAAGCATAGCTATAGCTTCAGATATCTTCTCTTCATCATCCTCCTTGCATTCCTCTTCAGTATTGGATACAAGGGCTATGCTCTTGTTCTTCTTGTCAACATTTTCACTGATCCCCATCTCAAATGTCTGAAGAGATCCAATAAGTTCTTCAACCTTCAAGGTGCAGATATCCTGAGCTTCCTCTATAGCAGTCACTTTCATTGTAGACCTTTTAGGCAAGGATCTGAGAATCTTTCTCACCAGCTTTTCTTCTGACATCTTTTCTCCCAATGCTCCTGAGGTGTTGGCAATCTCCAAGATATTCATGTGAAACTCATGAATGGTCTCATCTTCCTTCATCTTCAGATTCTCAAATTTGGTAGTGAGCATCTGAAGTCTTGACATCTTCACCTTGGATGTCCCCTCATGAGTAGTTTTGAGAGTGTCCCAAACATCCTTGGCCAGTTCACACTGATGTACAAGTCTGAAGATATTTCTGTCAATTCCATTGAATAAGGCATTCAATGCTTTAGAGTTGCCCAGAGCTAGCTCTTCTTCTTCTTTGCTCCATTCTTCCTCAGGTTTCAGACTAGTAGTCCCATCTTTCTCAAGCTTGGTAGGATGTTTCCATCCTTTGTCAGCAGCTCTCCAAGCTTTAATGTCCAGTGACCTCAAAAAGGCAACCATACGAGGTTTCTAGTAATCATAATTAGATCCATCCAGTATAGGTGGTCTATTTCCAACTCCTCCTTCATTATCCATAACGGCAGAAACTATTATCCCTAGATCTCACCCAGAAATAACAGGCAGGGTGCCTGCTCTGATGCCAATTGAAATTGCTGGCAGCAGATACGTGATGTCACAGAAAATGTTATGACACAGTATCTGACACTCTGTTAACAATTCACACAGTTAATTGAAACGGCAGTAAAGAACACAAATAATTGTTTACCCAGTTCAGTGTGTAACTACACCTACATCTGGGGGCTACCAAGCCAGGGAGGAAATTCACTATTAGTAGAATTAATTCTGGAATAATCCAACCAGTTTATCTCCTTCACTTAAGACCTGCCCAATGCAGCTTCAATCTAAGTCCTACTTAGACCTGAGTTCCTACTCACTCCCCCTCAATCACGGCAGTGATATCAACCTAGTGATTAATTGAATTGTGAAGACACTCTTCAATAAACAAACTTGATTTTGCTTCAAAGCTTTAATCAAGAGACACAACACTCGTGCTTCAAAGCTTTGAGTGATAAACAACCCTTACAGCCAAATCCTAGTCCAAGGCACTTATGAATTGAAAATTGCTTGGCTCACAAGAGTAACTAAAATTACACAAATTACAACCTGCTAAATCTTCAAGACAGTTCAAGAGGCGCAGCAGCAGAGTAAGGGTTCTATTCTTATTATAGAATCAGTCTCATAACTTCACTTTTGGGCTTCCATAATAATAGCTAGGGTTCACTTAATTAATCCTAAAGACTTGGTCTTTTTAACAACCAATTTAGGGTTAACTAAGATTAACCAATTAGCCACGTGAGCATGTAATCTAATAACATAAAACATAATAAAAACAACTCAACAAACTTCCTGAAAACTCTCAGGAAAACAGATTCTACAGAACACTAAATGTCACACAGAATGTCATGACATCAGCCAATCTTCTGCAGAATTCCAGCACGGTATTTAGCTTCCAGTCTGAGCTGTACTTGAATCATCCTTCTCATGTAGAATTTATCTTCAACTCTGAATGTCATGACATCAGTCAAGACATTGACATATCCTAGTTTTACCAAAAATTAATGCCAACATAAAAACACTTACAAAAATTAAGCAAATAATTGTGTTGGTGTGATTTGTGAAGGCAAATATATATTTATAGCATAGGGAATTGGGCCTAAGAGTGCCTTAGATCCATAATCAAGCCCAAATTATGATTATCCGAATAATGTTTGTAATTAGTCCAAAACAGCCAAATCCATGCGGAATTTGAAGTCAGAATGTAAACGAAAAGTGTCCGGAACGCGATTTTGCTTGAGAAAATCAAAATTTTGACTCGATCGGATAAACTGTCAAGGCGATATGAATTTTTGAAGTTTGAACACAGTTTCAGGCTACTGACACATGCAGAATTTTATTTGCGCTCTTTGGAGAAAATGCTTCGAACGAGGGTCTTCTAATCAAAATTTGCAAATGAGTATTTCTGAGACAATCGAAGCTAACGAAATTTTTGAACTTTTAGCACTGGTCCCACCTTGCTTCGATCAAAATCGAGCGATATATGATTCTTCGAACTTCACATATCAGATGAAAATTGCTCGGTTCAGCTCAAAATAAACTCCAAAGAATAAAATTTTGGTATTGATTGGTGAGGAATCAGCTCTGGAGTTGCAAATGAAAGTCAAAGATAATTTCGATACGGATTTTTAGAAATTGATCCCACTCAGTTTCGAGTTTCCAGATAATAGATAGAGACTATTTAGTGGGAAGAACGCACGATTCAACACAAAAATTCAGTTTAATCCACTGGAGAAAGCAATTTCTTTGGGAACCTTCCTCACACAATTTGCTTCCGACTTGCAAACGAAAGTTGTAGATAATAATTAGAGGAACTTTCCGGTAAAAAATCATCAGAAAATACCCGAAAAGCTGAGAGATATGTCTTTTGGAATGTCCAAACCGCATTGAAAACCCAAAATTCACTTTATTGAGAAATAAGCGAATAAATTCTATTTGTTTAACGAAACGGCCTCCGATTTGAACAGATAAACTGGAGAACAAATTAAAATGCTCCCAGAGCTTATGGAACCACATAAAAATAGATTTCTGATCAGAAAATCTTGCAAATAGCTGTATGAACCGAGAAATATCGATTCATGGCTCAAAATGATCCGAGATAGCCGAAACGCATTGTTCCCTTCGCCATTTAGGATACCTTGAACATGGTAACCCCGTGATCAATGCTATGTATGAGACTACATGTATGCTTATGCAATCGAATTATAAGCCAGAAATACGGGAAAGAAGAGGGTAAATTTTGGGGTACAACAAGTAGTTCAACTCTTCCATCATGCTCGTTTCAAACTCTCCCTGCATAAGCTTATACGTATAGCTTCAAGTCGGGCCACCAAAGCATAAGTTTCCTCATAATCGATGCCTTCTTCTTGGTTATACCCTTGGGCAACAAGGCAGACCCTGTTGCAAGTTATTATTCCATTTTCATCAAGTTTGTTCCTAAAGACCCATTTAGTGCCAATGACTCGATGATCTCGCGGAGGTGGGACAAGGTCCCAAACCTCATTTATCTTAAAATGATTAAGTTCCTCTTGCATATCTAAAAACCAGTGTTCATCGAGTAATGCCTCTTTAGAATTTTTAGGCTCAATTTGTGAGACGAAAGCGAAATGATAACAAAATTTACTTATCTTAGAGCGAGTGGTAACTCCCTTTGATATGTCTCTAAGGATGTTGTCGATGGGATGATCCTTTGAGGTTTTCCATTCCAAAGGAATATCATCTTTATTACTTGAATGATCCTCCCCTCTTTCATCGGATACTTGATCCAACCCCTTCTCATTATTAGTAGATTTAGAGTCCTTTTTGGGATCTTTTAGTATGCTTTCCGAAGATACACCTGCACCATCAAACAAACTACCCTTTCCGACTTCTTTCAGATAGGATTCATCAAAGGAAACATGCACATACTCTTCAACAATATGTAACCTTTTATTGTATACTCTATAAGCTTTACTAGAATGAGAGTATCCAAGAAAGATACCTTCATCATCTTTTGAGTCAAATTTACCTAGGTTTTCCTTTCTATTGTTTAATACAAAACATTTACATCAGAGCACACGAAGATGAGAAATGTGTGGTTTTCTTCCTTTCAAAAGTTCATATGAAGTTTTGTTCATAATAGGACGTATTAGTACTCTACTCAAAACATAACAAGTCGTGTTAATGGCATCGGCCCAAAATTATTTAGGAAGATGGTTTTTATTGATCATAGTTCTTCCTAATTCTTCTAAAACACTATTACGCTCCACAACTCCATTTTGTTTAGGAGTGCGTGGTGTAGAAAAGTTATGATCAATTCCGTGCTTGGCACAAAACTTGTTGAACAAATCATTTTCAAATTCTCCTCTATGATCGCTACGAATAGTGATAATGTTTGCATTTAATTTGTTTTAGAAAATCTCAGCAAATTTTTTGAATGTAGGAAAGGTATCGCTCTTATTTGCTAAGAAAAGTGTCCAACAAAATCTAGAGTAGTCGTCAACAATGACAAATCCATAATAGTTTCCGCCTATGCTCTTAAACCTAGAGGGTCCAAAGAGGTCCATATGGAGAAGTTCAAGAGGTCTCGTTGTGGACACAATGTTTTTAGATTTAAACGAGATTCTTATTTGCTTTCCCATTTGGCACGCATCACATAAATGATCTTTGGAAAATTTTGATATAGGTAATCCGACTACTAGATCTTTTGAAACAACTTTATTTAACAAATCAAGTTTAGGTGAGCTAGACGTCTATGCCAAAGCCAAGAATTTTCATTTAAGGATATTAGGCATTTGGCACCTTTAATGGAAACCTCATTCAAGTCTAGCATGTATACGTTATTAACCCTCAGACCTTTAAACACATCCTCTTTATTTACATTGTGTTCAATAGTGCAACAATCTTTAGAAAAAGAGACATTATATCCTTTGTCTTACAATTGACTTATGCTAATGAGATTGTGTTTAAGACCATCAATTAAAAGGATGTCAGAGATAGTAGTAGAAGAGGGATTACCTACACTACCTTTACCGAGTATTTCTCCCTTGTTGTCACCATAGGTAACAAATTCTTTCTTCTTAGCCACAAAGTCAAAGAATAGAGATATGTCACCTGTCATATGTCTTGAGCACCCACTATCGAGGAACCATCTTTTCTCGGTAGTCTCAAGATATTCCACCTGTGGATTTAAACAAGGGAAGTAGGTACCCAATATTTATTGGGTCCTTGTGTGTGAGTTGTACATAAGTTGCATTTGGGTGACCATTGGAAAATGCCTTGAGGAACTAGAAATCTCCTAAAGCGACATTTTTTAATGGTATGTCCCTTTTTGCAACAATATAGGCAAGACAAAGTGTTGGAATAATTTCATTTTCTAGATTGATCTTTAACTTCATAAGAGTGTTTTTGATAAGGATTGATCATACTACTTCGAAAATTTGATCTACCAATAGCATATGTAATTTTGGGTTGTAAAGCCTTTTCAAGTTTAGCTGTAAGAGTTTTAACCTCTCTTTTCCAAATATGACAAGTTTCATATCCGAGCCAATCATGCCAAGACATCTTGTCATTTTTGATATCACATTTGACCTTCTCAATCATAGATTCCTTAAGATATTCAAGTTCCCTTTTGGATTCGGAAACTTTATGCTCAAGGTATGAAAGTATTTTCTTATTTAAGGCTAGTCTTTTGAAAGCCTCACTAGCCTCATGATGTAGAGTGTCGAATGCTTTTTGTAATTCTAAATGAGACATTTTATTACTATGATCATACTTAGAATGTTTTACCTTTTTCTTCTTTCCTTGATGGGTCATTAAGACAAAAATTGATCGTTTCTTCTTCATTGCTAGAGTCACTCTTGTTGGATTCTTCACTATCGCTTTCCCATGCAATGTAAGCTCTTCTAGCTTTGTTAGATATTCTTTGAAATTTGTCTTTTCCTTTGTCTCTTTTGAGAAAAGGACAATCCGGTTTGTAGTGTCCGGGTTTCTCACAATTGAAGCATGATCCTCTTGATTTTGATTTCTTTTCATCATCATGCTTAGATGTCTTTGATTGTTGCCTATAGTTGACGAGATTTTTGTCCGAGTGTTGTACTTCATTCTTTCGAAGAAATTTGTGATATTTTCTCACAAACAGCCTCATGTCTTCACTCGAGGTCTCATCATCATCACTAGACTCACTAACACGTGAGTTATTGGTGGAAGACTTTGAGCTTGAAGCCTTCAATGAGATAGACTTCCTTTCCGTATCTTTTTGCTTTTCCTTTCGTTCTTTGTTTTCGTGCTTGTTGAGATTTGTGAGCTCTTGTTCATGTTCTTGAATCTTACCAAATAGTGTTGTGATGTCGAGAGTGGCTAGGTCATTTGCTTCTTTGATAGCGGTGACTTTTGGTTGTCGTTCCCAATTAAGACATCTCAAGACTTTGTCAGTAGCAACTGCATTGGGAGTAACATAACCAAGAGTGTGCAATCGATTAATAATGTTAGAAAATCTCTTTTGCATATCCGCAATGGTTTCACCATGCTTCATGTGAAAGAGATCAAATTCTTGAGTCAAAGTGTTGATTCTAGCAAGTTTCACATCATTTGCGCCTTCATGGGAAATTTGTAGGGCATCCTACATGACTTTGGTTGTGGTTCAGTGAGATACTCGAAAGTATTCATCGACACCTAATGTAGCTATAAGCATGTTTCTACCCTTCCAATCATAGGCATAGTTTTTCTCATCATTTTCATCCCATAGTGCTTCCGGTTTAGGTATGGTAACATTATCTTTGTTGGTCATGGTTATTGCCAAAGGACCATTTTCGATACCTTTCCATATCTTTCTATCAACATATGTGATATGAACACGGATACAATCTTTCCAATAGCTATAGTTTTCTCCATTGAAAACTGGAGCACTTGTATAAGCCCCTTTTGGATCGTTCTCCATTTTCTACAAAGTAATATTGCAAAGCACTAGATAAATCGGCGCTCTTGATACCACTTGTTAGACGATGTGCTCGATCTAGAAGGGAGTTTAATAGATCAGGTTTTAAAAATATTGCGAGTTTAAAATATTTTCACAAAAGTCTCCTAGATTTTCAATCGTCTAAACGATCCTCTATTGGAAAGATTGGATATGCAAACCATTAAGAGAAAGTGAGAAAAATTGTTATGAATAACCACTTTGATTACACGTTATTAATCATCTTAGCTTTCACCTTGAGTATCAAATACTTCCAATACAAATAGTAAGAAACAAAGCTTTATCACAATAAGCAATTTCTAAGTGAGACAAATTATCAAACACTTTGTAAGCAAAGTTTACAAGTGTTGCATTAACTAATTTGTGTCGTCGAAAATTGTCACGTAACAATCAAATGGAGCGTTACAAGCGTTTTAGTTAAACTTCGACACACACCAATTTAGTTTATACAAGTTTGATAATTTGAAATCAACAAATATATGATCAATCGAGTAATGAAAGTAAATGCGAAAAAGAACACGAGAATTTGTTAAGGCAGTTCCACCTTTCGTCCTCATATGGTGTACGTCTGCCCCCAACTCTAAAATCTAGAGTTGAGAAGTTTTTCATAAAATTGTAAATTGTAACAAGTGAAGAAATAGTTCCCTTTTCACACAAATCAATTGATGATGATGAACCTATCTTCTTCACAATCTTGGTTCGAGCCAAACCAAGCTTCGATCTCTTCGAGTACACCTCCGATTAGCGATACTTGAAATCTCTACCAATTTGCTGCAAAATTTCTTTCTCCCGACTGCTATCAATCGAACAAGATCGAACCCTAACTCTTCCTTCAAGATCCTCCGACTACCGTGACAAAATCAAGCAAACCCACTGCTCCTTGATGCTTCACTCGGCTAAATCTTGCAAAGCGAAGATTAGTACCAAAAAACCCCGCACCGGTACGGATCTAAGAGGACAAAATCCTAACGGTTTTATGCAAGATAGAGTCCACAAACCACAACCCAAATCTAAAGTAATTCTTCAATTCGGACGTTATCAACAATTCTTCGATCTTGAAATCAACAACTTTGATTATTGGAGAAGTTGAATTTGAAGAAGGAATGTTGAAGATGAAGTGCTCTCTATATGTATCTTTCACTCTATGCTTGTTTGAAAGACTCAAATGACAAACAAGATCTATTTATGTGTTAGTATTAATGAATTGAAAAATAAGGCAAAACAAAGGAAATTTAATTAAAAGGTACAATACAGGGAAGATGCATCAACCGCTCCAGGATGAAGGGTTGGCGCGTAACATCCAGAGCGCACGCGTTGGAGATTCAATGCTGGATGCGACGACGACACCAGGGGGATGCGTCAACGCAGTCATTTTGATTTTAGCTCCCAGACTTCATCTACCTCTGCGTCGACTCAAGGGGTCGACACGTAACATCCAGGGTGTTGCCCTTAACGTGCGTCGACCAGACTTGAACTTGCGTCGACGCATTGAGTCTTTTTTTAGATTTCTTTGTTTTTCTTCTGACACCCAGTCTTATAGCACACGCATACACATTTTGGGACTTTTTCCATCATTAAAACTTGAGCATGCATTTATAATTGATAGAAATAAAAAGGCAGAAGGAAATGATAAATTCAATTAGTTTTAAAGATTTTGGGATCTATAAATATTATAGGCGTGGCAGCAAGGTCAAGAGAAGGAGGATTAGTCGCAATATAAATAAGGGTGTGGCTGATATGTTTCTCATTCAAGAAACAAAATCAACATCTTTGTCGGAATTCGTAGCGAGAAGCTTCTAAGGGAACAAAGAAATTGAACTCATATTCTAATACTGAGGGTCTCTATAGAGGTTTTTTATTTAATGGAAGGTGAGCAATGTTGAGGTTCTATGCAACTTTAACGGTGTCTGTTACTTAGGGGTCAAATGGAAAAATAGAATGTATTATACTGTCAATGTTTATTCTCCTTGTTCGATTGTTTGAAACGAAAATTATAGAGGAATTTGTTAAAGCTCATATCCGATTTTTGCGTCGGTGAAGGGGTGATAGGTGTCATACCCCTTTTTTTATCCCTAACATGTTTGCCCATAAACTCATGTACATTTTCATCATAACTCATTCATTCATTTGGGCTCCTGAGGCATGGGATCAAAGGGATTGTGATAGTGGGGTTTTTCTTGTGGATTGAGGTTGCTACTTCATTCAAGATGGGTTCAAGTGATTCCACTAAAGCAACAGTCAAGAAAGTATTCATTCAAGTTTCTAAAGGTGTAAGTGTCAGTAGGATTTCTTAGAACGCAAAGGTTGCAAGGTATGGTCTCAAGGTTAAATTAAAACTCTCGGGCACGTGTTTTGTCGAGAGGAGACTTGTTAATGGCATTTACTCGAAGGTCATAATTCATGACATGTAGAGTTTTGTCATACAAGTACATTCAAGTATTCATCAAGTTCCAACAATTCAAATATTCTTGTCCAAAATCAAATCCAAGATTCAACTACATATATCAAAGCATCATTCAAAGTTCACAAAAAAAAGAGTTTATTGCATTGTCACTAAAAGAATTCGAGAAGATGTAGTGTCCAATGCTATTCAAAAATCACTATCACAATTGTGTCTTTCTTTTTACAAAGAGAGTTCAAAGGATTTGATTCCTGTACTTTTTATATAAGAAGCCCAGCATTGGTTCTGCATTTTTTTCAATCGATCTTCGAGATATTTCTGCAGATTAGCGAAAGATTGAAGTTGGTTTTGCTAACCCTTCACTATCTGAATCAATAGGTTGAAAACTTGTTGATTCTTAATTCAACCAAACTTCACAACAAAGATGGATCAGAAGAAAATCTTATTCAAGTGCAAATGTTCAAAACTAGTCTAGACTATTTCATAAATCCCGCGCCGCGTAACTTGAAATCAGCCTGCATTATAAATATTAGTCCAGTCACTTAGAAACCCAGACAATCAAACACCAGTTAATAATTTCCTAACCAACTTTTTTCCTTCTAACTTGCAACTTCCCAACTGAATCTCTAACAACCTAGTAACTAACCCTCAAACAGCCTTAACTAACTCTAAAACAGGTTTCGAACTGCCTAATCACCACCCTTTATTTGATACCTGAATTTCTCCATCTAAGGGCTGAAAGCTTCCCACTGCAGCCTATATAACAGAAGCGATAACAGAAATAGAGGGGAGGGGGATTCTCATATTTCACGATCCACAAAATACTACAAAATACTCACCTCTGAACATCTCTGAAATTCTCTGAAGAATTCTGATCTTCATCTTCAATCTGCGATAAACCTATCTCAACCTTAAATCTCCTCTAACCTCCATCTTCATCTTCACCTTTCCCACTCCTTCATCTTTCTCCTCCCATCTTCTTCACCACCTTCACAACAAAACTACATAACAGAAACAGTTTGCAAAAATAACAAGAAATTTCACACAAAAAATCAATTGGAAGAATAAATCACCACAAGAAACATTCAATCTTCTGCAAGCTTCATCTTTAAGAAGCTTCATTCTCGTCCTCAACTCTCTCTTCATCATCTTCAACGCACATTCAATCTCTTGCACAACTCTATTTTCGACAATAACCGCATAGCAGTAGAATTAGAATTGGAAGAAGAATAGAAAAGAAAGAGAAAAAGAAGATTGACTATTACCTCATCTCTGGTCTTCTAATCTTCTCCGCTTCAAATACAAGATCTTTCTATTAAATTATTAAATAATTCAATTATTAAATAATTTTAATTTTAATTATTAATTTAATTAGAAGTTTAATTATTAGTATTTTGGATTATTGAATTTAATTAATTAATTAAATCGAATGGAAGTGTTAGGTTGAATTGAGGGTGTGAGGAGTAAAACAATTTACTTATGCTAATTATTCTATTATTATTATTTTGGAATAATAAAAGGAACAAATAAAGGAAAAGAGGAAAAAGAGACATAATTGGACTTTTCATTGTACATGCATTTGAGAAGAGAAGAGAAAGAGGGAAAAAGCCAAAGCGTCGGAATTCGAAGAATCATCGCAAGGTAAGGGGTGATTTCATTCAGTTATGATGCCTTATAGGTTTTGGGATTCAATTGAATGGTTGAGTATGTTAGGAAACTCGAATTGGAGAATCTGAGTTTGTAGGATTATCCCTAAATGTTTCGAATTATAGGAATTGGAACCGTTAGTGTGTTATGTGATTCATGGGAATGATGAAATTATGATATGTGCTATTGTATTGATGTTTACTGGTTGAATTTTGGTGTTCCTAATGCTATAATTTGTATGGATTTGGAAAGGAAAAGTTTGGATAGAATGCTACTGTCAAAACTGTTGTTTTTGGGTTCTGCAGGTCGTAGGAACCGGTTCCCATGTGCGAGGAACCGGATTTCTGGTATAAAAAGCAGAGAGGGACATTTCTGACTCATTGGGAACCGGTTACTCCTAGGGAGGAACCGGGTTCCCAGTTAAAATTTTACAAAGAAATCCACATTTTTCTGTGGGAACTGGTTCCCTGTCTGGAGGAACCGAGTTCCCCATACATTTTCCAGAGAATGTGCAAAACTGAGCATGTGGGAACCGGGTTCTCCCTGAGAGGAACCGGTTACCACTGTGTAATTTTCAAAAATCTTCAAACTTCAAAAACTCATATTTTCTAAACCGTAACTCCGATTCGAGTGTCGTTTTGGGCAGCGTTCTCTAAATTAAGCGTACTATTTTATAAAATTGAAAAATTACTATTTCATGGATTTTATTTTAAAAAGTGTCGATTTTTCCAATTTTGTGAACTAAAGCAATTTTAGAAATGGTGACGAGCCAGTTAGAGTTGTTCTGACTGTTTGGATTGAGAGCTACATACTTATGTGATGTTTCTATTGTTTATGCGTGATTGTTCTGTCATCATGTGTTGTTTATTGGTGTTGGCTATGTATGGAATGATGTTGTGATATCATATTCTGGATTTTGAATGTTGCATGCTTTTGATGTGCATGCATATGCATTCTCGTGGTGGTTAATTCTCATTGTGTGGAATTGGACCTGCAGAGCCAATACCCGTACCCAGTTGTTAGTGGTGGTGAGGCTAGATTCGTGTCTCAGTGGTGTATAGGCGAATCGTTGTTTAACGTTGTTTCCGAGATGTAAACGGAACAGGGTGTGAATTTAGTTCACGTTTGGTACCACATACATAGTCTCAGATTGCATATGGAATTATAACATGTTAGGATGGTTTCCAGTGTTATAATCTCATTGTTGTTGATATGTGCATAATGAACTGTGTGAATTGCAATTGTGTTCTGAAATCTGATTATGCTAATGAGGGTGAAATAATGTATTGAATTATTCTGTTGTTTTAAGAAACGTATAATGCATTTTATATTGCGATGAAATCTCACCCTTACTTTGATGATTTCAGATTAAGGTTAGCAGCTCAGGAGTTGGTGAGGATGGCTTATAGACCTGTGCTATTTAGTTATCCGCGTGTCAGTGTCATGCTCTAGTAGTTGTAACACTGGGGAACGATTTTCTTGGAATTATATTTTTGAACTTTGTTTCTTCTGCTTTATGTTGGAATGATTTATGAATTGAATTTTATTCTGGTTTGTTGGTATTTTCCGCTGTGTAGAACATATTATTGGTTTTGAATTATTTTAATAAAGTTCTTCGGTGAAGCATAACATTTTGAATGAGATTTTCTATTTTAATAAATTGTAATGCCCTTTAATTTATATTAACTCTTATTTATTTGTTAAATTCGCGGGGTGTTACACCCGTAAAGCGCTATGTGCCCGACATAACGG
This sequence comes from Vicia sativa, assembly GCA_021764765.1. Classification (NCBI taxonomy): domain Eukaryota; kingdom Viridiplantae; phylum Streptophyta; class Magnoliopsida; order Fabales; family Fabaceae; genus Vicia; species Vicia sativa. Next base: position 260,231,781 of record CM038792.1, read on the forward strand.
CTAGTAACGGTCATATCTGCCCGGTTTTGACTTAGTCAGCCCGGATGTCTATATTTGCGGATTCGTATACTTCGGCCCAAATAGAGCAACCAATGAGAATCCTCTTATGTCATTATATAAACCCTCATATCTTTGAGGGCAAGATATCACTTTCTTACACCCTAATAACTCAAATATTTCTTACCCTCTCAAACGATCACTTGCTTACTTTAGCATCGGAGTGCCTTGCATGTACACCACCCTTTTCCATTAACTTGCTCTAAGATCATCAACTCGGTCATCTCCAATCCGATCAACAGCTCAAATCTGGCGCCATGTGGAATCTATCTTCCCATCTTCTTTGAAAAATATATCCGAAGATCAAAGATAAATCTAAACCTCACAAGATGGAAGAATCAAACGATCTGTCTCTTCACAGCCATCATATCCTCTCACCGGTCCAGAAAGCGGATAGGGTCTTTCCCTCTCCTCGTCCCGAAGACACCAACAGAGATGGTAGGACCGCTTCCCCGGATCCTGAAGGTACAACCAATCAAGACTTCTTCTTGGACGACCCAAAATCCAAGAACCAAGTCGATGAATGTCGATCAATGTGGATCCAGCGTTAGCTACTATTCTGTCTGCCTTCAATCAGACCAATAGTCTCCTCCTTCAGCAGGGCCAGCACATCGAGGCTTTGGAAAGAAATCGTCCCTCGTCTCCACATCAGAGACCCGAGGCAGTTATTTCCCGAAGTCTTTCGCTGACGAAGTTCGCTCGGAAGGAAGATCAGCTCGACCGCCAGATTCTAAAAAAGAGGGGACATACCCCTCCCCATATGATTCGGAGGTCGCCAACCCATAAAAGGACAAAGAATGATTCTCATCGCCCACGTGATAGTTCTCCGTCGCCAAGATCAAAGGAGGAAAGAAAACCCCCTACCACAAGAGACACAATCGCTCCGTATCCTCGTCTCCAAACCAGAGTGACGAAGACGAGCATCATGGTCCACTTTGTCGGGCCATCATGATATTCCTATCCCATCAGGGCTGGATGATAATACGAATTTATATAGCATATTTGATTTAATTCTCATAGATAATGTTAGTATTTTTATTTAATTATTTTGTTTTATTTCTGTATTACGTTGGTATTTCTAATGTTTCAAGTATTTGTATTAAATAAAGACCAATTGAGCAAAGAAATGAAATTGAGGAAAAATCTAATTAAAGTGTTAGAGAAATGAAAGAGGGATGTGATAGCAAAAAGGAGGAAGTAAGAAGATGAGAGATAATTAGCAAAGTCAGCCCAAAACTTCACGAAGCAAGCCCAAGCCAAGGAGACGCACACCCCCCACTCTACCACACACATGAGGCGCACACCTCCAATCTCACTTCACACTTGAGGCGACCGCCTCCTCTATTCCATTCATGCAAGTGAGACGACCATTTCTTTAGCTTGCCACGTCAGCCCTATTCCGTTGAACAAATTTGATAACACGTTGAGACCCCGGTCTCCAAGGCAGTTTGAATTTAACAACAATTTCGACGCATGTCTCATGTTGGTTCCGATACTTTTGGTCAAGATATTTTTAATGGGCGAAAAAGAAGGAAACAAGTAGTTACGTAGGGAGTAGTATAAAAGGAACAAAAAGTGACCAAGCCAGGGGTCCTTCTTCGGCTTCGATTATTAATTTTTTTCAGCAATAATATTTTCCAGAATTCCAGCATTTTACTTTCAATTTAATATTTCCTTCTAAGTTCTAGTTATTGTTTCTAAGTTCTAGTTACTATTATTTTACTTTCATTTTGGAGATTCAAGAATCTTGGTGTAGACGATATTCTGAAGAACAAGTTTGTTTCAAGGATTTTTTTTCTTCAGGTTTCTATTTAATCGCTTTAATTTATACAAGTTATTATTGCATGATATTTATCTTCTTGGTTATGGAATTATTTATGCGGATTGAATAATTTTGTTTATGCATGTCTGAATTTATCAATATGTTTGGCTAAATAAATCTGATATCGGTATGTAAACTAGTCAAACTGAAGGGATCCGGAACAAACTGACTTAATTTTATTTCGTAAAATAAATACTTTTCTGACTTAGATATCCAATTTAATTTATTAAAAGAAAGCTTAGAAACCAATAGAGCAAAAGTTTGAGGTTGAATAAACTGGACTAAGGTTAGAAACCAACAGAGCGAGAGTTTGATGTTTAAAACTGGATAGTGGATACTAGGTGTTAATTTTAAAGACTGCGAAAGTGTTTTAAAACTGATTAAACTGTATTTATTTTCAAAAAGTATTTTTAAAATCAATGGGATAGTGAGAGCATACGTTAGAGTTTAAATTTATAGTATGATTCAATAGAGCAAAAGTTTGAGATAGGATTTTTAAATAAATACCGTTTGCTGAAAAAGGATTTTTATCAATTTGAGAAACAAGCCAGTGGAAAGTCGGATTCTCTAGGTTAGACAAACTACATATCGATATCCGCTTATCATTTCAAATAGATTAAGTTTAATTACCCAAAATTCCTCAAATTAATTATTCGATAGCTTTAGCTTTACATCGTAGTTTTAGATTACGTTAGTTCGATTTATAGTCCCTTGGGTTCGATATCTTTTAAAACTACGCGATATGACTATATACTTGTAGTCTCCCGATTATAATAGACGAAAAAGTCGCGATCAAGTTTTTGGCGCCGTTGCCGGGGACTATTTAAGTCGATATTGTAACTCTATTGTTACGAAGTATAGACTATAGCAACAATTTCCTTTCCCTCTGTTGTATGTCAAATAGTCACTCCCGAAGCGAGCCTTTGCATCTACAAATCAACGATATCGAGCGTTATCTCAAATTAAGACGCCGAATTCAAGAATACCGTGATCTCAACAATCTTCCTCCGAATAATCTTCCTGATATCTCAATCCCTGAGTTAGTTGAAGAATCAAAAATGGCTGACGCACCAACTCCACCTCGTCCTCTTAAGGATTACGCAGTTCCTTCTCAAGCCGAACCTCACAACATCATTGTTGCTCCTGCTATCGCTCGAAACGATTTCGAGCTGAAACCTTCGCTTCTATCCTCCATTCAGCAGAGCCAATTTTTAGGATCTCCTATTGACGACCTAAACCTGCATCTGTCAGTGTTTGTGCAGTACGCAGACCCTGTAAAAGCCAATGGTGCAAACCCTGAGGCGATACGATTGCGCCTATTTCCTTTTTCTTTAAGAGACAGAGCTAGAGCATGACTCCAATCTCTTCCTTACAACTCAATCACCACATGGGATGAGTTGAAGAAGGTCTTTTTGGCTAGATATTTCCCACCGAGCAAAACTGCTATGCTCAGAGCCAACATCAATGGTTTCAGACAAAAAGATAACGAATCACTTTTCAAAGCGTGGGAACGCTATAAGGACATGATTAGACTCTGTCCTCATCATGGTTTAGAAGAATGGCTGATAATTCATATGTTTTATAACGGTCTCTTGTACAACACAAAATTGACTATAGACGTTGCTGCTGGTGGTGCACTGATGGATAAACCATATACCGAAGCAAATCAACTTATCGAAAGCATGGCTCAGAACCATTATCAATGGGGAAGCGAGAGAGCTAATATGGAAAAACCTCAAAAAAAAGGTGGCATGGTTGAAGTGAATAGTTTGGATCAAGTCAACGCTAAAGTGGATGCCCTTACCCAAAAGCTAGAAAATCTTACCACCGCTTCCGCAGCTACCATAGCTGCAGTAGCTCAAACATGCGATCTATGTGGTATTCAATCACATCCTGCTCCAGAATGCCCACTTCTAACAGGAGTTCCAACTAAACAAGCGAGTTACGTACAGGGAAACCCTTATAGTAATACCTATAACCCCGGTTGGAAGAATCATCCAAATTTTTCAGATAAAGCAACAATGCGAGTACGACTGACAAGCTCCTGCCACACCACCTGGTTATCCAAAAGCTATCCCAAATCACCCTAATAATGGACCAAATACATCCAATGTCCCTAGGAAATCTAATTTTGAAATCATGATAGAACACTTCATTGCTACTCAATCTCAAAGTAATAAAGATGTTCTAAATCTGAATTTACATACTAATGAGCAGATTAAACAATTATCTAATAAAGTTGACGCTTTAGCTACTGATAATAAAATGCTAGAAACGCAAATCTCTCAAGTAGCTCAACAGTAAGAAGCTTCTTCCGCTCCAGCTGGTTTGTTTCCTGGACAGCCTCTACCCAATCCTAAAGGACATGCAAATGCCATTATCTTGAGAAACAGAACAGAATATGATGGACCTGTGGATCCAAGAATCAATAGCCCAGCCATGAAACAAAATTCTGTTAAACAGACTGAAATTAAAGATAAACCAGAAAAGGAAAATCAACAAGATAGTAATGCGTGCCATACAAAAGGACGAACCTTATGTGCCACCACCATTTTATAAGCCCCATATTCCTTACCTCAAAGGTCTAAAACCAAGAATATGGGACAATGTAAGAAATTGAGATCTTCAAGCAACTTAATGTTACAATCCTTTTACATAAGCCATTACTCAAATGCCCTCCTATGCAAAATTCCTTAAATAAATTTTATCTAATAAGAAAAGCTAGAGGATAACGAATCACACTTACTACCGAGTGTAGCGATAATTCAAAACACGATGCCTCCTAAACTCAAAGATCCCGAAGTTTCTATTCCATGCGTAATAGGTAAATTTTTCATAGATAAAGCTTTATGCGATTTAGGAGCCAGACGTTGTAATGTCGTTGTCCATATGCAAGAAACTTGATATGGGAGAATTAAGACCAACCAAAATGTTCGTTCAATTAGTAGATCGATCTGTTAAATACCCTGCAGGAGTTCTTGAGAATGTTCCTGTACGCATAGGTCAATTTTATATCCCAACCGACTTCATCATCATGGACATAAGAGAAGACGAAGTTACCCCAATCATACTAGGAAGGCCTTTCTTAGCAGCTGCCGGTGCAATTATAGACATGAAACGAGGAAAGCTTACTTTCGAAGTAGGAGAAGAGAAAATTGAATTTATTCTTTCCCAATTCCTGAAAGCGCCTGCAATTGATGACACTTTCTACTTTATGGATATCATCGATGAATGTAGAAAAGAACCAGAACTTGAAAATAAAGACAAGCTTGATGAAATTCTAGATGGCAACCTAAATGAATGTTTAGCTATAACACCAGATCCTACATAATGCTTAAGAAAACCAACCCTAGAACTTAAAACACTTCCTAAAAATCTAAGGTATGAATTCCTGGACTCAAAACTCGAACGACCAGTAATAGTCAATGCAGAGCTTGGAGAAATCGAAACTGAGAAACTATTACAAATTCTAAGAAAATATGCAACAGCTTTAGGATATAACATCACTGACCTAAAAGGAATAAGTCCCTCTATCTGTATGCATCGTGTTATGCTAGAAGAAGACTGTAAGACTTCTAGAGAGCACCAGAGGAGACTAAACCCAATCATGAGCGAAGTAGTGAAAAAGGAAGTGATGAAACTGTTAGAAGCAGGAATAATATATCCTATATCTAATAGCAAATGGGTTAGCCCAGTGCACGTAGTACCAAAGAAAGGAGGTGTAGCAGTGGTCGAAAATGAGAAAGGAGAAATAATAACCAAACGTGTTGAATCTGGATGGAGAATGTGCATAGACTATCGAAAACTTAACAAAGCCACCAGAAAGGATCATTTCCCTTTACCATTTATAGATCAGATGTTAGAACGTTTAGCTAGGCATTCTCATTTCTGTTTCTTGGACGGTTACTCAGGTTTCTTTCAAATACCAATTCACCCTGATGACCAAGAAAAAATAACTTTCACATGCCCCTTTGGCACCTTCGCATATCGACGAATGCCATTTGGATTATGCAACGCTTCTACAACCTTTCAAAGATGCATGATGGCAATGTTTGCCGATTTTCTTGACAACATCATGGAAGTCTTCATGGACAATTTTTCCGTTTGCGAGCAAAATTTTGAAGAATGCCTCGAAAATCTAGAAAGAGTTTTAGAACATTGTGTGAAGGTAAATCTAGTGCTTAATTGGGAGAAATGTCACTTTATGGTACAAGAAGGAATTGTATTGGGACACATCATATCTAAAAGAGGAATTGAAGTAGATTCGGCAAAAATCGAAGTCATTGAGAACCTTCAACCTCCGAAAACTGTTAGAGAAATACAAAGTTTTTTAGGACACGCCGGTTTCTACCGACGATTCATTAAAGATTTCTCTAAAATAACTAAACCTTTAACTGAATTATTAATGAAAGACATTGAATTCATCTTCGACGAAAAATGTTTAGAAGCGTTCAAAACACTGAAGAAGGCATTAATATCTGCGCCCATCATGCAAACCCCAGATTGGAATGAACCATTCGAAATAATGTGTGACGCGAGTGACTACGCCGTAGGAGCCGCCTTAGGACAACGAAAGGATAAAAATCTTCACGTCATTTATTACGCAAGTAGAACCTTAGATGAAGCGCAAATCAATTATGCCACAACCGAGAAAGAACTTTTAGCAGCGGTTTTCGCGCTGGATAAGTTTCGCTCTTATCTAGTAGGATCCAAAATAATCATCTATACTGATCATGCTGCTATTAGATATCTCTTAACTGAAAAGGACGCTAAACCTAGACTACTGAGGTGGATATTGCTGTTGCAAGAATTTGATTTAGAAATCAAAGATAAGAAAGGAACTGAAAATGTAGTAGCAGATCATCTCTCTAGACTCGAGAACCTCAAACATGAACAAGTGCCAATCGATGATGAGTTCCAATACGATAAACTCATTGCCAAATTGGAGGACAAAGAAACTGATAATTTCATAGAAACCACCTTAGTCATTTCTTATGTGCCTTGGTATGCGATTCAGAATTACCTAGTCAGCAGCCTCCCATTCGAGATGACCTACCAATGTAAGAAGAAATTATTCCACGACCTTAAACAATTTTATTGGGATGAACCTTTGCTTTTCAAGAGAGGCCATGGAATCTTCCGTCGTGTGCTAGAAGAGGAAATTGAAAGCATTATAACACATTGTCATTTTGCACCTTATGGAGGACATGCTAGTACGTCTAAAACATGTGCGAAGATCTTACAATCCGGCCTCTATTGGCCTAACCTATGGAAAGACGTACATGCCACCATCATGAAATGCGACAGGTGCCAACGCACTGGTAATATATCTAGGCGCGACGAAATGCCACAAAAATGTATTTTAGAAGTCGAAATTTTCGATGTGTGGGGAATAGACTTCATGGGACCTTTCCCATCCTCTTCCGGTAACAAGTACATACTTGTGGGTGTAGATTATGTTTCAAAATAGATCGAAGCCATAGCTTCTCCGACAAATGACACCCGAGTAGTCCTTAAGCTCTTCAAAAATATAATCTTCCCAAGGTTCGGTGTACCTAGACTCGTCATAAGCGACGGTGGCTCCCATTTCATTTCCATAATCTTCGAAAAATTATTAGGGAAATATGGAGTTCGACACCGTAGCTACACCTTATCATCCCCGAACAATCAAGGTGTATAAGTTTCAAACCGTGAGATCAAACAAATCGAAAAGACTGCACACGCCTAGGAAAGACGGTCCTTAAAACTCCACGAAGCTTTATGGGCATATAGGACCGCTTACAAGACTCCCATAGGAACTACCCCTTTAAGCTCGCTTATGGTAAGTCGTGTCACCTTCCAGAGAGTTAGAACATAAGGCTTATTGGTCCATTAAAAATTTAAACCTAAGTTATACAGCCGCCAGTGAAAAACGTATCCTCGATTTAAATGAATTAGAAGAACTTAGACAGGATGTGTATGAAAATGCTAGGATTTATAAAGAACGAACGAAGAAATGGCATGACAAATGCATATCTAGGAAAAAATTTAACATAGGTGACATCAGACACTATTTAACTCTAGATTAAAATTATTTCTTGGAAAATTACGATCTAGGTGGTCAGGCCCTTTTGAAAATACCAACGTCTACCCAAGTGGCGCCATAGAAATTAAGGGAACATCCATCGAACCTTTTGTAGTAAACGGGCAGCGTTTAAAACACTACCATTCTACCGAAATCGATGAAAGTCCACATACATTAAATCTTGACGAGCCACACGCTCAATTAAAAGACTAGCCCTTAATTTTTATTTGTCGAGCTTACGACATAAAACAAAGCGCTTGTGGGAGACAACCCACCAATTTTTATTTTTCATTCTAGTTTATTTTATTTTATTTCTTCTTTCATCCATTTTAAAATTCTTATCATTATTTATTTTCTTCTCATTTTTTCTCTATATTCTTCTTTATTTTATTTCATTTTATTCTATGTTTTTCTTCTATTTTTCTTTTTATCGGCATTTGGCCAATGCTGATCTTCTTTTATTTTTCTACTCTTCAGGATAAATTTTAGTTGCTTATTCTCTTCACACCATGTCTCACACTGATAACATGGAAGTCATATTTAGAGGAAGACATCAGGTTGGAAGATTTGGAGTTTTAGCCAGGCGAGAGATGCTTCTGACCATCTACCCTCATCATGGTGCTATGTTTGCACTTGGTATTCGAGATAGTGTGCTTTTTTTGCTTAACCAAATTGGTTGGGACGCTTCACGCCTTATGACCTGTTATGCCACCTATCGGAATCTCACCCTGGAATTCCTCAGCTCTCTGACTTACTTGCCTAATCATGGGTTAGGTCCACGTCGTGGACTCATTCTTTTCAGAATTTTTGGTGTGAATTACAAGTTCAATCACATGGAGCTAGCTAATCTTCTAGGATTTCCTAGTGGAGTGGGGGTTTACCATAAAACTCAGGAGGAACACCTTCGTTTTAGAGAGCTTGATAACTTTTGGGGATCTATATCTGGAATTCTTAACCCTGAGTCGGCTGACTTCGTATCAGAAAATATCCATAACCCGGCAATCAAGTACTTCCACAAGATTTTGGCTCACACTATTTTTGGAAAGCCCCAGAACGTCACCACAGTGTCTCGAGATGAGCTCTTCATTATGTTTTGTGCTTCGCAAAATCGCCCGGTTAACGCGGTCACATATATGTTATGTGCTTTTGAGCATCTTATTGAGACAGATCACGCACCCATTCAGATGGGAGGTGTCATACCCCAAAATTTTCCCTCCACCATCTCAAGACATTTCATACCTCCATATTCAAGGATTCTTCAAGGGTTGATCAGACAAACCCTCTCCTAGACAATCAACCCAAACTAGGGTTTGACAATTCTCAGATCAAGATGGACTTTCAACATCTCCAATGGTCTTCATGCCTCCTCATATGCTTCAAATATTCTCCATGTCAAGTTTCAAGCCTCACAAGTCAAGTTTCCTTAGACAATTGCTCAGATGGTTGAAAATCAGTTTATTGGACAAAAAGTCAACTGTGGTCAACATACAGTCAAACTTCATAATGTTTGGTCAACATCCTCATTTTGAAGTTACATTCATCATTTGATCAAGGGTTGATCATGATTCATCAAGAAAACTCAAGATTTGCTCAAAAGTCAAACATTCTAAATTAGGGTTTCTAAGTGAAAAGTCAACCAAACTTTGACTGAGCATAACTTCTTCATACTTTCTCAGAAATTTTTCCACCACCTCTCATTTTGAAGGGAATTCAATTCTCTACAACTTCATGTCTCACAAGAATGTTCAAAAAATGCTTCATTTGGAAGGTATGGATCAAAACATTACAGGTCCTTTTCAAAGTCAACAAAAAGTCAACATTTTGTTTTGAAGATATATTGAGCATGGAAACTCCAATTGAGATGAAACTAAAGAGGTTGGTTAGAGGACTCTTAGAGCTTTCCAAAAAGTCCAAGAACACTCAAAAATGTGGAAAATTGAGCAAGATACACCATTCACAAGTTGGGCAATTTTGAAAGGATGCACAAAGAGAGATACTTCTAAAAATCAAAATTTTTGCAAATGGGCTTACTTTTTCTTTATCCAAACTTGTTCCTTACACAATTAGGAATGTCCAAGCCCAATGCCACGAATTTTTATTTTATTTTTCTATTTAATTTGTATTTTATTAATTTAAATGCAAATTAAATTCAAAAATAAAGTATAAAATCAAAATTAATTTCAAATTTGATTTTTCTCTCTTCCTTGAGATCCAAGCAACTCAATAAAGCCAACAAATTTCGAAATTTGATTGGTTATGGCAAGAATTTGATTGAAATTGATCATAAAGGAGAAAAATTGATTTGGCACAAAATCAAATATATTTTACATTGATTGATGATTGATTCTTTCTCAAATCAGGTCTAATTCCATCTACTATATATATACAACACATGCCACACAATTAGGTAGAAAATTGGTCGAGAAACCCTATTGAAGCTCAAAAAATTTGTGGCTTACAAGCAACTAGCAGTCATTGATCCAGACTATTTCAATCGTTTTTGAGGATTCAAACATATTCCTTGACATCCCTCGAAGCATTCTAGACCCTCACATTGCCCAAAACCATCAAGAAACTCGAAAACCGTAATTCGGTTTGTTCTTCTTTTTCAAAATTCGATTTTCAATTCTCATGCATCATTAACATGTTTTGTGGTTGTTTTTGTGATTAGAATGGAGTTTGCAAGCGTTCTGGATAATTTGATTGCATTTCCATAGCCTGAAACACGATTTGTCATTGCTAGGGTTTCGTTTCAAATTAGGTTTCTAAAAACGGAAAATTGGACCATGAGACTACCACCATCGTGCTTTAACGATGTTTCCAATCGATTCATATCCTTAGATGTTATTTATATTGCCTGTACATGATTTTTGATTTAGCCAGGGCCATAGCGTCGAGCCAAGGCCGACGCGGGATTTTCAAATTTTTGAAACGAGGAAGATGAAGTTTGGCGCTGGGACGATGAAGCCTGAGGGTGACACTTGTTCTTTCTTCACTCGCTCCGGTTTTCAAACAGTAATGCGCTCCAGCTCAGATGGCAAAGGCATGGGGTTGTGAAGCCAAGGTCTCCAGTTCGAATCCTGGCAAGACCAATGTTTTTTCTCTTTTGCAAAACTTCATATTTTCTATTTTCTATTTTATTTAATATTTTCATGCATTTTAATTATTTTCAATATTTTTTATCATGCATTTAAAAACACCAAAAAATATTTTTCCTCTTGCATTATTTTCAGAAAATGTTTATTTAATTTATAAAATTAAAAAATATTATTTTGCATGCATATTTAATTTAATTGCTAATTTATCATTTAAATCACTTTTAATTGATTTTTAATTATTAAATTACCTCCAAAAAATCCCAAACAATTATTTTAGCATATTAATGTTATTTCTAGCATAGAATATTTTTCTCATTTAAAAATTTGCATTTTTACTAACATTTTTCTCTCATACAATTTCTTCGTATTTTCCGATTTCTCATCTTTTCACAGGTTATCTTGTTTCGGGCGATTTCTTTTTGCTGTTTTCTTTTTCCACTAATGTAATTGCTTATGGGATGTAATAGCTTAATTAGGGCTTTTATTTTCCGCAAGTTTAAATTATGTATCTGCCCCAAAGCCATGTAATAGCGTAGGATTTATCTTCCGCCTTTACGCTTCCGCTTTAATTTCCGCACCCTATAAAGTGTTAGTAATTAGGCGTGTATGGCAAGACTAAAATTGGACATAGATCACTCTAACTTCAAGATAATACATATCTGAATTTGACACACTTTTCACACATGCACCCTTAGGTAATTCTCTCTGCCTTTACTTAATTCAAATGGTCAAGTCCTCGAACGAGAGTATTCTAGCACCGCTGCCTTCAAAACAAATCATCATAGTCCCTTCGATACAAAGATCATAGACCCACGATGTCGCCTACGAATACATGATCTTGACCTCGATTGTCGACACGAAAATGATGATAGTCCTTTGAATGTGCTAGGATACTTCCTACAAGTTGCCTTCTATGACCATCTGATGTCCCTTCGAATGTCCCTCTTACATCCAACGAATAGGGTTACCTACCAACTAATGGTATGGATAGCACTATTCTAAAGAAACGTAAAATAACACGAAAACGACCAATTCTGAGTAGGTAATAAGACTTTTAGTTGCTTGCTCTATCAAAATACTTTTCACACCTCACACTTTTGTCAAAGTTCAAACTCTTTTCAAAACAAAACATTTCCGAACACTTTGTATACATTCCTACATGAATCATTACAAAGTCAAAGCGAAATGCCTTTTCAAAACATTTTTCAAACACGCAGAAAGCACAATTTTAAGGTGATCTAAGAGCAACTAAGAGCCCGTAGATAACTACGGATGAAAAGGGTGCTAATACCTTCCTTTTCATAACCTTCTCCCTTACTCGTAATCTAACGAAGGTCTTTTTCTCGTACTTTTACCTTCCCTTAATTGGATAAAAGAAAAGTCGGTGGCGACTCTTGCTATCCGCACATTTGCAATACAAAATCTACAAAGTCAGTTCACCGACATGTAATCGGCGACTGGGACACACCCTAAAGAGAGAATGCCTTAAGGATTTCTAAATCACCTTTATTGCTTTCGCTTGACTTGCTTGCTTTATCTTTAAGGGTTGCTTGGGTACTATATTGGTGGGGATCCTACACCGATCCGGTTTCCTTTAGGTAAGTAGCAATAATCGTCGCGACTGCTAGACGATATCGAAACGGTCAACATGATGGCTACGTTAGCGTGACACTTTGGATGTCCCGATACTCTTCATTACGCCATTGAGATCAAACTTTGGGATATTTTCGGTCGACCACTTGGTAGTCGATTGAAATAAACGCCTACGAAAGATCAATGATGTGAGATTCCTAGAACCCGTTACTATTATAGGACAGATGAACCAACTCAAACTTTTGGTGGGTAATCACCTATACCTCATGAGCCTTAAACCTAGGCTCATTGTGTGAATTGTTTGTGTGTGCTAAACATGACATCATGACATCATTTGCATTGCATATCATTTCTAACTATTTCAAGGACCTAGGATTTATCTTTGCTGCTTTTGTAGGATTATGGCTTCTAGAAAGACTATCCGAATCAACTTCATGGGTATACCTTCTCACCAAAGAATTGGTTTCGAGATTCCCACCATGCTTAGTTCATCAAAAGACATGGTTATCTGCTTGACTTGGTTATCTCCTTTTGAAGAAGATATGATGCATGTCCTATTCCAGCTTCTTTGATCCAAACACCATTGCTTTACATTCCTGATTATCGCTTGGTTCCTACTTTGGAAGAGTTCTCTAAGCTTTGGGTACCTATTCTTGACTAAATGCCATTCACCGTTTGGAAAAGGTCCCTAAGTAAAGACATAGCATCACCTTACATCTTAAGCGCCGACATTGAAGCCAATTGGGAAACCGTAGTGGAGTTAAGGGTTTACTTTCCAAGTTCTTAATTAAGAAAGCCCGAGAATTCCTCAAAGTTATGAGTTTCATGCATTTGAAGATATTGTGGCCTTGCTAATCTATGGTTTGGTTCTATTCCTAACTCGGATCAATTCATAGATGTCAACGCCATTAAGTTGTTTCACCCGCAATCGCCTATTTTACTTGGAGACATCCTACATTCTCCACACTGCATTATCAAAAGACAAGGAACTCTCATGTGTTGCATACCGCTACTTTCTAGGTGGTTTATTTCGCACCTTCCTCCATCGCTTTGAAGAATGAACAAAGGTTGAGATGGTCTCAAAGGCTAATGTCACTCTCTCATTCAGATATCCGTTGGAATCTTTTCTCTCAAAAGGATTTCACCTTCATTGAGCGGAGAATTCCTAACGTATCACTACTTGGTATAAGGGAGGTATTACTTACAACCCTTCTAGCTCTACGTCTTTGGTTTTGCTCAAGAGATGGTCCGCATGATATGCTTCTCCAAGATATTGTGTTCGATTACAATCATGATCTCCATTACCAAGGTTTATACACGCTGGGGCATGGTAAAGAAGATCGATACCAAGACTTTGGGGCACCAAAACTCCATTCCTTGGGAACCTTACCTCGATGGGTGAGAGCCCGAGCTCAAAACCTCATGATGCCATTCACTGCTTTACCAAGAATTATGGAACCTGCTATAGGTGACGACTTATACTGTTCTCCATCCTGACATGCCTACTGATTTTGAAGACTGGAAGAGATCTTGGATTCAACTTAAAGAAGAAAGGGATACCTTTGAAGCTCAGTGTTACGCAAGCGAGAAGAAAGTACTAGAGTTGACAAAGCTACTTCACGAGGAGCGGAACATCAACGCCTACCTCGACACCAAGAGGAAGCGCCCGTGGGAGATTTAGAGCTTTAGGATTTTTATGTTTTTCTTTTATTGTTTTGAACTATCTTTTGTACTTAAAAAGAAAAAGAATAATAAAAAGAGTACTAATAAATGTTTGTTCGTGCTTGTTTAACAAATTTAAATCTCTAAGGTCCTTGAAAACATTGCATTGCATTCGCATAAACATTGCATATCATAGCATAACATTGCATCACAGGTACATTGAAGATCGGTTTTCTCATTCTCTCGCTATTTATTTTAGCCGAAATGGCTCTTGAGCAGTCCGTCAAAGATCTCCGTGCTCGTAATGCCTGGCCCAGCAGATGTTCACCAGTTGGTTCAAGGCCAAGAAGATCCAAGAAGCTCATCAATGAAAGAAGAAGGTTGTTGGTCTTCTCAACATGGGCGACGCTACGAAGGTGGTCCTAAGAGGGTCACTGGATAGAGCTCTTTAAGGAAGTGTCAAGAATGAGGGAGTGTCGAGGGTAATGAAGATGACCAGTGAGCCTAAGAAGGAGGGAGAAGATCGCTCGACCATAGCCAAGACTATGAAGATGACAAGTACAAACAACTTGAAGACCGTCAATGCCGTGGAAAACCTCAAGATGTCCGGCTGAATTTTGATGATCCGAGTCTTGTCCTCGTGTGGTGATTCCTCCTAAGTTCAAAGTTCCAACTTTTGCCAAGTATGATGGCATGTCTTGTCCGAAGCTGCATTTGAAGTCCTATGTTCAGAAAATCAACCCCCACACTGATGACAGAAAGTTATGGATGCACTATTTTCAAGAGAGTTTGTCCGGAACTCAATTGGAATGGTATTATCAGCTAGAGAATAATCGTATTCGTACCTGGAGTAACTTAGCAGATGCTTTCTACAAGCAATATGAGTATGATGCTGAATTGACACCCACTCGCATGCAACTCCAAAGCATGTCTATGGGTCGTGATGAGAAGTTCAAGGAGTATGCTCAGAAATGGAGAGATTTACCAGGTAGAGTTCAACCACCCTTGTCCAATAGGGAGTTGGTTGATATGTTTATGGGAACACTGACCGGCCCATTCTTTAATCATCTGATTGGAAACTCTTCAGCCGGATTCACCGAGTTGATATTGACAAAGCGATTGAAGTCGGTATCAAGAGTGGAAAGATTCAGATAGAGTCATCTTCAAATGTCAAGAGATCTTTGGTGGAAAGAAGGAAACTAATGCCGTATGGTCGAAAAGCCGAGCCAAGACCGACCGTGCTCAATCCGTAAGGGCCAGATCTCCAATCCTACATCAAGACAACTCAGAGACAACGCAGAGCCGTAACGCGCCACGAAGACAGCTTTACAAAGATCAACATGCCATTGTCGCAAGCTTTGCAACACATGTTGAAAGCAGAGCTGATCACCTTGAGGGATCCTCCTCAAAACATCAACACTTCCTCTCCGAGATACAATTCTAATGCTAAGTGTGCTTACCATTCCAATAGCCTGTGACATAGTAATCGATGATTGTTGGGCTCAAGAACAAGATTCAAGACATGATCAAGCTAAGCAGATTGAGTTTGACCTCCGGTTGAGACCCCGAATGTGATTAACGCGCCTATGCCTAACCATGACAAGAGTTCCAATGTCGTTGGCGATGATACTTATGTTTTCAACATAGATGACTTGACCATTCCTCCGATGATCTAAGAAGAATTTGTTGCAAGTCGTGTCAATCCAGATCCCCAGAGAATTATCGTTGGTGCCCATCCGCACCGATGGTTGTGCTTGGTTGAGAAGACGTTCAAGGCATGATGGATAACCGTGAGATACTATTTCAAGCCACCGTGCGTGTGAAGAAATGTCTAAGTTGAAGATTGACAATGTAATGAAACCGCACCATCTGTGGGATACCTTGGTGCCAAGTGGAAAGTACGATTACATGGTGAAGTACACTGCTCCCGAGAGCTACAAGATTCCTATTGAAGATGTTAAAGCAACCGTGGGTGACGATTTCCCGTAAGACTATGCCGATGTTAACACTAAGGATTTCCTCTCACGACCTCGTGCCAGAGTGGCACCTCTCATCATTACTTCTCCTGCACCAGCCCATATTCCTCCGACAAGGCTATCCCTTGGAATTATGGAGTCGATGTTTACTACCATGGCGCCAAGCAAGACCTCTAACCATTGAAGATCTTACCGTGAAGCTACCACTCCCGACATTGACAACATCACCGATCAAGTAAGGTGACCGAACCGAAGAGTGTTCTCTCCGATATATCTCCTCCGAAGATATCATGACTCCACCGTGATACCACCATTTAATTGCTCCCAAGCTAGAGGGAAAGAACCGTGACTCATCCCGTCACTAGAAGTACCAAAGGAAGTTATCGAGACACCTCCAAACTAGAAATGGAGGAAATTCAAGATTATCAAGAAAAGTGACTACAATGTTGTGGAACAATGGGACAGACCATCCAAGATCTCCATGCTTGCTCGCTTCTGTGTTCCGAGGCTCATGCCAATGCCTTGGTAAAGTTTCTAAAGAATGCTCATGTACCGCAAGACACTACTACCGATCGCTTGAAGTTTGTATTGCTAGCTGCCAACAACGGCCTAGGCTCGATGTCGATTTGACTTCACGAAAGAACACAACAAAGCCTTGCACATCTCTCGTGAATGCAAGCTACATTGTCTCATGTTTTGTGGATACCGGTCGCCTCAATATCCTTCCAAGACCGCCGATCGGCTTGATGTCAAGGGTTGGTTTTGAGACCCAAGATATAATCGTGAGAGCTTTTGATGGTTCTAAGCGCTTGAGAGCTCATTCTTAAAGTCGGTTCCCACTTTCGACTCCACTTTGTCATGGACATCCGTCCACCTTACTCTGCCTACTTGGACGCCCTTGGATACATGGGCGGTGTCATACTCTACCTTGCATCGGGTTGAAATACCCGATGAAAGGGAAGGTTGTTACCGTATGTGGTGAAGAAGAATATATGGTCACCATCTACCATTCCGATACCTCGAGGTGGAGGGTGAATTCTTCGAGACCCCGCAAGCTTTTGAAACAATCCCCGAGTCATGCCTCTGACTCTCCTGCCACCCCGGTTACACAAGTTCCGCTTAGGATGGCTTCATTAAAGGATGCTCAAGTCAAGAAGGTGGTAGTTCTATTTGGGGCCAGCCCCGATCTTCCTTTCAAATTTGACAAGACCGGTTTAGGCTTCACCATCAAGGGTCAAGATGATACGCCGCGAACGTGCCGCCAACTTCCTTTCCGCATCGCCGAGTGGGATCCATGCTATGAAGACGACGACTTCGACATCGCAGTGGATCTTCCCAACTCCCGATACGGGCTCAAGAATTGGAAGATCAAGACGCATACCAATCTCCTTTAGTCGAGTAATTGCTCTTGTTTTGTTTTGCTTTTCGATTTCTTTATGTTTTGAACAATAAACTCTAAAGCCTAGTGCCTTGCCCGGCATCGTGGCTCATTTGTGAGGGTTATTATCCGTCATTTGCATATTTTCATTCAATAAAATCGTTGGACTTTGCATTCAATTGTTGTTTTCTTTTACTTTATCACCCTTCAAAAGCTATGTGTTTCTTACACACACCCACGTGATACATCGCGTAATCACTCCGAATCTCATTGATAATAATGCTATTGCTAAATATGACTTCGATAATTCGATCTACCAAGCCAAGACGAAAGAAGATTTTGAAGTGCCAGAGAGCTTGTCAAACTCAAGAAGAAGAACGAGTTATACAAACACACAAGAGCAAGTTGAGGTTGTGAATTGGGCATGATGAAGAAGAAAAGAGATCAAGATAGAGCGGTCTTGAGAGCAAGTTAAAGAAAGATTGGTTCAGATGCTACAAGATTATATTGAGGTTTTTGCTTGTTCATAAGACATGCCGGGTTTAGACATTGATATTGTGGTACACCAATTGCCGACAAAAGAAGGTTTTCTCCCAAAGGAAATGTAGGTCGCGTGACGCCCCGAGATGTCAAAGAAAATCAAAGTCAAGTTATGAAGCGCTCAATGCGTTTCTTAGTCACATTTAATCCGCAGGTTGCAAATGTGGTGCCTGTGCCTAAGAAGGATGGCAAGGTACGAATGTGTGTGGATTACGTAGATCCGAAAGCGAGTCCGAAAGACGATTTCCCACTTCCTCATATTGATGTTCGTTGACAACACCGCCATCATAAGGTTTTCTCCTTCATGGATGGTTTCTCCTTACAATCGATTAAAATGGCCTCAAGACATGGAGAAGACTACTTTCACAGGCACTTTCTACAAGGTTATGCCGCTCGATCAAGAACGCGAGCGCCACTTATCGCGCTTATGGTGACATTATTTCATGACATGATTCATCACGAGATAGAGGTCTACGCCGACATGATAGCTCGGTCACAGATCAAGAAGAACATCTTGATCATTTGCGTCGCTTGATAGATTGAAGAAGTACAGACTGAGACTTAATCCTAACAAGTGTACCTTTGGAGTCAGATCCGGAAAACTTCTAGGGTTTGTTGTCAGTGGTAAAGGTATTGAAGTCGATCCTGCTAAGGTTAAATCTATTCAAGAAATGCCAGCTCCCCGTACCGAGAAGGAAGTCGAGGTTTCAAGATTGAACTACATTGCCAGATTCATTGCACATCTAACTGCTACTTGTGAGCCAATCTTCAAGTTACTTAAGAAAGATCAAGTAGTAGAATGGAACGATGATTGCCAAATTGCTTTTGACAAAATCAAGGAGTACCTACAGAATCCTCCTATCTTGATGCCGCCCACCGAAGGAAGACCTCTTATCATGTACTTGACAGTATTAGAGAACTCAATGGGGTGTGTGTTGGGGCAACATGACGAGTCCGGTCGAAAAGAGCATGCAATATACTACCTTAGAAAAGTTTACCGATCGTGAAACAAGATACTCACAACTCGAGAAAACTTGCAACGCTTGGTGTCACGACTAAGACAAGATATGTTGACTCACACTACCTTGTTGATTTACAAGATGGATCCGATGAAATACATATTTGAGAAACCAACTCTCCTAAGAATAGCAAGATGGCGTATGATCTTGACCGAGTATGACATCCAAAGACACTTCTAAAGCGATCAAAGGAGTGTAGTAGCCGATCATTTGGCTCATCGTCGTAGATGACTATCACCTATGCGCTCGAATTTCCATAAGATGTTTTACTAGTTACCGATCATAAGAACCGTGCCCGACGAAGGACCCGAACAAGGATCCCGATGGACTATGGTCTTTGATGGAGCCTCAAACGCACTTGGCAACGGCATTGGTGCCATCATTACATCCCCGAAGCGGACATACGCCTTTCACCGCCAGACTGCTTCACCGCACTAACAACATGGCCGAATACGCGGCATCATGGGTATCAAAGTCGCTATTGACTTAAGAATCAAGTTCCCGCAAGTGTATGGATACGCAGCTTTGGTGATCACCGACATAGAGTGATACGAAGCATCCGAATCTTATTCCGTATTGAGAGCATGTTCGAGTCCGATTCCTACTCAAGAGATTACTTTCAATCACATTCCACGAGAAGAGAATCACGACGATTAGTTACTATGTCGCCTATGTTCAAGGTTAGGTGGGACAACGAGGCTCCCTCATCATCGAGAAGTTTGACGAACCAACAGACATATGAGCTTGATACGTAAGAGAAACCTTGGTACTATGACGTGAAGAGGTATCTAGAGACTCAGGAATATCCCGCAGGGGCATCTGTCAATGATAAGAAGTTTTTGAGAAGGTTCGCATCCAAATTCTTCCTCAGCAATGACATCTTATACAAGCGCAATCACGACTTGGCTTATCTACTGTAGACCGGAAACACAGAATCTAATCATGGAAGAGCTACACGGGCGATTTGGTACTCATTCCAAAGGGACATACGATGGCTAAGAAGATTCGAGAATGTTTACTATTGGTGCACCATAGAAGTCGATTGTCATCACTACGCCGATCTTGTCACAAGTGTCGATTTATGCAAAAGTGCACGTACTCCAAGACTCAATGTTCTAACAGATCCTTGGCCTTTGCAATGTGGGGCATTGACATGATCGGAGATATCAAGCCCACTTCCAATGGACATCGCTTCATCCTTGTGGCAATTGACTATTTTACCAAGTGGGTAGAAGCGCTTGCATCTCATACCAAGAATGTCGTGGCTCGATTCATCAAACATAATCTTATCTGTCGGTATGGCACTCCCGAAAGGATTATCACAGATAACGGCTCCAATCTCAACAACAAGATGATCACCGAACTCTGCACGCAGTTCAAAATCAAGCATCACAACTCTTCTCCTTATCGGCCTAAGATGAATGGCGCAGTGGAAGCCGCCAACAAGAACATTAAGAAGATTATACATAAGATGACAGTGACTTACAAAGATTGGCATGAGATGTTACCATTTGCTCTTCATGGTTATCGCACCACGGTACGGACATCAACAGGGGCAACCCCTTTCTCTCTGTGTATACGGTATGGAAGCCCCACCCATCGAGGTTCGATACCTCAACCGTAGTCCTCCAGACGCAGAAGTTAGGCGAAGACGATGGGTCCGCATCGCCTTGACCGCATTAATTTGATTGATGAGAAATGACTCGCATCCATCCGCCATGGATGATCTATCAAAACGAATGATCAGAGCATTTAACAAGAAGGTCAAGCACCGAGTCTACCAGGTCGGTGATCTAGTAGTCAAGCGCATCATTCTTCCATAAGGTGATCCTGTGGGAAAATGGACTCCCACCCACGAGGGACCGCTTGTAGTCAAGATGATTTTCCGGGAGCTATGATACTTAGCACCATGGATGGTGAAGACTTCCCACACCCTGTGAACGCAGACATAGTCAAAAAATACTACGCATAAAAGAGACCCGCTAGGTCGACGGACCTAGGAAAAAGTAAGGGCATCCTGGCGAACCAAAAGGGTTCCGCAAAAGTTAAGGATATATACAAAACATGTACACCCGGCAAGTCGAAAACCTGAAAAGGTGGCTTGGGCAAAAAAGGGTATCCCGGTAGAATGAAAACCCGAAAGGGTGGTCTAGGCAAAAGTAAGGGATTTAAGCGTACGACTATGTCTCGTCCAGATCACCTACTTCCAGATCACTACTATCAGCTTCAAGATTCAAATGGCGAAGATCAATCCACTCACTTTCTACTGACAACAAGGAGATGAGATAGTTGAAATATATGAGTACTAGCATAGTTGGAACTTAACGAGATTGTTTCCGCATAGCTTTTTACCTTTCTTGTGTACAAACTACTTGGCCATACGCCACGTTTCAAATTAATACAAGTTCCTTCTCTTTACAATTTTTGCTGTTGTTGTTTGCATAAAGTCCAACGTTTGCTTTGAATGATTATATGCATCTTCGCCAATGCATTTCCCAAAATCTATTCACAAACATGCGAAAAAAGAACATACGAAAGTAATTACTACAGGCTTCAGGAATTGAGATGACGACGAAAGTCACCAATGCATTTCCCCCACAGAGTGTGGTCCCCACAAAGATGTCACTCACCACAAAACCTTCCCCAGCAAAGAAGAGGAGGATCCCCAAGCAGTGATCCCACTCAACTTAATCAGGCCACACCCATCTTCGAGCAATAACACTTCATCCCTAGCCGAGGTGTTTATCCCCAACAGAATATCTCTCAACAATTTCCCTTTCTTTTCCTCCAGCAGTAGTATCCAGACTTGAAACTTGGTCAGATAGTGCACCGGAGGAAACCTACGTCCTTTTTCCCCTGCTAGAGATTACAATGGGCTCCAGATTCTTCCAACCCGGTCTCCCAGCAACTATCAAATACTCTCCAGCAAGACTTGCACACAAAATCCCCGACATAGTACCTCCAAGATTCCCCCCAACAGACACACGAAGTCCTCAACAGCGTAACTCTACCACCCTCAACAATATCTAGGCTCAAGACGTGGTCAGATAGTGCACCAGAGGAATCAAAGTTTTCTTTCTTCTCAGGATTTCTATCCCCAAACAGAAGTCAGAAATCTCCAAGAAGAACATCCACATCTTCTTCAAGATGGATATGTTTTGAAATACCACAACATCTATCATTCATACATTACTCATGAAAGTCATAATTTGTGCATATGGCATTCATACACATTGTCATGCATCATTATTTGCATAAGACTAACAATATTCTATCAAAGTTTCTCTTGTTTTCTCCAAAACAGGTGAAAACAAAATCGCTTCCGACGTATACAGGTCCAAGATTAATGCCCGAATCCAGACGGGAAACTATCTGAACGACCGTTCTAGTTGTCCTCCGACAAATGGTCCAGGATTAAGACCCGAATCCAGACGGGAAAACTATCCGAACGACCACCCTCGTTGTCCTCCGACAGCGGATCCAGGATTAACACCCGAATCCAGACGGGAAAACTATCTGAACGATCACAAGTTATCCTCCGATAACAGGCAGTGGATCAATGCCCGAGGCACAACAAGGAAGCTATCCACATTTTTGCCAGCTACTACATTCCCCAGAGTAGTTAGCACGAAGAACTATTCTGACTCATTCTTATTATCAACAGCAACTACAGAGTCTAGCGATTTACCCGGTTTGATGGCATCTTAAGCCCATCTCCGACTACTTGTCAATTCTCCGCCTTGTCTGATATTTGGTTAAAAACCAATACAAACCAATAACTTCATTCAAAGATGAGCACGAAGTCTAACGTACGACTCCCTTCGGATGGCATCTTAAGCCCATCTCCATCCCCTTTCACTTCCAGAAACTTCTACAGAGCCTAGCGTATGGGTCACTCCCCAACACCGATCTTTCCAGATGGCATCTTAAGCCCATCCCCGTCAATTCTCCTATCAACAATCTCAAGTCCAAAGGACTCATCCCCAAATAAGTCTCCAACTTCTCCAAATGGCATCAGAAGCCCATTCCCGCATCATCGCCAACCATGAGTGCAAATTTGTGTGTACTCGTCCCGAAGGCTAACATGCCAATCTAGCCCTTCCAAGACAAGAAGATTGAACAAGTGTCATACCCCAAAATTTGCCCTCCACCATCTCAAGACATTTCATCCATATTCAAGGATTCTTCAAGGTTGATCGACAAACCCTCTCCTAGACAATCAACCCAAACTAGGGTTTGACAATTCTCAGATCAAGATGGACTTCCAACATCTCCAATGGTCTTCATGCCTCCTCATATGCTTCAAAGATTCTCCATGTCAAGTTTCAAGCCTCACAAGTCAAGTTTCCTCAAACAATTGCTCAGATGGTTGAAAATCAATCAGATTGACAAAAGTCAATCGTGGTCAACATACACCAAACTTCATAATTTTTGGTCAACATCCTCATTTTGAAGTTACATTCATCATTTGATCAAGGGTTGATCATGATTCATCAAGAAAACTCAAGATTTGCTCAAAAGTCAAACTTTCTAAATTAGGGTTTCTTAGTGAAAAGTCAACCAAACTTTGACTGAGCATAACTTCTTCATACTTTCTCAGAAAGTTTTCCACCACCTCTCATTTTGAAGGGAATTCAATTCTCTACAACTTCATGTCTCACAAGAATGTTCAAAAAATGCTTCATTTGGAAGGTATGGATCAAAACATTACAGGTCCTTTTCAAAGTCATCAAAAGGTCAACATTTTGTTTTGAAGATATATTGAGCATGGAAACTCCAATTGAGATGAAACTAAAGAGGTTGGTTAGAGGACTCTTAGAGCTTTCCAAAAAGTCCAAGAACACTCAAGAATATGGAAAATTGAGCAAGATACACCATTCACAAGTTGGGCAATTTTGAAAAGATGCACAAAGAGAGATACTTCTAAAAATCAAAATTTTTGCAAATGGGCTTACTTTTTCTTTATCCAAACTTGTTCCTTACACAATTAGGACTGTCCAGGCCCAATGCCACGAATTTTTATTTTATTTTTCTATTTAATTTGTATTTTATTCATTTAAATGCAAATTAAATTCAAAAATAAAGTATAAAATCAAAATTAATTGCAAATTTGATTTTTCTCTCTTCCTTGAGATCCAAGCAACTCAATAAAGCCAGCAAATTTCGAAATTTTATTAGATATGGCAAGAATTTGATTGAAATTGATCAAAAAGGAGAAAATTTGATTTGGCACAAAATCAAATATATTTTGCATTGATTGATGATTGATTCTTTCTCAAATCAGCTCTAATTCCATCTACTATATATATACAACACATGCCACACTAATTAGGGTAGAAAATTGGTCGAGAAACCCTATTGAAGCTTAAAAATATGTGGCTTACAAGCAACTAGCATTGATCCAAATTGCTTCAATCGTTGAGGATTCAAACATATTCCTTGACATCCTCGAAGCATTCCAGACTTCACATTGCCCAAAACCATCAAGAAACTCGAAAACCAGAATTCGGTTTGTTCTTCTTTTTCAAAATTCGATTTTCAATTCTCATGCATCATTAACATGTTTTGTGGTTGTTTTGTGATTAGAATGGAGTTTGTGCTCGGTAATTTGATTGCATTTCCATAGCAAACACGATTTGCCATTGCTAGGGTTTTCTGCCAAATTAGGGTTTCTAAAACGGAAAATTGGACCATGAGACTACCACCATCGTGTCGTAACGATGTTTCCAATCGATTCATATCCTTAGATGTTATTTATATTGCTGTACATGATTTTTGATTTAGCTGTATAGCGCGAGCCAAGGCCGACGCTGGATTTTCAAATTTTGAAACGAGGAAGAAGTTTGCTACTGGACGATGAAGCCTAAGGGTGACACTTGTTCTTTCTTCACTCGCCCCTTTCAAACAAGAATGCGCCCAAATGATGGCAAAGGCATGGGGATTGAAGCCAAGGTCTCTTCTCAATCCCAAGACCAATGTTTTTTCTTTGCAAAACTTCATATTTTCTATTTTCTATTTTATTTAATATTTTCATGCATTTTAATTATTTTCAATATTTTTTATCATGCATTTAAAAACACCAAAAAATATTTTTCTTCTTGCATTATTTTCAGAAAATGTTTATTTAATTTATAAAATTAAAAAATATTATTTTGCATGCATATTTAATTTAATTGCTAATTTATCATTTAAATCACTTTTAATTGATTTTTAATTATTAAATTACCTCCAAAAAATCCCAAAAAATTATTTTAGCATATTAATGTTATTTCTAGCATAGAATATTTTTCTCATTTAAAAATTTGCATTTTTACTAACATTTTTCTCTCATTCGATTTCTTCGTATTTTCCGATTTCTCATCTTTTCACAGGTTATCTTGTTTCGGGCGATTTCTTTTTGCTGTTTTCTTTTTCCAATAATGTAATTGCTTATGGGATGTAATAGCTTAATTACGGCTTTTATTTTCCGCAAGTTTAAATTATGTATCTGCCCCAAAGCCATGTAATAGTGTAGGATTTATCTTTCCGCTCTTTACGTTTCCGCATTTTAATTTCCGCACCTATAAATTGTTAGTAATTAGGCGTATGGCAAGACTAAAATTGACATAGATCACTCTAATTTCAAGATAATACATATCTGAATTTGACACACTCTTTCACACATGCACCCTTAGGGTAATTCTCTCGTTGCCTTTACGAATTCAAATGGTCAAGTCCTCGAACGTAGAGGTATTCTAGCACCGCTGCCTTCAAAACAAATCATCATAGTCCCTTCGATACAAAGATCATAGACCCACGATGTCGCCACGAATACATGATCTTGACCTCGATTGTCGCCACGAAAATGATGATAGTCCTTCGAATGTGCTAGGATACTTTCTACAAGTTGCCTATGACCATCCGATGTCCCTTAGAATGTCCCTCTTACATCCAACGAATAGGTTACCTACCAACTAATGGTATGGATAGCACTATTCTAAAGGAACGTAAAATAACACGAAAACGACCAATTTTGAGTAGGTAATAAGACTTGTAGTTGCTTGCTCTATCAAAATACTTTTCACACCTCACACTTTTGTCAAAGTTCAAACTCTTTTCAAAACAAA
Organism: Vicia sativa; assembly: GCA_021764765.1. Lineage (NCBI taxonomy): Eukaryota > Viridiplantae > Streptophyta > Magnoliopsida > Fabales > Fabaceae > Vicia > Vicia sativa. The sequence continues at coordinate 260,258,096 of CM038792.1, forward strand.
ACATTTCCGAACACTTTGTATACATTCCTACATGAATCATTACAAAGTCAAAGCGAAATGCCTTTTCAAAACATTTTTCAAACACGAGAAGCACCATTTTAAGGTGATCTAAGAGCAACTAAGAGCCCAGATAACTACGGATGAAAAGGGTGCTAATACCTTCCTTTTCATAACCTTCTCTTACTCGTAATCTAACGAAGGTCTTTTTCTCATTTTTACCTTCCCTTAATTGATAAAAGAAAAGTCGATGGCGACTCTGCTATCCGCACATTTGCGATACAAAAATCTACAAAGTCAGCTTCACCATATTACGTGAGGGCTTGTGACTATGATTGTTAATATTGTTGAACTCGATAGTTTTTCCAAAATCTAACCCCTTCAAGGTGTCCGCATGAATATCTAGTTTTGTTTCAACATAGGCCGATCAAGAACCTTGGTCCCAATCGTTTTCCTTGCTTATAAAAAACCAAGTTATAGACTTATTTACCTTACCTGACCCTGCTACGAGTGTGCACAATCGAGTCAATTGGCTCTACGGTCTGGATCATCCCCCTGCTCAGCCTTCTACTCCTGAAACACATCAAGCCTACGAGATTTTAGAGGACTCTGAGGAGGATCCTGAAGCTCCCCCTGGATATTACGACATTGGCC
>CM038792.1:260258846-260349526 GCA_021764765.1 Vicia sativa
AAGAGTGCCTTAGATCCATAATCGAGCCCAAATTATGATTATCAAGAATAATGTTTGTAATTAGTCAAAAGCGGCGAATCCATGCGAATTTGAAGTCGAAATGTAAGCGAAAAGTGTCGGGAGCGCGATTTTGCTTGAGAAAATCAAAATTTTGACTCGATCGGATAAACGTCAAGCGATATGAATTTTGAAGTTTGAACAGGTTTGACTCTTGACACTGAGAATTTTATTTGCGCTCTTTGGAGAAAATGCTTGAACGAGGGTCTTCTAATCAAAATTTGCAAATGGTATTTCGAGACAATCGAAGCTAACGAAATTTTTGAACTTTGCTTTGGTCCCACCTTGATCAAAATCGGCGATATATGATTCTTGAACTTCACATATCGGATGAAAATTGCTCGGTTCATTTCAAAATAAACTCCAAAGAATAAAATTTTGGTATTGATTGGTGAGGAATCAACTCGGGTTGCAAATGAAAGTCAAAGATAATTTCGTCACGGATTTTAGAAATTGATCCCTAGGTTCAGTTTCCAGGATAATAGATAGAGACTATTTAGTGGGAAGAGCATGCGATTCAACACAAAAATTCATTTTAATCCACTTTGGAGAAAGCAATTTCTTTGGGAACCTTCCTCACACAATTTGCTTCCGACTTGCAAGCGAAAGTTGTAGATAATAATTAGAGGAACTTTCCGGTAAAAATCATCAGAAAATACCGAAAAGCTGATATGTCTTTTGGAATGTCAAACCGCATTGAAAACCCAAAATTCACTTTATTGAGAAATAAGCGAATAAATTCTATTTGTTTAACAGCGGCCTCCGATTTGAACAGATAATGGAGAACAAATTAAAATGCTCCCGAGCTTATGGAACCACATAAAAATAGATTTACGATCGGAAAATCTTGCAAATAGTTGTATAACCAAGAAATATCGATTCATGGCTCAAAATGATCCGAGATAGCCAAAACATGTTGTTCCGCCATTTAGGATACCTTGAACATGGTAACCCGTGATCAATGCTATGTATGAGACTACATGTGTGCTTATGCAATCGAATTATAAGCCGATACGGAAAGAAGAGGGTAAATTTTGGTCAACAAGTAGTTCAACTCTTCCATCATGCTCGTTTCAAACTCTCCCTGCATAAGCTTATCGTATAGCTTCAAGTCGGGACCACCAAAGCATAAGTTTCCTCATCGATGCCTTCTTCTTGGTTATACCCTTGGGCAACAAAGAGACCACATTAAGTTATTATTCCATTTTCATCAAGTTTGTTCCTAAAGACCCATTTAGTGCCAATGACTCGATGATCTCGCGAGGTGGGACAAGGTCCCAAACCTCATTTATCTTAAAATGATTAAGTTCCTCTTGCATATCTAAAACCGGTGTTCATCGAGTAATGCCTCTTTAGAATTTTTAGGCTCGATTTGTGAGACGAGCGAAATGATAACAAAATTTACTCTTAGGCGGTGGTAACTCCTTTGATATGTCTCTAAGGATGTTGTCGATGGGATGATCCTTTGAGGTTTCCATTCCAAAGGAATATCATCTTTATTACTTGAATGATCCTCCCTCTTTCCGGATACTTGATCCAACCCTTCTCATTATTAGTAGATTTAGAGTCCTTTTGGGATCTTTTAGTATGCTTTAGAAGATACACGCACCATCAAACAAACTACCCTTTCCGACTTCTTTCGGATAGGATTCATCAAAGGAAACATGCACATACTCTTCAACAATATGTAACCTTTTATGTATACTCTATAAGCTTTACTAGAATGAGTATCCAAGAAAGATACCTTCATCATCTTTTGAGTCAAATTTACCTAGGTTTTCCTTTCTATTGTTTAATACAAAACATTTACATCAGAGCACACGAAGATGAGAAATGTGTGGTTTTCTTCCTTTCAAAAGTTCATATGAAGTTTTGTTCATAATAGGACGTATTAGTACTCTACTCAAAACATAACAAGTCGTGTTAATGGCATCCATTAATTATTTAGGAAGATGGTTTTTATTGATCATAGTTCTTCCTAATTCTTCTAAAACACTATTACGCTCCACAACTCCATTTTGTTTAGGAGTGCGTGGTGTAGAAAAGTTATGATCAATTCCGTGCTTGGCACAAAACTTGTTGAACAAATCATTTTCAAATTCTCCTCTATGATCGCTACGAATAGTGATAATGTTTGCATTTAATTTGTTTTAGAAAATCTCAGCAAATTTTTTGAATGTAGGAAAGGTATCGCTCTTATTTGCTAAGAAAAGTGTCCAACAAAATCTAGAGTAGTCGTCAACAATGACAAATCCATAATAGTTTCCGCCTATGCTCTTAAACCTAGAGGGTCCAAAGAGGTCCATATGGAGAAGTTCAAGAGGTCTCGTTGTGGACACAATGTTTTTAGATTTAAACGAGATTCTTATTTGCTTTCCCATTTGGCACGTCACATAAATGATCTTTGGAAAATTTTGATATAGGTAATCCGACTACTAGATCTTTTGAAACAACTTTATTTAACAAATCAAGTTTAGGTGAGCTAGACGTCTATGCCAAAGCCAAGAATTTTCATTTAAGGATATTAGGCATTTGGCACCTTTAATGGAAACCTCATTCAAGTCTAGCATGTATACGTTATTAACCCTCGGACCTTTAAACATCCTCTTTATTTACATTGTGTTCAATAGTGCAACAATCTTTAGAAAAAGGGAACATATATCCTTTGTCTTACAATTGACTTATGCTAATGAGATTGTGTTTAAGACCATCAATTAAAAGGATGTGAGGAGATAGTAGAAGAGGGATTACCTACACTACCTTTACAGAGTATTTCTCCTTGTTGTCACCATAGGTAACAAATTCTTTCTTCTTAGCCACAAAGTCAAAGAAGAGAGATATGTCACCTGTCATATGTCTTGAGCACCCACTATCGAGGAACCATCTTTTCTCGGTAGTCTCAAGATATTCCACCTGTGGATTTAAACAAGGGAAGTAGGTACCCAATATTTATTGGGTCCTTGTGTGTGAGTTGTACATAAGTTGCATTTGGGTGACCATTGGAAAATGCCTTGAGGAACTAGAAATCTCCTAAAGCGACATTTTTTAATGGTATGTCCCTTTTTGCAACAATATAGGCAAGACAAAGTGTTGGAATAATTTCATTTTCTAGATTGATCTTTAACTTCATAAGAGTGTTTTTGATAAGGATTGATCATACTACTTCGAAAATTTGATCTACCAATAGCATATGTAATTTTGGGTTGTAAAGCCTTTTCAAGTTTAGCTGTAAGAGTTTTAACCTCTCTTTTCCAAATATGACAAGTTTCATATCAGGAATCATGCCAAGACATCTTGTCATTTTTGATATCACATTTGACCTTCTCAATCATAGATTCCTTAAGATATTCAAGTTCCCTTTTGGATTCGGAAACTTTATGCTCAAGGTATGAAAGTATTTTCTTATTTAAGGCTAGTCTTTTGAAAGCCTCACTAGCCTCATGATGTAGAGTGTCGAATGCTTTTTGTAATTCTAAATGAGACATTTTATTACTATGATCATACTTAGAATGTTTTACCTTTTTCTTCTTTCCTTGATGGGTCATTAAGACAAAAATTGATCGTTTCTTCTTCATTGCTAGAGTCACTCTTGTTGGATTCTTCACTATCGCTTTCCCATGCAATGTAAGCTCTTCTAGCTTTGTTAGATATTCTTTGAAATTTGTCTTTTCCTTTGTCTCTTTTGAAAAGGACAATCAGGTTTGTAGTGTCGGGTTTCTCACAATTGAAGCATGATCCTCTTGATTTTGATTTCTTTTCATCATCATGCTTAGATGTCTTTGATTGTTGCCTATAGTTGGCGAGATTTTTGTCAGTGTTGTACTTCATTCTTTGAAGAAATTTGTGATATTTTCTCACAAACGACTCATATCTTCACTCGAGGTCTCATCATCATCACTAGACTCACTAACACGTGAGTTATTGGTGGAAGACTTTGAGCTTGAAGCCTTCAATGAGATAGACTTCCTTTCATTATCTTTTGCTTTTCCTTTCGTTCTTTGTTTTCGTGCTTGTTGAGATTTGTGAGCTCTTGTTCATGTTCTTGAATCTTACCAAATAGTGTTGTGATGTCGAGAGTGCTAGGTCATTTGCTTCTTTGATAGCGGTGACTTTTGGTTGTCGTTCCCAATTAAGACATCTCAAGACTTTGTCGATAACAGCTGCATTGGGATAACATAACCAAGAGTGTGCAATCGATTAATAATGTTAGAAAATCTCTTTGCATATCATGATGGTTTCACCATGCTTCATGTGAAAGAGATCAAATTCTTGAGTCAAAGTGTTGATTCTAGCAAGTTTCACATCATTTGCGCCTTCATGGGAAATTTGTAGGGCATCCTACATGACTTTGGTTGTGGTTCGATTGAGATACTCGAAAGTATTCATCGACACCTAATGTAGCTATAAGCATGTTTCTACCCTTCCAATCATAGGCATAGTTTTTCTCATCATTTTCATCCCATAGTGCTTCCGGTTTAGGTATGGTAACATTATCTTTGTTGGTCATGGTTATTGCCAAGGACCATTTTCGATACCTTTCCATATCTTTCTATCAACATATGTGATATGAACACGGATACAATCTTTCCAATAGCTATAGTTTTCTCCATTGAAAACCGGAGCACTTGTATAAGCCCCTTTTGGATCGTTCTCCATTTTCTACAAAGTAATATTGCAAAGCACTAGATAAATCGGCGCTCTTGATACCACTTGTTAGACGATGTGCTCGATCTAGAAGGGAGTTTAATAGATCAGGTTTTAAAAATATTGCGAGTTTAAAATATTTTCACAAAAGTCTCCTAGATTTTCAATCGTCTAAACGATCCTCTATTGGAAAGATTGGATATGCAAACCATTAAGAGAAAGTGAGAAAAATTGTTATGAATAACCACTTTGATTACACGTTATTAATCATCTTAGCTTTCACCTTGAGTATCAAATACTTCCAATACAAATAGTAAGAAACAAAGCTTTATCACAATAAGCAATTTCTAAGTGAGACAAATTATCAAACACTTTGTAAGCAAAGTTTACAAGTGTTGCATTAACTAATTTGTGTCGTCGAAAATTGTCACGTAACAATCAAATGGAGCGTTACAAGCGTTTTAGTTAAACTTCGACACACACCAATTTAGTTTATACAAGTTTGATAATTTGAAATCAACAAATATATGATCAATCGAGTAATGAAAGTAAATGCGAAAAAGAACACGAGAATTTGTTAAGGCAGTTCCACCTTTCGTCCTCATATGGTGTACGTCTGCCCCCAACTCTAAAATCTAGAGTTGAGAAGTTTTTCATAAAATTGTAAATTGTAACAAGTGAAGAAATAGTTCCCTTTTCACACAAATCAATTGATGATGATGAACCTATCTTCTTCACAATCTTGGTTCGAGCCAAACCAAGCTTCGATCTCTTCGAGTACACCTCCGATTAGCGATACTTGAAATCTCTACCAATTTCTTTGCAAATTTCTTTCTCCATTGCTATCAATCGAACAAGATCGAACCTAACTCTTCCTTCAAGATCCTCGACTACCGTGACAAAATCAAGCAAACCTTGCTCCTTGATGCTTCCTCATTAAATCTTGCAAAGAAGATTAGTACCAAAAACCCGCGCCGTGCGGATCTAAGAGGACAAAATCTAACGGTTTTGCAAGATAGAGTCCACAAACCACAACCCAAATCTAAAGTAATTCTTCATTCGGACGTTATCAACAATTCTTGATCTTGAAATCAACAACTTTGATTATTGGAGAAGTTGAATTTGAAGAAGGAATGTTGAAGATGAAGTGCTCTATGTATCTTTCACTCTATGCTTGTTTGAAAGACTCAAATGACAAACAAGATCTATTTATGTGTTAGTATTAATGAATTGAAAAATAAGGCAAAACAAAGGAAATTTAATTAAAAGGTACAATACAGGGAAGATGCATCAACCGCTCCAGGATGAAGGGTTGGCGTAACATCAGGCGCCGTTGGAGATTCAATCTTTGAATCGACAGCGACACGAGGGGATGCGTCAGCGATCATTTTGATTTTAGCTCCCAGACTTCATCTACCTCTGCGTCGACTCAAGGGGTCGACACGTAACATCCAGGGTGTTGCCCTTAGCGTGCGTCGACCAGACTTGAACTTGCGTCGACGCATTGAGTCTTTTTTTAGATTTCTTTGTTTTTCTTCTGACACCCAGTCTTATAGCACACGCATACACATTTTGGGACTTTTTCCATCATTAAAACTTGAGCATGCATTTATAATTGATAGAAATAAAAAGGCAGAAGGAAATGATAAATTCAATTAGTTTTAAAGATTTTGGGATCTATAAATATTATAGGCGTGGCAACAAGGTCAAGAGAAGGAGGATTAGTCGCAATATAAATAAGGGTGTGGCTGATATGTTTCTCATTCAAGAAACAAAATCAACATCTTTGTCGAATTAGTGGCGAGAAGCTTCTAGAACAAAGAAATTGAACTCATATTCTAATCTGAGGGTCTCTATAGAGGTTTTTATTTAATGGAAGGTGAGCAATGTTGAGGTTCTATGCAACTTTAACGGTTATACATTACTTAGGGTCAAATGGAAAAATAGAATGTATTATCATCAATGTTTATTCTCCTTGTTCGATTGTTTGAAGCGAAAATTATAGAGGAATTTGTTAAAGCTCATATCCGATTTTTGCGTCGGTGAAGGGTGATAGGTGTCATACCCTTTTTATCCCTAACATGTTTGCCCATAAACTCATGTACATTTTCATCATAACTCATTCATTCATTTGGGCTCCTGAGGCATGGGATCAAAGGGATTGTGATAGTGGGGTTTTCTTGTGGATTGAGGTTGCTACTTCATTCAAGATGGGTTCAAGTGATTCCACTAAAGCAACAGTCAAGAAAGTATTCATTCAAGTTTCTAAAGGTGTAAGTGTCAGTAGGATTTCTTAGAACGCAAAGGTTGCAAGGTATGGTCTCAAGGTTAAATTAAAACTCTCGGGCACGTGTTTTGTCGAGAGGAGACTTGTTAATGGCATTTACTCGAAGGTCATAATTCATGACATGTAGAGTTTTGTCATACAAGTACATTCAAGTATTCATCAAGTTCCAACAATTCAAATATTCTTGTCCAAAATCAAATCCAAGATTCAACTACATATATCAAAGCATCATTCAAAGTTCACAAAAAAAAGAGTTTATTGCATTGTCACTAAAAGAATTCGAGAAGATGTAGTGTCCAATGCTATTCAAAAATCACTATCACAATTGTGTCTTTCTTTTTACAAAGAGAGTTCAAAGGATTTGATTCCTGTACTTTTTATATAAGAAGCCCAGCATTGGTTCTGCATTTTTTTCAATCGATCTTCGAGATATTTCTGCAGATTAGCGAAAGATTGAAGTTGGTTTTGCTAACCCTTCACTATCTGAATCAATAGGTTGAAAACTTGTTGATTCTTAATTCAACCAAACTTCACAACAAAGATGGATCAGAAGAAAATCTTATTCAAGTGCAAATGTTCAAAACTAGTCTAGACTATTTCATAAATCCCGCGCCGCGTAACTTGAAATCAGCCTGCATTATAAATATTAGTCCAGTCACTTAGAAACCCAGACAATCAAACACCAGTTAATAATTTCCTAACCAACTTTTTCCTTCTAACTTGCTTCCCAACTGAATCTCTAACAACCTAGTAACTAACCCTCAAACAGCCTTAACTAACTCTAAAACAGGTTTCGAACTGCCTAATCACCACCCTTTATTTGATACCTGAATTTCTCCATCTAAGGGCTGAAAGCTTCCCTGCAGCCTATATAACAGAAGCGATAACAGAAATAGAGGGGAGGATTCTCATATTTCACGATCCACAAAATACTACAAAATACTCACCTCTGAACATCTCTGAAATTCTCTGAAGAATTCTGATCTTCATCTTCAATCTGCGATAAACCTATCTCAACCTTAAATCTCCTCTAACCTCCATCTTCATCTTCACCTTTCCTCCTTCATCTTTCTCCTCCCATCTTCTTCACCACCTTCACAACAAAACTACATAACAGAAACAGTTTGCAAAAATAACAAGAAATTTCACACAAAAATCAATTGGAAGAATAAATCACCACAAGAAACATTCAATCTTCTGCAAGCTTCATCTTTAAGAAGCTTCATTCTCGTCCTCAACTCTCTCTTCATCATCTTCAACGCACATTCAATCTCTTGCACAACTCTATTTTCGACAATAACCGCATAGCAGTAGAATTAGAATTGGAAGAAGAATAGAAAAGAAAGAGAAAAAGAAGATTGACTATTACCTCATCTCTGGTCTTCTAATCTTCTCCGCTTCAAATACAAGATCTTTCTATTAAATTATTAAATAATTCAATTATTAAATAATTTTAATTTTAATTATTAATTTAATTAGAAGTTTAATTATTAGTATTTTGGATTATTGAATTTAATTAATTAATTAAATCGAATGGAAGTGTTGGGGTGTGAGGTTGAATTGGAGGGTGTGAGGAGTAAAACAATTTACTTATGCTAATTATTCTATTATTATTATTTTGGAATAATAAAAGGAACAAATAAAGGAAAAGAGGAAAAAGAGACATAATTGGACTTTTCATTGTACATGCATTTGAGAAGAGAAGAGAAAGAGGGAAAAAGCCAAAGCGTCGGAATTCGAAGAATCATCGCAAGGTAAGGGGTGATTTCATTCAGTTATGATGCCTTATAGGTTTTGGGATTCAATTGAATGGTTGAGTATGTTAGGAAACTCGAATTGGAGAATCTGAGTTTGTAGGATTATCCCTAAATGTTTCGAATTATAGGAATTGGAACCGTTAGTGTGTTATGTGATTCATGGGAATGATGAAATTATGATATGTGCTATTGTATTGATGTTTACTGGTTGAATTTTGGTGTTCCTAATGCTATAATTTGTATGGATTTGGAAAGGAAAAGTTTGGATAGAATGCTCTTGTCAAGCTGTTGTTTTGGAGTTCTCAGTGAGGAAGGGGTTCCCGTGTCGAGGAAGGATTTACGTATAAAAGCAGAGAGAGGACATTCGACTCATTGGGAACAGGTTACTCTAAGGAGGAAGGTTCCCGATTAAATTTACAAAGAAATCCACATTTTACTGTGGAGCTGGTTCCTGTCTGGAGAACGAGTTCCCACATTTTCAGAGAATGTGCAAAGCGAGCATGTGGGAACCGGGTTCTCCCTGAGAGGAACCGGTTACCACTATGTAATTTTCAAAAATCTTCAAACTTCAAAAACTCATATTTTCTAAACCGTAACTCCGATTCGAGTGTCGTTTTGGGCAGCGTTCTCTAAATTAAGCGTACTATTTTATAAAATTGAAAAATTACTATTTCATGGATTTTATTTTAAAAAGTGTCGATTTTTCCAATTTTGTGAACTAAAGCAATTTTAGAAATGGTGACGAGCCAGTTAGAGTTGTTCTGACTGTTTGGATTGAGAGCTACATACTTATGTGATGTTTCTATTGTTTATGCGTGATTGTTCTGTCATCATGTGTTGTTTATTGGTGTTGGCTATGTATGGAATGATGTTGTGATATCATATTCTGTATTTTGAATGTTGCATGCTTTTGATGTGCATGCATATGCATTCTGGTGGTGGTTAATTCTCATTGTGTGGAATTGGACCTGCAGAGCCAATACCCGTACCCAGTTGTTAGTGGTGGTGAGGCTAGATTCGTGTCTCAGTGGTGTATAGGCGAATCGTTGTTTAACGTTGTTTCCGAGATGTAAACGGAACAGGGTGTGAATTTAGTTCACGTTTGGTACCACATACATAGAGTCTGCATTGCATATGGAATTATAACATGTTAGGATGGTTTCCAGTGTTATAATCTCATTGTTGTTGATATGTGCATAATGAACTGTGTGAATTGCAATTGTGTTCTGAAATCTGATTATGCTAATGAGGGTGAAATAATGTATTGAATTATTCTGTTGTTTTAAGAAACGTATAATGCATTTTATATTGCGATGAAATCTCACCCTTACTTTGATGATTTCAGATTAAGGTTAGCAGCTCAGGAGTTGGTGAGGATGGCTTATAGACCTGTGCTATTTAGTTATCCGCGTGTCAGTGTCATGCTCTAGTAGTTGTAACAACTGAGGACGATTTTCTTGGAATTATATTTTTGAACTTTGTTTCTTACGCTTTATGTTGGAATGATTTATGAATTGAATTTTATTACGGTTTGTTGGTATTTTCATTGTGTAGAACATATTATTGGTTTTGAATTATTTTAATAAAGTTCTTCGGTGAAGCATAACATTTTGAATGAGATTTTCTATTTTAATAAATTGTAATGCCCTTTAATTTATATTAACTCTTATTTATTTGTTAAATTCGCGGGGTGTTACACCCGTAAAGCGCTATGTGCCCGACATAACGGCTAGTAACGGTCATATCTGCCCGGTTTTGACTTAGTCAGCCCGGATGTCTATATTTGCGGATTCGTATACTTCGGCCCAAATAGAGCAACCAATGAGAATCCTCTTATGTCATTATATAAACCCTCATATCTTTGAGGGCAAGATATCACTTTCTTACACCCTAATAACTCAAATATTTCTTACCCTCTCAAACGATCACTTGCTTACTTTAGCATCGGAGTGCCTTGCAGGTACACCACCCTTTTTCCATTAACTTGCTCGGAAGATCATCAACAGCTCGGTCATCTCCAATCCTGATCAACAGTTCAAATCAGTGGCGCCGTATGTGGGAATCTATCTTCCCCATCTTCTTTGAAAAATATATCCGAAGATCAAAGATAAATCTAAACCTCACAAGATGGAAGAATCAAACGATCTGTCTCTTCACAGCCATCATATCCTCTCACCGGTCCAGAAAGCGGATAGGGTCTTTCCCTCTCCTCGTCCCGAAGACACCAACAGAGATGGTAGGACCGCTTCCCCGGATCCTGAAGGTACAACCAATCAAGACTTCTTCTTGGACGACCCAAAATCCAAGAACCAAGTCGATGAATGTCGATCAATGTGGATCCAGCGTTAGCTACTATTCTGTCTGCCTTCGATCAGACCAATAGTCTCCTCCTTCAGCAAGGCCAGCACATCGAGGCTTTGGAAAGAAATCGTCCCTCGTCTCCACATCAGAGACCCGAGGCAGTTATTTCCCGAAGTCTTTCGCTGACGAAGTTCGCTCGGAAGGAAGATCAGCTCGACCGCCAGATTCTAAAAAAGAGGGGACATACCCCTCCCCATATGATTCGGAGGTCGCCAACCCATAAAAGGACAAAGAATGATTCTCATCGCCACGTGATAGTTCTCCGTCGCCAAGATCAAAGGAGGAAAGAAAACCCTACCACAAGAGACACTGATCGCTCCGTATCCTCGTCTCCAAACCAGAGTGACGAAGACGAGCATCATGGTCCACTTTGTCGGGCCATCATGATATTCCTATCCCATCAGGGCTGGATGATAATACGAATTTATATAGCATATTTGATTTAATTCTCATAGATAATGTTAGTATTTTTATTTAATTATTTTGTTTTATTTCTGTATTACGTTGGTATTTCTAATGTTTCAAGTATTTGTATTAAATAAAGACCAATTGAGCAAAGAAATGAAATTGAGGAAAAATCTAATTAAAGTGTTAGAGAAATGAAAGAGGGATGTGATAGCAAAAAGGAGGAAGTAAGAAGATGAGAGAATAATTAAAAGTCAGCCCAAAACTTCACGAAAGCAAGCCAAGGAGGCGCACACCCACTCTACCACATGAGGCGCACCTCAATCTCACTTCACTTTGAGGCGACCGCCTCCTCATTCCATTCATGCAAGTGAGGCGACCATTTCTTTAGCTTGCCACGCCTTATTCCGTTGAACAAATTTGATAACACGTTGAGACCCCGGTCTCCAAGGCAGTTTGAATTTAACAACAATTTCGACGCATGTCTCATGTTGGTTCCGATACTTTTGGTCAAGATATTTTTAATGGGCGAAAAAGAAGGAAACAAGTAGTTACGTAGGGAGTAGTATAAAAGGAACAAAAAGTGACCAAGCCAGGGGTCCTTCTTCGGCTTCGATTATTAATTTTTTTCAGCAATAATATTTTCCAGAATTCCAGCATTTTACTTTCAATTTAATATTTCCTTCTAAGTTCTAGTTATTGTTTCTAAGTTCTAGTTACTATTATTTTACTTTCATTTTGGAGATTCAAGAATCTTGGTGTGAGCGATATTAAAGAACAAGTTTGTTTCAAGGATTTTTTTTCTTCAGGTTTCTATTTAATCGCTTTAATTTATACAAGTTATTATTGCATGATATTTATCTTCTTGGTTATGGAATTATTTATGCGGATTGAATAATTTTGTTTATGCATGTCTGAATTTATCAATATGTTTGGCTAAATAAATCTGATATCGGTATGTAAACTAGTCAAACTGAAGGGATCCGGAACAAACTGACTTAATTTTATTTCGTAAAATAAATACTTTTCTGACTTAGATATCCAATTTAATTTATTAAAAGAAAGCTTAGAAACCAATAGAGCAAAAGTTTGAGGTTGAATAAACTGGACTAAGGTTAGAAACCAACAGAGCGAGAGTTTGATGTTTAAAACTGGATAGTGGATACTAGGTGTTAATTTTAAAGACTGCGAAAGTGTTTTAAAACTGATTAAACTGTATTTATTTTCAAAAAGTATTTTTAAAATCAATGGGATAGTGAGAGCATACGTTAGAGTTTAAATTTATAGTATGATTCAATAGAGCAAAAGTTTGAGATAGGATTTTTAAATAAATACCGTTTGCTGAAAAAGGATTTTTATCAATTTGAGAAACAAGCCAGTGGAAAGTCGGATTCTCTAGGTTAGACAAACTACATATCGATATCCGCTTATCATTTCAAATAGATTAAGTTTAATTACCCAAAAATTCCCTCAAATTAATTATTCGATAGCTTTAGCTTTACACTGTAGTTTTAGATTACGTTAGTTCGATTTATAGTCCCTTGGGTTCGATATCTTTTAAAACTACGCGATATGACTATATACTTGTAGTCTCCCGATTATAATAGACGAAAAAGTCGCGATCAAGTTTTTGGCGCCGTTGCCGGGGACTATTTAAGTCGATATTGTAACTCTATTGTTACGAAGTATAGACTATAGCAACAATTTCCTTTCCCTCTGTTGTATGTCAAATAGTCACTCCCGAAGCGAGCCTTTGCATCTACAAATCAACGATATCGAGCGTTATCTCAAATTAAGACGCCGAATTCAAGAATACCGTGATCTCAACAATCTTCCTCCGAATAATCTTCCTGATATCTCAATCCCTGAGTTAGTTGAAGAATCAAAAATGGCTGACGCACCAACTCCACCTCGTCCTCTTAAGGATTACGCAGTTCCTTCTCAAGCCGAACCTCACAACATCATTGTTGCTCCTGCTATCGCTCGAAACGATTTCGAGCTGAAACCTTCGCTTCTATCCTCCATTCAGCAGAGCCAATTTTTAGGATCTCCTATTGACGACCTAAACCTGCATCTGTCAGTGTTTGTGCAGTACGCAGACCCTGTAAAAGCCAATGGTGCAAACCCTGAGGCGATACGATTGCGCCTATTTCCTTTTTCTTTAAGAGACAGAGCTAGAGCATGACTCCAATCTCTTCCTTACAACTCAATCACCACATGGGATGAGTTGAAGAAGGTCTTTTTGGCTAGATATTTCCCACCGAGCAAAACTGCTATGCTCAGAGCCAACATCAATGGTTTCAGACAAAAAGATAACGAATCACTTTTCAAAGCGTGGGAACGCTATAAGGACATGATTAGACTCTGTCCTCATCATGGTTTAGAAGAATGGCTGATAATTCATATGTTTTATAACGGTCTCTTGTACAACACAAAATTGACTATAGACGTTGCTGCTGGTGGTGCACTGATGGATAAACCATATACCGAAGCAAATCAACTTATCGAAAGCATGGCTCAGAACCATTATCAATGGGGAAGCGAGAGAGCTAATATGGAAAAACCTCAAAAAAAAGGTGGCATGGTTGAAGTGAATAGTTTGGATCAAGTCAACGCTAAAGTGGATGCCCTTACCCAAAAGCTAGAAAATCTTACCACCGCTTCCGCAGCTACCATAGCTGCAGTAGCTCAAACATGCGATCTATGTGGTATTCAATCACATCCTGCTCCAGAATGCCCACTTCTAACAGGAGTTCCAACTAAACAAGCGAGTTACGTACAGGGAAACCCTTATAGTAATACCTATAACCCTGGTTGGAAGAATCATCCAAATTTTTCGTATAAAAGCAACAATGCGTTATACGCACCTGGACAAGCTCCTGCCACACCACCTGGTTATCCAAAAGCTATCCCAAATCACCCTAATAATGGACCAAATACATCCAATGTCCCTAGGAAATCTAATTTTGAAATCATGATAGAACACTTCATTGCTACTCAATCTCAAAGTAATAAAGATGTTCTAAATCTGAATTTACATACTAATGAGCAGATTAAACAATTATCTAATAAAGTTGACGCTTTAGCTACTGATAATAAAATGCTAGAAACGCAAATCTCTCAAGTAGCTCAACAGTAAGAAGCTTCTTCCGCTCCAGCTGGTTTGTTTCCTGGACAGCCTCTACCCAATCCTAAAGGACATGCAAATGCCATTATCTTGAGAAACAGAACAGAATATGATGGACCTGTGGATCCAAGAATCAATAGCCCAGCCATGAAACAAAATTCTGTTAAACAGACTGAAATTAAAGATAAACCAGAAAAGGAAAATCAACAAGATAGTAATGCAGAAGCCATACAAAAGGACGAACCTTATGTGCCACCACCACCTTATAAGCCCCATATTCCTTACCCTCAAAGGCTGGCTAAAACCAAGAATATGGGACAATGTAAGAAATTCGTAGATCTTCTGAAGCAACTTAATGTTACAATCCTTTTTACATAAGCCATTACTCAAATGCCCTCCTATGCAAAATTCCTTAAATAAATTTTATCTAATAAGAAAAAGCTAGAGGATAACGTAACCGTCACACTTACTACTGAGTGTAGCGCGATAATTCAAAACACGATGCCTCCTAAACTCAAAGATCCTGGAAGTTTCTCTATTCCATGCGTAATAGGTAAATTTTTCATAGATAAAGCTTTATGCGATTTAGGAGCCAGTATCAGTGTAATGTCGTTGTCCATATGCAAGAAACTTGATATGGGAGAATTAAGACCAACCAAAATGTTCGTTCAATTAGTAGATCGATCTGTTAAATACCCTGCAGGAGTTCTTGAGAATGTTCCTGTACGCATAGGTCAATTTTATATCCCAACCGACTTCATCATCATGGACATAAGAGGCAAGTTACCCCAATCATACTAGGAAGGCCTTTCTTAGCAGCTGCCGGTGCAATTATAGACATGAAACGAGGAAAGCTTACTTTCGAAGTAGGAGAAGAGAAAATTGAATTTATTCTTTCCCAATTCTGGCGCGCGCAATTGATGACACTTTCTACTTTATGGATATCATCGATGAATGTAGAAAAGAACCAGAACTTGAAAATAAAGACAAGCTTGATGAAATTCTAGATGGCAACCTAAATGAATGTTTAGCTATAACACCAGATCCTACATAATGCTTAAGAAAACCAACCTAGAACTTAAAACACTTCCTAAAAATCTAAGGTATGAATTCACGGACTCAAAACTCGAACGACCAGTAATAGTCAATGCAGAGCTTGGAGAAATCGGCGAGAAACTATTACAAATTCTAAGAAAATATGCAACAGCTTTAGGATATAACATCACTGACCTAAAAGAATAAGTCCCTATCTGTATGCATCGTGTTATGCTAGAAGAAGCGTAAGACTTGAGAGCACCGAGAGGACTAAACCCAATCATGGCGAAGTAGTGAAAAAGAAGTAATTGAAAGCGAGGAATAATATATCCTATATCTAATAGCAAATGGGTTAGCCCAGTGCACGTAGTACCAAAGAAAGGAGGTGTAGCAGTGGTCGAAAATGAGAAAGGAGAAATAATAACCAAACGTGTTGAATCTGGATGGAGAATGTGCATAGACTATCGAAAACTTAACAAAGCCACCAGAAAGGATCATTTCCTTTACCATTTATAGATCGGATGTTAGAAACGTTTAGCTAGGCATTCTCATTTACATTTCTTGAGCGGTTACTCAGGGTTTCTTTCAAATACCAATTCACCACGATGACCAAGAAAAATAACTTTCACATGCCCTTTGGCACCTTCATATCGACGAATGCCATTTGGATTATGCAACGCTTCTACAACCTTTCAAAGATGCATGATGGCAATGTTTGCCGATTTTCTTGACAACATCATGGAAGTCTTCATGGACAATTTTTCCGTTTGCGAGCAAAATTTTGAAGAATGCCTCGAAAATCTAGAAAGAGTTTTAGAACATTGTGTGAAGGTAAATCTAGTGCTTAATTGGGAGAAATGTCACTTTATGGTACAAGAAGGAATTGTATTGGGACACATCATATCTAAAAGAGGAATTGAAGTAGATTCGGCAAAAATCGAAGTCATTGAGAACCTTCACCCTCAAAGTTGAGAAATACAAAGTTTTTTAGGACACGCCGGTTTCTACCGACGATTCATTAAAGATTTCTCTAAAATAACTAAACCTTTAACTGAATTATTAATGAAAGACATTGAATTCATCTTCGACGAAAAATGTTTAGAAGCGTTCAAAACACAGAAGAAGGCATTAATATCTGCGCCCATCATGCAAACCCAGTTGGAATGAACCATTCGAAATAATGTGTGACGCGAGTGACTACGCCGTAGGAGCCGCCTTAGGACAACGAAAGGATAAAAATCTTCACGTCATTTATTACGCAAGTAGAACCTTAGATGAAGCGCAAATCAATTATGCCACAACCGAGAAAGAACTTTTAGCTTGGTTTCGTGTTGGATAAGTTTCGCTCTTATCTAGTAGGATCCAAAATAATCATCTATACGATCATGCTGCTATTAGATATCTCTTAACTGAAAAGGACGCTAAACCTAGACTACTGAGGTGGATATTGCTGTTGCAAGAATTTGATTTAGAAATCAAAGATAAGAAAGGAACTGAAAATGTAGTAGCAGATCATCTCTCTAGACTCGAGAACCTCAAACATGAACAAGTGCCAATCGATGATGAGTTCCAATACGATAAACTCATTGCCAAATTGGAGGACAAAGAAACTGATAATTTCATAGAAACCACCTTAGTCATTTCTTATGTGCCTTGGTATGCAGATTTCGTAAATTACCTAGCTGCAGGCGTTCTCCCATTCGAGATGACCTACCAACAGAAGAAGAAATTATTCCACGACCTTAAACAATTTTATTGGGATGAACCTTTGCTTTTCAAGAGAGGCCCCGATGGAATCTTCCGTCGTTGTGTGCTAGAAGAGGAAATTGAAAGCATTATAACACATTGTCATTTTGCACCTTATGGAGGACATGCTAGTACGTCTAAAACATGTGCGAAGATCTTACAATCCGGCCTCTATTGGCCTAACCTATGGAAAGACGTACATGCCACCATCATGAAATGCGACAGGTGCCAACGCACTGGTAATATATCTAGGCGCGACGAAATGCCACAAAAATGTATTTTAGAAGTCGAAATTTTCGATGTGTGGGGAATAGACTTCATGGGACCTTTCCCATCCTCTTCCGGTAACAAGTACATACTTGTGGGTGTAGATTATGTTTCAAAATAGATCGAAGCCATAGCTTCTCCGACAAATGACACCCGAGTAGTCCTTAAGCTCTTCAAAAATATAATCTTCCCAAGGTTCGGTGTACCTAGACTCGTCATAAGCGACGGTGGCTCCCATTTCATTTCCATAATCTTCGAAAAATTATTAGGGAAATATGGAGTTCGACACCGTGTAGCTACACCTTATCATCCCCGAACAACTGGGCAGGTATAAGTTTCAAACCGTGAGATCAAACAAATCCTCGAAAAGACTGTTGCTACGTCTAGGAAAGACTGGTCCTTAAAACTCCACGAAGCTTTATGGGCATATAGGACCGCTTACAAGACTCCCATAGGAACTACCCCCTTTAAGCTCGTTTATGGTAAGTCGTGTCACCTTCCGGTAGAGTTAGAACATAAGGCTTATTGGTCCATTAAAAATTTAAACCTAAGTTATACAGCCGCCAGTGAAAAACGTATCCTCGATTTAAATGAATTAGAAGAACTTAGACAGGATGTGTATGAAAATGCTAGGATTTATAAAGAACGAACGAAGAAATGGCATGACAAATGCATATCTAGGAAAAAATTTAACATAGGTGACACTGTATTACTATTTAACTCTAGATTAAAATTATTTCTTGGAAAATTACGATCTAGGTGGTCAGGCCCTTTTGAAAATACCAACGTTTACCCAAGTGGCGCCATAGAAATTAAGGGAACATCCATCGAACCTTTTGTAGTAAACGGGCAGCGTTTAAAACACTACCATTCTACCGAAATCGATGAAAGTCCACATACATTAAATCTTGACGAGCCACACGCTCAATTAAAAGACTAGCCCTTAATTTTTATTTGTCGAGCTTACGACATAAAACAAAGCGCTTGTGGGAGACAACCCACCAATTTTTATTTTTCATTCTAGTTTATTTTATTTTATTTCTTCTTTCATCCATTTTAAAATTCTTATCATTATTTATTTTCTTCTCATTTTTTCTCTATATTCTTCTTTATTTTATTTCATTTTATTCTATGTTTTTCTTCTATTTTTCTTTTTATCGGCATTTGGCCAATGCTGATCTTCTTTTATTTTTCTACTCTTCAGGATAAATTTTAGTTGCTTATTCTCTTCACACCATGTCTCACACTGATAACATGGAAGTCATATTTAGAGGAAGACATCAGGTTGGAAGATTTGGAGTTTTAGAGTGAGAGATGCTTCTGACCATCTACCCTCATCATGGTGCTATGTTTGCACTTGGTATTCGAGATAGTGTGCTTTTTTTGCTTAACCAAATTGGTTGGGACGCTTCACGCCTTATGACCTGTTATGCCACCTATCGGAATCTCACCCTGGAATTCCTCAGCTCTCTGACTTACTTGCCTAATCATGGGTTAGGTCCACGTCGTGGACTCATTCTTTTCAGAATTTTTGGTGTGAATTACAAGTTCAATCACATGGAGCTAGCTAATCTTCTAGGATTTCCTAGTGGAGTGGGGGTTTACCATAAAACTCAGGAGGAACACCTTCGTTTTAGAGAGCTTGATAACTTTTGGGGATCTATATCTGGAATTCTTAACCCTGAGTCGGCTGACTTCGTATCAGAAAATATCCATAACCCGGCAATCAAGTACTTCCACAAGATTTTGGCTCACACTATTTTTGGAAAGCCCCAGAACGTCACCACAGTGTCTCGAGATGAGCTCTTCATTATGTTTTGTGCCCATAAAATCGCGATTAGCGGTCACATATATGTTATGTGCTGAGCATCTTATTGAGACAGATCACGCACCCATTCAGATGGGAGGTGTCATACCCCAAATTTTCCCTCCACCATCTCAAGACATTTCATACCTCCATATTCAAGGATTCTTCAAGGTTGATCGACAAACCCTCTGACAATCAACCCAAACTAGGGTTTGACAATTCTCAGATCAAGATGGACTTTCAACATCTCCAATGGTCTTCATGCCTCCTCATATGCTTCAAATATTCTCCATGTCAAGTTTCAAGCCTCACAAGTCAAGTTTCCTTAGACAATTGCTCAGATGGTTGAAAATCAGTTTATTGGACAAAAAGTCAACTGTGGTCAACATACAGTCAAACTTCATAATGTTTGGTCAACATCCTCATTTTGAAGTTACATTCATCATTTGATCAAGGGTTGATCATGATTCATCAAGAAAACTCAAGATTTGCTCAAAAGTCAAACATTCTAAATTAGGGTTTCTAAGTGAAAAGTCAACCAAACTTTGACTGAGCATAACTTCTTCATACTTAGTCATAAATTTTTCCACCACCTCTCATTTTGAAGGGAATTCAATTCTCTACAACTTCATGTCTCACAAGAATGTTCAAAAAATGCTTCATTTGGAAGGTATGGATCAAAACATTACAGGTCCTTTTCAAAGTCAACAAAAAGTCAACATTTTGTTTTGAAGATATATTGAGCATGGAAACTCCAATTGAGATGAAACCAAAGAGGTTGGTTAGAGGACTCTTAGAGCTGTCTAAAAAGTCCAAGAACACTCAAGAATGTGGAAAATTGAGCAAGATACACCATTCACAAGTTGGGCAATTTTGAAAAGATGCACAAAGAGAGATACTTCTAAAAATAATTTTTTTTGCAAATGGGCTTACTTTTTCTTTATCCAAACTTGTTCCTTACACAATTAGGAATGTCCAAGCCCAATGCCACGAATTTTTATTTTATTTTTCTATTTAATTTGTATTTTATTCATTTAAATGCAAATTAAATTCAAAAATAAAGTATAAAATCAAAATTAATTTCAAATTTGATTTTTCTCTCTTCCTTGAGATCCAAGCAACTCAATAAAGCCAGCAAATTTCGAAATTTTATTAGATATGGCAAGAATTTGATTGAAATTGATCAAAAAGGAGAAAATTTGATTTGGCACAAAATCAAATATATTTTGCATTGATTGATGATTGATTCTTTCTCAAATCAGCTCTAATTCCATCTACTATATATATACAACACATGCCACACGAATTAGGGTAGAAAAATTGGCTGGAGAAACCCTATTGAAGCTCAAAAAATTTGTGGCTTACAAGCAACTAGCAGTCATTGATCCAGCCTATTTCAATCGTTTTTGAGGATTCAAACATATTCCTTGACATCCCTGGAAGCATTCCAGACCCTCACATTGCCCAAAACCATCAAGAAACTCGAAAACCAGAATTCGGTTTGTTCTTCTTTTTCAAAATTCGATTTTCAATTCTCATGCATCATTAACATGTTTTGTGGTTGTTTTTGTGATTAGAATGGAGTTTGCAAGCGTTCTGGATAATTTGATTGCATTTCCATAGCCTGAAACACGATTTGTCATTGCTAGGGTTTTCGGTTTCAAATTAGGGTTTCTCTAAAACGGAAAAATTGGACCATGAGACTACCACCATCGTGCTCAGAACGATGTTTCCAATCGATTCATATCCTTAGATGTTATTTATATTGCCTGTACATGATTTTTGATTTAGCCAGGGCCATAGCGTCGAGCCAAGGCCGACGCGGGATTTTCAAATTTTTGAAACGAGGAAGATGAAGTTTGGCGCTGGGACGATGAAGCCTAAGGGTGACACTTGTTCTTTCTTCACTCGCTCCGGTTTTCAAACAGTAATGCGCTCCAGCTCAGATGGCAAAGGCATGGGGATTGTGAAGCCAAGGTCTCCAGTTCGAATCCTGGCAAGACCAATGTTTTTTCTCTTTTGCAAAACTTCATATTTTCTATTTTCTATTTTATTTAATATTTTCATGCATTTTAATTATTTTCAATATTTTTTATCATGCATTTAAAAACACCAAAAAATATTTTTCTTCTTGCATTATTTTCAGAAAATGTTTATTTAATTTATAAAATTAAAAAATATTATTTTGCATGCATATTTAATTTAATTGCTAATTTATCATTTAAATCACTTTTAATTGATTTTTAATTATTAAATTACCTCCAAAAAATCCCAAACAATTATTTTAGCATATTAATGTTATTTCTAGCATAGAATATTTTTCTCATTTAAAAATTTGCATTTTTACTAACATTTTTCTCTCATACAATTTCTTCGTATTTTCCGATTTCTCATCTTTTCACAGGTTATCTTGTTTCGGGCGATTTCTTTTTGCTGTTTTCTTTTTCCACTAATGTAATTGCTTATGGGATGTAATAGCTTAATTAGGGCTTTTATTTTCCGCAAGTTTAAATTATGTATCTGCCCCAAAGCCATGTAATAGCGTAGGATTTATCTTTCCGCTCTTTACGTTTCCGCGTTTTAATTTCCGCACCCTATAAAGTGTTAGTAATTAGGCGTGTATGGCAAGACTAAAATTGGACATAGATCACTCGTAACTTCAAGATAATACATATCTGAATTTGACACACTCTTTCACACATGCACCCCTTAGGGTAATTCTCTCTCGTTGCCTTCTGAATTCAAATGGTCAGTCCCTCGAGCGTAGAGGTATTCTAGCACCGTTGCCTTCAAAACAAATCATCATAGTCCCTTGATACAAAGATCATAGACCCACGATGTAGCCTCGAATACATGATCTTGACCCTCGATTGTCGCATCGAAAATGATGATAGTCCTTTGATGTGCTAGGATACTTCCTACAAGTTGCCTTCTATGACCATCGATGTCCTTTGAATGTCCCTCTTACATCCAACGAATAGGGTTACCTACCAACTAATGGTATGGATAGCACTATTCTAAAACGTAAAATAACAACGACCAATTACGAGTAGGTAATAAGACTTTTAGTTGCTTGCTCTATCAAAATACTTTTCACACCTCACACTTTTGTCAAAGTTCAAACTCTTTTCAAAACAAAACATTTCCGAACACTTTGTATACATTCCTACATGAATCATTACAAAGTCAAAGCGAAATGCCTTTTCAAAACATTTTTCAAACACGCAGAAAGCACAATTTTAAGGTGATCTAAGAGCAACTAAGAGCCCGTAGATAACTACGGATGAAAAGGGGTGCTAATACCTTCCCTTTTCATAACCTTCTCCCTTACTCAGAATCTAACGAAGGTCTTTTACGTACTTTTTACCTTCCCTTAATTGGATAAAAGAAAAGTCGGTGGCGACTCTTGCTATCCGCACATTTGCAATACAAAAATCTACAAAGTCAGTTCACCGTATTACAGAACTGGCGACTCTGCCGGGGACACACCCTAAAGAGAGAATGCCTTAAGGATTTCTAAATCACCTTTATTGCTTTCTGTTTGACTTGCTTGCTTTATCTTTAAGGGTTGCTTGGGTACTATATTGGTGGGGGATCCTACACCCGGATCCGGGTTTCCTTTTAGGTAAGTAGCAATAAATCGTCGCGACCGTTAGACGTATATCGAAACGGTCAACATGATGGCTACGTTAGCGTGACACTTTGGATGTCCTGATACTCTTCATTACGCTCATTGAGATCAAACTTTTGGGATATTTTCGGTCGACCACTTGGTAGTCGTATTGAAATAAACGCCTACGAGAAAGATCAATGATGTGAGATTCCTAGAACCCGGTTACTATTATAGGACAGGATGAACCAACTCAAACTTTTGGTGGGGTAATCACCTATACCTCTTGCGAGCCTTAAACCTAGGCTCATTGTGTGAATTGTTTGTGTGTGCTAAACATGACATCATGACATCATTTGCATTGCATATCATTTCTAACTATTTCAAGGACCTAGGGATTTATCTTTGCTCTGTTTTGTAGGGATTATGGCTTCTAGAAAGACTATCCGAATCAACTTCATGGGTATACCTTCTCAGCTCAAAGAATTGGTTTCAGAGATTCCCGACCATGCTTAGTTCATCAAAAGACATGGTTATCTGCTTGACTTGGTTATCTCCGGTTTTGAAGAAGATATGATGCATGTCCTATTCCAGTTCTTTGATCCGAAACACCATTGCTTTACATTCCCAGATTATCAGTTGGTTCCTACTTTGGAAGAGTTCTCTAAGCTTCTTGGGGTACCTATTCTTGACTAAATGCCATTCACCGGTTTGGAAAAGGTCCCTAAGTACGAAGACATAGCATCAGCCTTACATCTTAAGCGCTCAGACATTGAAGCCAATTGGGAAACCAGAAGTGGAGTTAAGGGTTTACTTTCCAAGTTCTTAATTAAGAAAGCGAGAATTCCTCAAAGTTATGAGTTTCCATGCATTTGAAGATATTGTGGCCTTGCTAATCTATGGTTTGGTTCTATTCCTAACTCGGATCAATTCATAGATGTCAACGCCATTAAGTTGTTTCTTACCCGCAATCCATGCCTATTTACTTGGAGACATCCTACATTCTCTCCACACTCGTACTATCAAAGACAAGGAACTCATGTGTTGCATACCGTTACTTTCTAGGTGGTTTATTTCGCACCTTCCTCCATCGATTTTGAAGAATGAACAAAGGTTGAGATGGTCTCAAGGCTAATGTCACTCTCTCATTCGGATATCCGTTGGAATCTTTTCTCTCAAAAGTTTCACCTTCATTGGCGTTGTGGAGAATTCCCTAACGTACCACTACTTGGTATAAGGGAGGTATTACTTACAACCCTTCTCTAGCTCTCGTCGGTTTGGTTTTGCTCGAAGAGATGGTCCGCATGATATGCTTCTCCAAGATATTGTGTTCGATTACAATCATGATCTCGAATTCACCGTGAAGGTTTATACACGCTTGGGGCATGGTAAAGAAGGCGATACCAAGACTTTGGGGCACCAAAACTCCATTCCTTGGGAACCTTACCTCGGATGGGTGAGGCGAGCTCAAAACCTCATGATGCCATTCACGCTGTTTTACCGTAATTATGGAACTGTTGCTATAGGTGGCGTACCTATCTTGTTCTCCATCCGACATGCCTACGATTTTGAAGACGGAAGAGATCTTGGATTCAACTTAAGAAGAAAGGGATACCTTTGAAGCTCGGTGTTACATGGCGAGAAGAAAGTACTAGAGTTGACAAAGCTACTTCACGAGGAGGCGGAACATCAACGCTACCTCGACACCAGAGGAAGCGCCTGGGAGGAGATTTAGAGCTTTAGGATTTTATGTTTTCTTTTATTGTTTTGAACTATCTTTTGTACTTAAAAGAAAAGAATAATAAAAAGTACTAATAAATGTTTGTTCGTGCTTGTTTAACAAATTTAAATCTCTAAGGTCCTTGAAAACATTGCATTGCATTCGCATAAACATTGCATATCATAGCATAACATTGCATCACAGGTACATTGAAGATCGGTTTTCTCATTCTCTCGCTATTTATTTTAGCGAAATGGCTCTTGAGCGATCCGTCAAAGATCTCCGGGCTCGGAATGCTCGGTTCAATGATGTTCACCAGTTTGGTTCAAGGCCAAGAAGATGAAGAAGCTCATCAACGAAAGAAGAAGGTTGTTGGTCTTCTCAACATGGGCAGGCCTACGAAGGTGGTCCTAAGAGGTCGATCGGATAGAGCTCTCTTAAGGAAGTGTCAAGAATGAGGGTGTCGAGGGTAATGAAGAAGATGACGTGAGCCTAAGAAGGAGGAAAGATCGCTCGACCATAGCGATACTACGATGAAGATGACAAGTACAAACAACTTGAAGACCGCTTTGAATCTTGTGGAAAACACGAAGATGTCGGGCTGAATTTTGATGATCGAGTCTTGTCCACTGGTGTGGTGATTCCTCCTAAGTTCAAAGTTCAACTTTTGCCAAGTATGATGGCATGTCTTGTCCGCTGCATTTGAAGTCCTATGTTGGAAAATCAACCTTGATGATGAGAAAGTTATGGATGCACTATTTTCAAGAGAGTTTGTCCGGAACTCAATTGGAATGGTATTATCAGCTAGAGAATAATCGTATTCGTACCTGGAGTAACTTAGCAGATGCTTTCTACAAGCAATATGAGTATGATGCTGAATTGACACCCACTCGCATGCAACTCCAAAGCATGTCTATGGGTCGTGATGAGAAGTTCAAGGAGTATGCTCAGAAATGGAGAGATTTACCAGGTAGAGTTCAACCACCCTTGTCCAATAGGGAGTTGGTTGATATGTTTATGGGAACACTGACCGGCCCATTCTTTAATCATCTGATTGGAAACTCTTGGGATTCACGAGTTGATATTGACGTATTGAAATGGTATCAAGAGTGGAAAGATTCAGATAGAGTCATCTTCAAATCTGCGAAGAGATCTTTTGGTGGAAGAGGAAACTAATCTTGTATGGTCGAAAAAGCGAGCCAAGACCGACCGTGCTCAATCCGTGGGGCGGTTGTGATCTCGATCCTACATCAGCAACCTCGGTGAGACAGCAGCGTGAGAGCAGCGCCACGAGGCGGTTTACAAAGATCAACATGCCATTGTCCATGGCTTTGCAACACATGTTGAAAGCGGTGATCACCTTGAGGATCCTCCTCAAAACATCAACACTTCCTCTCGAGATACAATTCTAATGCTAAGTGTGCTTACCATTCCAATAGCCGGGACATAATCTTGATGATTGTTGGGCTCACGAAGAACAAGATTCAAGACATGATTGAAGCTAAGCAGTTGAGTTTGACCCTCGGTTGAGACCCGAATGTGATTAGCGCTATGCCTAACCATGACAAGAGTTCCAATCTTGTTGGCGATGATACTTATGTTTTCAACATAGATGACTTGACCATTCCTCGATGGTGTTAAGAAGAATTTGTTGCAAGGTGGTGTCAATCGGGATCCCCAGAGATCGTTGGTGCCCATCTGCACGATGGTTGTGCTTGGTTGAGAAGGCGTGTTCGATGCATGATGGATAACCGTGAGATACTATTTGAAACCACATGCGGTGTGTGAAGAAATGTCTAAGTTGAAGATTGACAATGCGAATGAAGCACCATCGTGTGGGATACCTTGGTGCAGCCAAGTGGAAAATCTGATTACATGGTGAAGTACTTTGTTCACAGAGCTACAAGATTCCTATTGAAGATGTTAAAGCAACCGGGTGGGGTGACGATTTCCCAGAAGACTATGCTGATGTTAACACTGTAAGGATTTCCTCTGCTGACCCTGTGCCTAGAGTGGCACCTCTCATCATTACTTCTCCCAGACCAGTTCCATATTCCTCTGACAAGGCTATCCCTTGGAATTATGGAGCTGATGTTTACTACCATGGCGTCAAGCAAGACCCTCTAACCATTGAAGATCTTACCGTTGAAGCTACCACTCCTGACATTGACAACATCACCGGATCAAGTAAGGTGACCAGAACCGGAAGAGTGTTCTCTCCAGATATATCTCCTCCGAAAGATACTGCGACTCCAGCTCGCATACCAGCCATTTAATTCGTTCCCCAAGCTAGAGGGAAAGAACCGGTGACTCATCCTACTCAGCTAGAAGTACCAAAGGAAGTTACTGAGGACACCTCCAAACTAGAAATGGAGGAAATTCTGAAGATTATCAAGAAAAGTGACTACAATGTTGTGGAACAGTTGGGACAGACTCCGTCCAAGATCTCCATGCTTGCTCTGCTCTTGTGTTCCGAGGCTCATGCCAATGCCTTGGTAAAGTTTCTAAAGAATGCTCATGTACCGCAAGACACTACTACTGATCAGTTTGAAGTTTGTATTGCTAGCCTGGCTGCCAACAACGGCCTAGGCTTCTCTGATGCTGATTTGACTCCTGCCGGAAAGAAACACAACAAAGCCTTGCACATCTCTGTTGAATGCAAGGGCGTTACATTGTCTCATGTTTTGGTGGATACCGGTTCTGCTCTGAATATCCTTCCGAAGACTGCTTTCGATCGGCTTGATGTCGAAGGGTTGGTTTTGAGACCCAGTG
The DNA here is from genome assembly GCA_021764765.1 of Vicia sativa. Classification (NCBI taxonomy): domain Eukaryota; kingdom Viridiplantae; phylum Streptophyta; class Magnoliopsida; order Fabales; family Fabaceae; genus Vicia; species Vicia sativa. The sequence continues at coordinate 260,286,442 of CM038792.1, forward strand.
ATATAATCGTGAGAGCTTTTGATGGTTCTAAGCGAACAGTGCTTGGAGAGCTCATTCTGCCTGTTAAAGTCGGTTCCCAGACTTTCGACTCCACTTTCTTTGTCATGGACATCCGTCCAGCTTACTCTTGCCTACTTGGACGCCCTTGGATACATGGGGCGGGCGCTGTTACCTCTACCTTGCATCAGAAGTTGAAATACCCGATGAAAGGGAAGGTTGTTACCGTATGTGGTGAAGAAGAATATATGGTCAGTCATCTGATCATTCGATACCTCGAGGTGGAGGGTGAATTCTTCGAGACTCCCTGTCAAGCTTTTGAAACAATCCCCAGAGTCATGCCTGTTGACTCTCCTGTCACTCCTGAAGTTACACAAGTTCCGCCTAGGATGGCTTCATTAAAGGATGCTCAAGCTGCTGTTGAAGAAGGTGGTAGTTCTATTTGGGGCCAGCTCCCTGATCTTCCTTTCAAATTTGACAAGACTGGTTTAGGCTTCACCATCAAGGGTCAGAAGATGATACGCCGCGAACGTGCCGGCCAACTTCCTTTCCGCATCAGCCAGAGTGGGATCCATGCTATAGAAGACGACGACAGCGACTTCGACATCAGCAAGTGGATCTTCCCAACTCCCGACATGGGGCTCAGCAATTGGAAGACTGAAGACGTCATACCAATCTCCTTTAGTCAGGAGTAATTGCTCTTGTTTTGTTTTGCTTTTCGTATTTCTTTATGTTTTGAACAATAAACTCTAAAGCCTAGTGCCTTGCCCGGGGCATCGTGGCTCATTTGTGAGGGTTATTATCATCATTTGCATATTTTCATTCAATAAAATCGTTGGACTTTTGCATTCAATTGTTGTTTTCTTTCTTTTACTTTATCACCCTTCAAAAGCTATGTTTACACACACCCGTGATACAACGCGAGAATCACTCGAATCTCATTGATAACTATGCTATTGCTAAATATGACTTGATAATTCGATCTACCAAGCCGAAGGAAAGTGGGAAGATTTTGAAGTGCCGAGGCTTGTCAAGCTTTCTGAAGAGCGAGTTATCTGACCACCACGAAGAGCAAGTTGAGGTTGTGAATTTGAGTGAGGATGAAGCGAAAAGAGATCAAGATAGGAGCGGGTCTTGAGGCGGTGTTAAAGAAAGATTGGTTCAGATGCTACAAGATTATATTGAGGTTTTGCTTGTTCATACGAAGACATGCGGGTTTAGACATTGATATTGTGGTACACCAATTGCCGACAAAGAAGGTTTTCTCGGTGAAACGAGAGGTTCGTCGCATCGTCTGAGATGTCAAAGAAAATCAAAGTCGAAGTTATGAAGCGAGTTCAATGCAGTTTCTTATTTGTTACTTCTAATCCATGATGGGTTGCAAATGTGGTGCACATGCCTAAGAAGGATGGCAAAATGCGAATGTGTGTGGATTACGAGAGATCTGAACAAAGCGAGTCGAAAGCGATTTCCACTTCCTCATATTGATGTTACGGTTGACAACACCGCTCATCATAAGGTTTTCTCCTTCATGGATGGTTTCTCCGGTTACAATCAGTTAAAATGGCTCCGAAGACATGGAAGACTACTTCGTTACACGGTGGGGCACTTTACGCTACAAGGTTATGCCGTTCGGATGAAAAGCAGCGCCACTATCGTGCTATGGTGACATTATTTCATGACATGATTCATCACGAGATAGAGGTCTCGTCGGCGACATGATAGCTCGATCACGGTGAAGAAGAACATCTTGATCATTTGCGGAAGTTTGATAGATTGAAGAAGTCTGATGAGACTTAATCTAACAAGTGTACCTTTGAGTCGGATCCGGAAAACTTCTAGGGTTTGTTGTCGATGGTAAAGGTATTGAAGTCGATCTGCTAAGGTTAAATCTATTCAAGAAATGCCGACTCCGTGCAAGAAGGAGTCGAGGTTTCTTGGGCGATTGAACTACATTGCCGATTCATTGCACATCTAACTGCTACTTGTGAGCCAATCTTCAAGTTACTTAAGAAAGATCAAGTAGTAGAATGGAACGATGATTGCCAAATTGCTTTTGACAAAATCAAGGAGTACCTACAGAATCCTCCTATCTTGATGCCGCACGAAGGAAGACCTCTTATCATGTACTTGATTAGAGAACTCAATGGGGTGTGTGTTGGGGCAACATGGCGAGTGCAGTCGAAAAGAGCATGCAATATACTACCTTAGAAAAGTTTACCGACTGTGAAACAAGATACTCACAACTCGAGAAAACTTGCAACGCTTTGGCTTGGGCTGCTCGCCGACTAAGACAGTATATGTTGACTCACACTACCTTGTTGATTTACAAGATGGATCCGATGAAATACATATTTGAGAAACCAACTCTCTCCGGAAGAATAGCAAGATGGCAGATGATCTTGACCGAGTATGACATCCAGTACACTTCTCGAAAGCGATCAAAGGGTGTAGTAGCCGATCATTTGGCTCATCAAGCCGTAGATGACTATCGGTCTATGCGATTCAATTTCGAGCGAAGATGTTTTACTAGTTACTGATTGCGAAGAACCAGGCCGGACGAAGGACACGAACAAGGATCGATGGACTATGGTCTTTGATGGAGCCTCAAACGCGCCAAGCAGGCATTGGTGCCATCATTACATCCCACAGGCGGACATCGCCTTTCACCGCCGACTCTGTTTGGTGCACTAACAACATGGCGAATCTGGCGTGCATCATGGGTATCAAAGCGCTATTGACTTAAGAATCAAGTTCTGCAAGTGTATGGATCGCGACTTTGGTGATCGATCAGTTAAGGCGAGTGGGATCTGAAGCATCCGATCTTATTCCGTATTGAGAGCATGTTAGAGTCGATTCCCTACTTGAAGAGATTACTTTCAATCACATTCCACGAGAGAGAATCGGTTGGCGAGCGCATTAGTTACTATGTCGTCTATGTTCAAGGTTAGGTGGGACAGCGAGGCTCCCGGATCATCATCGAGAAGTTTGTGAACCGGTATTGCTATGAGCTTGATACGAGAGAGAAACCTTGGTACTATGGCGTGAAGAGGTATCTAGAGACTCGGGAATATCCAGGGGCATCATCAATGATAAGAAGTTTTGAGAAGGTTCGCATCAAATTCTTCCTCAAATGACATCTTATACAAGCGCAATCACGACTTGTGCTTACTCCATGTGGAGGAAAGCAGTGAGCGAATCATGGAAGAGCTACGAAGGCGCATTTGGTACTCATTCCGGTGGACATACGATGGCTAAGAAGATTCTGAGAACAGTTTACTATTGGTGCACCATAGAAGCTGATTGTCATCACTACGCTCGATCTTGTCACAAGTGTCGGTTATCGGACAAAGTGCACGTACCTCGGTACCTCAGATGTTCTAACGGATCCTTGGCCTTTTGCAATGTGGGGCATTGACATGATCGGAGATATCAAGCCCGACTTCCAATGGACATCGTTTCATCCTTGTGGCAATTGACTATTTTACCAAGTGGGTAGAAGCGACCTCGTTTGCATCATTACCAAGAATGTCGTGGCTCGATTCATCAAACATAATCTTATCATCGGTATGGCACTCGAAAGGATTATCACGGATAACGGCTCCAATCTCAACAACAAGATGATCACGAACTACGCACGATTCAAAATCAAGCATCACAACTCTTCTCCTTATCGGCCTAAGATGAATGGCGCGATGGAAGCCGCCAACAAGAACATTAAGAAGATTATACATAAGATGGCGGTGACTTACAAAGATTGGCATGAGATGTTACCATTTGCTCTTCATGGTTATCGCACCAGATACGGACATCAACAGCAACCCTTTCTCTCTTGTATACGGTATGGGCAGTCCTACCCATCGAGGTTGAATACCTCGACGAGTCCTCGGGGCCGAGAGTTAAGCGAAGGCGATTGGGTCGAGACTTCGCCTTGACCAGATTAATTTGATTGATGAAATGACTCGCATCCATCGCCATGGACAGATCTATCAAAAGCGAATGATCGAGCATTTAACAAGAAGGTCAAGCACCGAGTCTACCAGTCGGTGATCTAGTAGTCAGCGCATCATTCTTCCATAAGGTGATCGGGGAAAATGGACTCCCACCTCGAGGGACCGTTTGTAGTCAAGGCGGTATTTTCCGTGAGCTATGATACTTAGCACCATGGATGGTGAAGACTTCCACACCACATGAGCGAGACATAGTCAAAAATACTACGCATAAAGAGACCCGCTAGGTCGACGGACCTAGGAAAAATAAGGGCATCTGGCGAACCAAAGGGTTCCAAAAGTTAAGGATATATACAAAACATGTACACCAAGTCGAAAACACGAAAAGGTGGCTTGGGCAAAAAGGGTATCGGTAGAATGAAAACCGAAAGGGTGGTCTAGGCAAAAGTAAAGGATTTAAGCGTCGACTATGTCTCGTCGGATCACCTACTTCGGATCACTACTATCGACTTCAAGATTCAAATGGCGAAGATCAATCCACTCACTTTCTCACGACAACAAGGAGATGAGATAGTTGAAATATATGAGTACTAGCATAGTTGGAACTTAACGAGATTGTTTCCATAGCTTTTACCTTTCTTGTGTACAAACTACTTGGCCATCATACGTTTCAAATTAATACAAGTTCCTTCTCTTTACAATTTTTCTTTGTTGTTTGCATAAAGTCCAACGTTTGCTTTGAATGATTATATGCATCTTAGCCATGCATTTCCCAAAATCTATTCACAAACATGCGAAAAAAGAACATCAAGTAATTACTACGGGCTTGAGGAATTGAGATGCGGCGAAAGTCACCAATGCATTTCCCCACAGTGTGGTCCCCACAAGATGTCACTCACCACAAAACCTTCCCAGCAAAGAAGAGGAGGATCCCCAAGCAGTGATCCCACTCAACTTAATCAGGCCACACCCATCTTCGAGCAATAACACTTCATCCCTAGCCGAGGTGTTTATCCCCAACAGAATATCTCTCAACAATTTCCCTTTCTTTTCCTCCAGCAGTAGTATCCAGACTTGAAACTTGGTCAGATAGTGCACCGGAGGAAACCTACGTCCTTTTTCCCCTGCTAGAGATTACAATGGGCTCCAGATTCTTCCAACCCGGTCTCCCAGCAACTATCAAATACTCTCCAGCAAGACTTGCACACAAAATCCCCGACATAGTACCTCCAAGATTCCCCCCAACAGACACACGAAGTCCTCAACAGCGTAACTCTACCACCCTCAACAATATCTAGGCTCAAGACGTGGTCAGATAGTGCACCAGAGGAATCAAAGTTTTCTTTCTTCTCAGGATTTCTATCCCCAACAGTCGAGAAATCTCCAAGAAGAACATCCACATCTTCTTCAAGATGGATATGTTTTGAAATACCACAACATCTATCATTCATACATTACTCATGAAAGTCATAATTTGTGCATATGGCATTCATACACATTGTCATGCATCATTATTTGCATAAGACTAACAATATTCTATCAAAGTTTCTCTTGTTTTCTCCAAAACAGGTGAAAACAAAATCGCTTCCGACGTATACAGGTCCAAGATTAATGCCCGAATCCAGACGGGAAACTATCTGAACGACCGTTCTAGTTGTCCTCCGACAAATGGTCCAGGATTAAGACCGAATCGGGCGGAAAACTATCCGAACGACCACCCTCGTTGTCCTCCGACAGCGGATCCAGGATTAACACCCGAATCCAGACGGGAAAACTATCTGAACGATCACAAGTTATCCTCCGATAACAGGCAGTGGATCAATGCCCGAGGCACAACAAGGAAGCTATCCACATTTTGCCAGCTACATTCCCAGTAGTTAGCAAGAACTATTCGACTCATTCTTATTATCAACGCAACTCACAGTCTAGCGTCGACTCGGTTGCCTTGGATGGCATCTTAAGCCCATCTCCGACTACTTGTCAACACTCTCCGCCTTCAGAATCGCATATTTGGTTAAAAACCAATACAAACCAATAACTTCATTCAAAGATGAGCACGAAGTCTAACGTCTCCTCTTGGATGGCATCTTAAGCCCATCTCCATCCCCTCACTTCGAAACTTCTCGAGCCTAGCGTATGGGTCACTCCCCAACACCGATCTTTCCAGATGGCATCTTAAGCCCATCCCCGTCAATTCTCCTATCAACAATCTCAAGTCCAGCGTGCGACTCATCCCCCAGCGAAGTCTCCAACTTCTCCAAATGGCATCTGTAAGCCCATTCCCGCATCATCAGCCAACCGCGAGTGCAAATTTTCAGGTGTACTCGAGTGTCCCGAAAGGCGAACATGCCAATCTAGCCCTTCCAGTACAAGAAGATTGAACAGGGGCAGCTGTCATACCCCAAAATTTGCCCTCCACCATCTCAAGACATTTCATACCTGCATATTCAAGGATTCTTCAAGGGTTGATCAGACAAACCCTCTCCTAGACAATCAACCCAAACTAGGGTTTGACAATTCTCAGATCAAGATGGACTTCCAACATCTCCAATGGTCTTCATGCCTCCTCATATGCTTCAAAGATTCTCCATGTCAAGTTTCAAGCCTCACAAGTCAAGTTTCCTCAAACAATTGCTCAAATGGTTGAAAATCAATTGTATTGGACAAAAAGTCAACTGTGGTCAACATACAGTCAAACTTCATAATTTTTGGTCAACATCCTCATTTTGAAGTTACATTCATCATTTGATCAAGGGTTGATCATGATTCATCAAGAAAACTCAAGATTTGCTCAAAAGTCAAACTTTCTAAATTAGGGTTTCTTAGTGAAAAGTCAACCAAACTTTGGTGAGCATAACTTCTTCATACTTTCTCGAAAGTTTTCCACCACCTCTCATTTTGAAGGAATTCAATTCTCTACAACTTCATGTCTCACAAGAATGTTCAAAAAATGCTTCATTTGGAAGGTATGGATCAAAACATTACAGGTCCTTTTCAAAGTCATCAAAAGGTCAACATTTTGTTTTGAAGATATATTGAGCATGGAAACTCCAATTGAGATGAAACTAAAGAGGTTGGTTAGAGGACTCTTAGAGCTTTCCAAAAAGTCCAAGAACACTCAAGAATATGGAAAATTGAGCAAGATACACCATTCACAAGTTGGGCAATTTTGAAAAGATGCACAAAGAGAGATACTTCTAAAAATCAAAATTTTGCAAATGGGCTTACTTTTCTTTATCCAAACTTGTTCCTTACACAATTAGGAATGTCCAGGCCCAATGCCACGAATTTTTATTTTATTTTTCTATTTAATTTGTATTTTATTCATTTAAATGCAAATTAAATTCAAAAATAAAGTATAAAATCAAAATTAATTTCAAATTTGATTTTTCTCTCTTCCTTGAGATCCAAGCAACTCAATAAAGCCAGCAAATTTCGAAATTTTATTAGATATGGCAAGAATTTGATTGAAATTGATCAAAAAGGAGAAAATTTGATTTGGCACAAAATCAAATATATTTTGCATTGATTGATGATTGATTCTTTCTCAAATCAGCTCTAATTCCATCTACTATATATATACAACACATGCCACACGAATTAGGGTAGAAAAATTGGCTGGAGAAACCCTATTGAAGCTCAAAAAATTTGTGGCTTACAAGCAACTAGCAGTCATTGATCCAGCCTATTTCAATCGTTTTTGAGGATTCAAACATATTCCTTGACATCCCTGGAAGCATTCCAGACCCTCACATTGCCCAAAACCATCAAGAAACTCGAAAACCAGAATTCGGTTTGTTCTTCTTTTTCAAAATTCGATTTTCAATTCTCATGCATCATTAACATGTTTTGTGGTTGTTTTTGTGATTAGAATGGAGTTTGCAAGCGTTCTGGATAATTTGATTGCATTTCCATAGCCTGAAACACGATTTGTCATTGCTAGGGTTTTCGGTTTCAAATTAGGGTTTCTCTAAAACGGAAAAATTGGACCATGAGACTACCACCATCGTGCTCAGAACGATGTTTCCAATCGATTCATATCCTTAGATGTTATTTATATTGCCTGTACATGATTTTTGATTTAGCCAGGGCCATAGCGTCGAGCCAAGGCCGACGCGGGATTTTCAAATTTTTGAAACGAGGAAGATGAAGTTTGGCGCTGGGACGATGAAGCCTAAGGGTGACACTTGTTCTTTCTTCACTCGCTCCGGTTTTCAAACAGTAATGCGCTCCAGCTCAGATGGCAAAGGCATGGGGATTGTGAAGCCAAGGTCTCCAGTTCGAATCCTGGCAAGACCAATGTTTTTTCTCTTTTGCAAAACTTCATATTTTCTATTTTCTATTTTATTTAATATTTTCATGCATTTTAATTATTTTCAATATTTTTTATCATGCATTTAAAAACACCAAAAAATATTTTTCTTCTTGCATTATTTTCAGAAAATGTTTATTTAATTTATAAAATTAAAAAATATTATTTTGCATGCATATTTAATTTAATTGCTAATTTATCATTTAAATCACTTTTAATTGATTTTTAATTATTAAATTACCTCCAAAAAATCCCAAAAAATTATTTTAGCATATTAATGTTATTTCTAGCATAGAATATTTTTCTCATTTAAAAATTTGCATTTTTACTAACATTTTTCTCTCATACAATTTCTTCGTATTTTCCGATTTCTCATCTTTTCACAGGTTATCTTGTTTCGGGCGATTTCTTTTTGCTGTTTTCTTTTTCCACTAATGTAATTGCTTATGGGATGTAATAGCTTAATTAGGGCTTTTATTTTCCGCAAGTTTAAATTATGTATCTGCCCCAAAGCCATGTAATAGCGTAGGATTTATCTTTCCGCTCTTTACGTTTCCGCGTTTTAATTTCCGCACCCTATAAAGTGTTAGTAATTAGGCGTGTATGGCAAGACTAAAATTGGACATAGATCACTCGTAACTTCAAGATAATACATATCTGAATTTGACACACTCTTTCACACATGCACCCCTTAGGGTAATTCTCTCTCGTTGCCTTTACGAATTCAAAATGGTCAAGTCCCTCGAACGTAGAGGTATTCTAGCACCGTTGCCTTCAAAACAAATCATCATAGTCCCTTCGATACAAAGATCATAGACCCACGATGTCGCCTACGAATACATGATCTTGACCCTCGATTGTCGCCTACGAAAAATGATGATAGTCCCTTCGAATGTGCTAGGATACTTTCTACAAGTTGCCTTCTATGACCATCCGATGTCCCTTAGAATGTCCCTCTTACATCCAACGAATAGGGTTACCTACCAACTAATGGTATGGATAGCACTATTCTAAAGGAACGTAAAATAACACGAAAACGACCAATTTTGAGTAGGTAATAAGACTTGTAGTTGCTTGCTCTATCAAAATACTTTTCACACCTCACACTTTTGTCAAAGTTCAAACTCTTTTCAAAACAAAACATTTCCGAACACTTTGTATACATTCCTACATGAATCATTACAAAGTCAAAGCGAAATGCCTTTTCAAAACATTTTTCAAACACGTAGAAAGCACCATTTTAAGGTGATCTAAGAGCAACTAAGAGCCCGTAGATAACTACGGATGAAAAGGGGTGCTAATACCTTCCCTTTTCATAACCTTCTCTCTTACTCAGAATCTAACGAAGGTCTTTTTCTGTACTTTTTACCTTCCCTTAATTGGATAAAAGAAAAGTCGATGGCGACTCTTGCTATCCGCACATTTGCGATACAAAAATCTACAAAGTCAGTTCACCATATTACAGGAGGGCTTGTGACTATGATTGTTAATATTGTTGAACTCAGATAGCCTTTCCAAAATCGGAACCCCTTCAGTGGTGTCCGCTGCATGAATATCTAGTTTTGTTTCAACATAGGCCTGATCAGTAACCTTGGTCCCAATCAGTTTTCCTTGCTTATAAAAAACCAAGTTATAGACTTATTTACCTTACCTGACCCTGCTACGAGTGTGCACAATCGAGTCAATTGGCTCTACGGTCTGGATCATCCCCCTGCTCAGCCTTCTACTCCTGAAACACATCAAGCCTACGAGATTTTAGAGGACTCTGAGGAGGATCCTGAAGCTCCCCCTGGATATTACGACATTGGCCCTCCTCAACAGGCCCTCTTGCTCGGTTCTTGCCCTGAATCTTGTTATGCATCAGGCTCCTACCATTGATTTTGCTACGGCCATCCATGCTCTTCAAGTGGAACACCAGTTTTTGAGGGATGACCTTACTAGTTTGCAAGCGGATTTCTACAGCTTTATGGACACGTGTGTACGACGAGGGTTTTCATATTTCCATTCCTTGGCTACTGTTCGCGTTAAAAGTGACGAGCAGGGAATCGAATCGAATCTACGGATCGAAACAATTTACTCTTTTGATTTGTTTTAAAGATGCATGAGCATCAAGCTTTATTGTTTCCAAAACAAGAAAAATGAGATGAAAAAGGGGAAAGCTGCAATACCCTCAATAAATAATGATATGCGTTGCGACTAGCGTAAACTAGATGCAACACATTGGGGAGAGATCTGAGCAAGGGGGTTTGTTATATAAAAGGAATAGATGTGGCACCCTATATATATATATATATATATATATATATATATATATAGTTATCTATAGCCTTATTTATACATATGAATATTTTTGATATGTTTGTGTGTTTTAATTTGCTATTCTATTCTTGGGAAAGTTTCTCCTTTGGATTTTAAGAAATGTAGGTTATGTAGGATCCTAGGTTTTGTTTTATTGTGCTCATAAAGATCATTGGGATCTTACGCATCTTTATTAAGACCAATTTGTAGTTATTTTGTACATTATTTTGTGGTCCTTAACAATGTCTTTATATTTAATTTGTATATTTATTCTAGTATTTTGCTTTAATTAGGTTTTATCTAGTTTTGTTTAACATATATATTATTTGTCTTTAGTTACTCTTAATTGTAGGAATTTATTAACTAATTCTCCCAAGCTTGGATTCAAGGGTACTTGAAGAGCTTTAGGGATGATTCTTTGAAGATAATTTTGGAAGAGGAAGCGTGCTCTGGTCGCTCTCGTGGTTACCCGACATGACCGCGCTCAACTGACTTAACGCCTCGGTGCGGTCTGAAATCAGAAAAAAGGACAGCCCATGCTTTCACCTTTGGAGCCACCAACCCATCACTTCACCGACCTTTTTGGCTTGTAAAGGAAGAAAACATAGACCATCATTATCTTTCATCTTTGTAAATCTAGGGCAAGTTTAGGAAGAAAAACCATAGCTTTTCTCTTGATTTTCTCATGTTCATCATCTCTACCAACAATCTTGAGAGCAAGGTGTCATACCCCAAAATTTGCCCTCCATCTTCTCAAAGATTTCATACATCTATGCTCAAGGATTCCTCGAGAGTTGATCGGACAAACTCTCTCTAGACAATCAACCCAAGCTAGGGTTTGGTATCTCTCAAGTCAAGATGGGTTTCCAACATCTCCAATGGCCTCATGCCTCCTCATATGCTTCAAAGATTCTCCATGTCAAGTTTCAAGCTTCAAGTCAAGTTTCCTCGGACAATTGCTCGGATGGTTGAAAATCGGTGTATTGGACAAAAGTCAACTATGGTCAACATACAGTCAAACTTCATAATTTTTGGTCAACATCCTCATTTTGAAGTTACATTCATCATTTGATCAAGGGTTGATCATGATTCATCAAGAAAACTCAAGATTTGCCCAAAGGACAAACTTTCTAAATTAGGGTTTCTAGATGAAAAGTCAATTGAACTTTGGTGATCATAACTTTCTCATACTTTCTCGAAATTTTCCACCACCTCTTGTTTTGAAGGAAATTCAATTCTCTACAACTTCATGTCTCACAAGAATGTCAAAAATGCTTCATTTGAGAGGTATAGCTCAAAACATTCAGGTCATTTTCAAAGTCAACAAAAGTCAACTTTTGTTTTGAAGATATATTGAGCATGGTAACTCAAATGAGATGAAACCAAAGACATTGGTTAGAGGACTCTTAGAGCTTTCAAAAGTCCAAGAACACTCAAAATGTGGAAAATTGAGCAAGTTACACCATTCACAAGTTGGGCAATTTTGGAAGAATGCACAAGAGATACTTCAAAAATCAAATCTTTTGCAAATGGGCCTATTTTTCTTCATCCTAACTTGTTCCTCATGCAATTAGGAATGTCCAAGCCCAATGCCACGAATTTTTGATTTATTTTTCTATTTAATTTGTAATTTATTTATTTAAATGCAAATTAAATCTTAAAATAAATTATAAAATCAAAATTAATTGGAAGATTGATTTTTATTGCTTTCTTGTGATCCAATCAACCCATAAATGCCAGCAATTTCGAAATTAGATCAAATTTGGCAAGATTGGATTGAAATTGGACAAAATTTGAAAATTTGATTTTCATGGAAATATCAAATTTGATTTCCATTGAATATTGATTGATTCTTTCCAAATTCAATCCCAAATCCATCCAGTATAAATATATGATGCATACCTATCAAGAGAGAACGAAAAAATTGCTCCAGAAACCCTAATCCAAAGCTCAAAAATCAGTGGTCTTCAAGAACTTGAGTGGTTTGGATTGTTTCATCGATTCAAGCATCAAAACATATTCCTTGACACCTCTTGAATCGATCGGACCCTCACTTTGCCAAAAACATCAAGAATCAAGCAATCCGTGTTTGGTTTGTTCTTGAATTTTCAAATTCGATTTCTCATATTCATGCATTATTAACTTGTTTGATTTGTTTGTGTTTAGAGTTAAGTTTACAAACTTTACGGGCAAGCCAATTGAATTTTATGGCCGGAATCATGTTTCACCATGATTAGGGTTTATGTGCCGTTTTAGGGTTTCTCTATAGGAAAAATTGGACCTCGAGACCTATAATTGAACTCGGAACAACGTCTGAATCGAACCATGGTCTTAGATGTCATTTATATTACGTTTGCTTGATTTTTGAATTTGCGGGGACCTTAGCGTCGAAGGCGGCGCAAGCTTGCAATGTTTGAAGCGAAGGCGATGAATTGGCGCGGCGAAGGCGATGGCGGCGTGTTATTTTCAAATCGATCCGTTTCCAAGCGATTGCAACACGCCACTCGTTGGTCAAGCATGTGGTTTTCAAGGTTTGAAAGGATGTCTCGATTCGATTCTGGTTGAGACAATCCTTTTACACTTTTCAAAACTCTATTTTCATATTTTTCACATATTTTAATATTTTCATTCATTTTAATTGTTTTCATGATTTTTATTATGCATTAAAAAATTACCAAAAACATTTTTTCTTTTTACATTATTTTCATAAAAATCTTTATTTAATTTAATAAATTAAAAATATAATTTTGCATGCATATTTATTTTATTTTTATTTTGCATTTAAATCATTATAAATTGCATTTTAATTATTAAATCTTTTCAAAAATCCCAAAAAATTATTTTCATATATTTATCTTATTTCCAGCATATATTAATTTTCTCATATTAAAAATTGCATTTTTTCTAACATTTTCTCTTATTTCGATTTCATCATATTTTCGATTTTCTTATTCTTTCACGGGTTGCTCCGATTGGACGTTTTCTTTTATCATTCTATTTTTCCAATAATGTAATTGCTCATGGGTTGTAATAGTTAATTAGGCTTTTATTTTCCATAAGTTTAAATTATGTATCGCCCCAAAGCCATGTAATAGCGTAGGTTTATCTTTCTTTACATTCCATTTTACTTTCCGCACCCTTATCAATTGCTAGTAATTAGGCGTGTGGCAAGATAATAATTGGACATAGCTCACACTAATCTTCAAGATAATATATTCTGAATTTGACACACTTCTTCACACACCTTAGGGTAATTCTCTCGTTGCCTTTCGAATTCAAAATGGTCATGTCCCTCGAGCGTAGAGGTATTCTAGCACCGTTGCCTTCAAACAAATCATCATAGTCCCTTGATACAAAGATCATAAGACCCACGATGTCGCCTCCGAATACATGATCTTGACCCTCGATTGTCGCCTCGAAAATGATGATAGTCCCCGAATGTGCTAGGATACTTCCTACAAGTTGCTTTCTATGACCATCCGATGTCCCTTGGTCATCCATGAATGGAGCTACCTACTAACTAATGGTATGGCTAGCTATTCTAAAGGAATGTAGAAGTACAACAAAGCGACCAATTAAGGTGGGTAAATAAGTCTTTTAGTTGCTTGCTCTATCAAATGCTTTTCACACCACACTCTTTTCAAAGTTCAAATTCTTTTCAAAACAAAACATTTCGAACACTTTGTATACACTCCTACATGAGTCATTACAAAGTCAAAGCGAAATGCCTTTTCAAAACATTTTTGTCAAACACACGAAAGCAATTTTAAAAAGTCTAGAGCAACTAAGAGCCGTAGAATAAACTACGGATGGAAAGGGGTGCTAATACCTTCCCTTTTCATAACCATTCTCCCGAACTCGAGAATCTAACGAAGGTCTTTTTATTACTTTTACCTTCCCTTAATTGGATAAAAATAAAAGTCGGTGGCGACTCTTGCTATCCGCACATTTGGATACAAAATCCTACAAAGTCGAGTTCACGTATCACGCTGGCGACTCTGCTGAGGATAAGACCCAAAGAGAAATTGCCTTAGGGATTTCAGATAACCTTTAATGCTTTTGTTTGACTTGTATGCTTTATCTTTAAGGGTTGCTTGGGTATTATATTGTTGGGGATCCTACACCGGATCGGGTTTCCTTTTAGGTAAGTAGCATTAGATCATCGCGACCGTTAGGCGTATAACTACGCGGTCAACATGATGGCTACGTTAGCGTGACACTTTGGTTGCCCGATACTCTTCATTCCCAAGTTGAAGAAAGTATTTGGCTTCTGCGTGGTGTCATCAGCGCTAACTAAACTTTTAGAACCTTAATTGACCCATCTTGGCCATTAGAAGGTAGTGAGATGGCGGCTTTGGTGTAGACCGAGGTTGGTTGATACTCGATGCTACGCTCATTGAGATTAGACTTTTGGGACATTTTCGATCGACCACTTGGCGTCGTATTGAAATAAGCGCCTCGAGAAAGATCTATGATATGAGATTCCTAGAACCGGTTACTATTATAGGGCGGGATGAACCAACTCAAACTTTTGGTGGGGTAATCACCTATACCTCATGCAAGCCATAAACCTAGGCTCATTGTGTGAATTGTTTGTGTGTGCTAAACATGACATCATGACATCATTCGCATTGCATATCATTTCTAACTATTTCAAGGACCTAGGGATTTATCTTTGCTCTGTTTTGTAGGGATTATGGCTTCTAGAAAGACTATCCGAATCAACTTCATGGGTATCCTTCTCAACTCAAAGAATTGGTTTGAAATTCCGACCATGCTCGGTTCATCAAAGACATGGTTATCTACTTGATTTGGTTATCTCGGTTTTGAAGAAGATATGATGCATGTCTATTCCAGTTCTTTGATCCGAAACACCATTGCTTTACATTCCCAGATTATCAGTTGGTTCCTACCTTGGAAGAGTTCTCTAAGCTACTTGGGGTACCTGTTCTTGATCAAATGCCATTTACCGGTCTAGAAAAGGTTCCTAAGTACGAAGACATTGCATCAGCCTTACACCTTAAGCGTTCAGATATTGAAGCCAATTGGGAAACAAGAAGAGTTAGGGTTTACTTTCAAGTTCTTAATCAAAAGCCGAGAATTCCTCAAAGTTATGAGTTTCCATGCATTTGAGAATGTTGTGGCCTTGCTAATTTATGGTTTGGTTCTATTTCCTAACTCGGATCAATTCATAGATGTCAATGCCATCAAGTTGTTTCTTACCCGTAATCCAGTGCCTACTTTACTTGGAGACATCCTACATTCGCTCCACACTCGTACTACTAAGAGACAAGGAACTCTCATGTGTTGTGTCCGTTACTTTCAAGTGGTTTATTTCGCACCTTCCTCCATCGATTTTGAAGAATGAACAAAGGTTGAGATGGTCTCAAATTGATGTCACTCTCTCATTCGGATATCCGTTGGAGTCTTTTCTCTCAAAAGGACTTCACATTCATCGAGCGTTTTGGAGAATTCCCTAATGTACCGCTACTTGGTATAAGGGGAGGTATTACTTATAACCCTTCCTTAGCTCTACGCCAGTTTGGTTTTGCCCGAAGAGATGGTCCACATGATATGCTTCTCCAAGATGTTGTGTTCGACTACAATCACGATCTCGAGTGCAAGCGAAGGTTTATACATGCTTGGGGCATGGTAAAGAAGACTGATACCAAGACTTTGGGACACCCGAACTCCATTCCTTGGGAACCTTACCTCAAATGGGTGCGACCTCGAGCTCAAAACCTCATGATGCCATTCACGCTGTTTTACAGTAATTATGGAACTGTTGCTATAGGTGGCGTACCTATCTTGTTCTCCATCGACATGCCTCTGATTTTGAAGACTTGAAGAATCTGGATTCAACTAAAGAAGAAAGGATACCTTTGAAGCTCGATGTTATGCAAGTGAGAAGAAAGTTCTAGAGTTGACCAAGCTACTTCATGAGGAGCGAAATATCAACGCTTACATCGGCACCAGAGGCGCCATGGGAGACTTAGAGCTTTAGGATGTTTATGTTTTCTTTTATTTGTTTTGAACTATCTCTTGTACTTAAAAGAAAAAAAGAATAATGAGAAGTACTAATAAATGTTTGTTCATTGCTTGTTTAACAAATTTAAATCTCTTAGGTCCTTGAAAACATTGCATTGCATTCGCATAAACATTGCATATCATAGCATAACATTGCATCACGGTACATTGGAGATTGGTTTTCTCATTTGCTCGCTATTTATTTTAGCGAAATGGCTCTTGAGCAATGTCAAAGATCTCCAGGCTCGGAATGCTCGGTTTGGATGTTCACCAACTTGGTCCAAGGCCAAGGAGATTTGAAGAAGCTCATCAACAAGAAGAAGAAGGTTGTTGGTCTCCTCAACATGGGTAGGCGTTTCAAAGGGGTCCAAAAGTGGTCGGTCGGATCGAGCTCTCGAAGGAAGTGTCCATACGGGAGTACCAAGGGTGATGAAGGTGATCGGCGTGAGCCAAAGGAAGGAGGAGGATCACTCGATTATAGCCAACACTCGATGAAGATGACAAGTACAAGCAACTTGAAGACCGTCTGAATCTTGTGGAAAACTTGAAAATGTCGGTGAATTTTGATGATCGAGTCTTGTTCACGGTGTTGTGATTCCTCCCAAGTTCAAAGTTCCTACTTTTGCCAAGTATGATGGCATGTCTTGCCTAATTGCATTTGAAGTCCTATGTCAGATCAATCCCACGATGGCGAAAGTTGTGGATGCACTATTTTCAAGAGTTTGTCGGAACCGGTTGGAATGGTACTATCGGAGAAACGACCGTATCCGTACTTGGGTGATTTGGCTGATGCTTTCTAGACGATATGAGTACAATCTTGAATTGACACCCACTCGCATGCAACTACAAAGCATGTCTATGGGTCGTGACGAGAAGTTCAAGGAGTATGCTCGAAGTGGAGAGATCTAGCGGTGAGTTCAACCACCCTTGTCCAATAGGGAGTTGGTTGATATGTTTATGGGAACAGCGGGGCCCATTCTTCAATCATCGATTGGAAATTCTTCATCTGGATTCACCGGTGATATTGACGGCGCATTGGTGGTATCAAGAGTGGGAAGATTCATGTAGAGACATCTTGAATCTTTGAAGAGATCTTTTGGTGCTAAGAAAGAAGCTAATCTTGTGTATGGAAAAGCCGAGCCAAGACCGACCGCGCTCAATCGTAGGGGGTTGTGATCTCGATCCTACATCGGCACAACCTCGGTGAGACAGCGCGGCGTGAGCGAGCGCACGAAGCGGTTCACGAAGATCAACATGCCATTGTCGAAGCCTTGCAACACATGTTGAAAGCGGTGATAACCTTGAGGATCCTCCTCGAATGTCAACACTTCCTCTCCAGTACAATCCAATGCTAAATGTGCTTACCATTCCAATAGCCGAGGCACGACGACAATTGTTGGGCTCACGAAGAACAAGATTCAAGATATGATTGAAGCTAAGCAGTTGAGTTTGATCCTCCTGTTGAGACTCGAATGTGATTAACGCTCCTATGCCTAACCATGACAAGAGTTCCAATCTTTGTTGGTGACGATACTTATGTTTTCAACATAGATGACTTGACCATTCCTCGATGGTATTAAGAAGAATTTGTTGCAAGCGGTGTCAATCCGGGATGCCCAGAATTGTCGTTGGTGCCCATCTGCGCTGATGTTTGTGCTTGGTAGAAGGCGTGTTCGGTGCATGATGGATAACCGTGAGATACTATTTACGAAACCACATGCGGGTGTGAAGAAATGTCTAAGTTAAGATCGACAATGCGAGCAGCTGTACCATCATGTGGGATACCTTGGGGCAGCCAAGTGGAAAATATGATTACATGGTGAAGTACACATTCACGAGCTACAAGATTCCTATTGAAGATGTTAAGGCGACGGATGGGGTGACGATTTCCCAGAAGACTATCTTGATGTTAACACTATAAGGATTTCCTCTGTTGATCCACATGCCTAGAGTGGCACCTCTCATTATCACTTCTCCAAGGCCGGTTCCATATTCCTCGACAAGGCTATCCCTTGGAATTATGGAGATGATGTTTACTATCATGGCGTCAAACAAGACCCTCGACTATTGAAGATCTTCTTTGAAGTTTCTATTCACGACATTGACAACATCAGGATCGATAAGGTGACGAGCGGAAGGGTATTCTCTCGAGATCTCTCCTCCAAAGACACTGCGACTCCAGCTCGCATTCCAACTACTCAATCAATATCCCGGCTAGAGGAAGGAACCGGTGACTCATCTGCTCAACGAAGTACCAAAGGAAGTTCTTGAAGACACCTCAAACAAGAAATGGAGGAAATTACGAAGATTATCAAGAAAAGTGACTACAATGTTGTGGAGCAGTTAGGACGAGACTCCGTCCAAGATTTCCATGCTTGCTTTGCTCTTGTGCTCACGAGGCTCATGCTAGCCTTGGTGAAGTTTACGAAGAATGCTCATGTGCCGAGACACTACCACCGACCAATTCGAAGTTTGTATTGCTACTGGCTGCCAACACCTAGGCTTCTCGATCTTGATTTGACTCCTGGAAAGAAACACAACAAAGCCTTGCACATCTGTTGAATGCAAGGGCATTACCATCTCATGTTTTGGTTGATACGGTTACGCTTTGAATATCTTCCGAAGGCGCTTTTGATCGGCTTGATGTCGAAGGGTTGGTTACGAGACCGGTGACATTATTGTGAGGGCTTTTGATGGTTCTAAGCGCACGATGCTTGGAGAGCTCACTCACTGTTAAAGTCGGTTCCCGGACTTTTGACTCTACTTTCTTTGTCATGGACATCCGTCCGACTTACTCTTACCTACTTGGGCCCTTGGATACATGGGGCCCTCTACCTTACATCGAGCTGAAATACCGGTGAAAGGAAGGTTGTCACGGTATGTGGTGAAGAAGAGTATATGGTCGATCATCTGAGTCATTCCGATACCTCGAGATGGAGGTGAATTCTTGAGACTCCTGTCAAGCTTTTGAAACAATACCCAGTCATGCTGTGACTCTCCTGTCACTCTGAAGTTGCTAAAGTTCCGCCTAGGATGGCCTCGTTGAAAGATGCTCAGCTGCTTTGAAGAAGGAAGAGTACTATTTGGGGACAGCTCCCGATCTTCCTTTCAAATCCGACAAAGGCTGGTTTAGGCTTCACCATCAAAGGATGAAGATGATACGCATGACGTGCGGCCAACTTCCTTTCCGCATCGGCCAAAGTGGAATCCATGCTATAGAAGGCGGCGACAACGACTTGACATCGGCAAGTGGATCTTCCAACTCCGACAATGGGCTCGCAATTGGAAGACCGAAGGCGTCATACCAATCTCCTTTAGCAGGAGTAATTGCTCTTGTTTTGTTTTGCTTTTCGTATTTCTTTATGTTTTGAACAATAAACTTTGAAAGCCTAGTGCCTTGCGGGGCATCATGGCTCGTTTGCGAGGTTATTATCATCGTTTGTATTTTCATTCAATAAATTGTTGGACTTTTGCATTCAATTGTTTGTTTTCTTTCTTTTACTTTATCACCCCTTCAAAAGCTATGTGTTCTTACACACACCGTGATACAACTGCGAATCACTCGAATCTAGTTAATATGACTATGCTAGTGCTAAATATGACTTGATAATCCGATCTACCAAGCCGAAGGCAAAGTGAGGAAGATTGTGAAGTGCGGAGAACTTGCGAACTACAGCAAGAAGAGCGAGTTATCTGACCACCGAAGAGCAAGTTGAGGTTGTGAATTTGAGTCTTGACGAAGAGAAAAGAGATCAAGATAGGATCGGGTCTTGAGCAGTGTTAAAGAAAGGTTGGTTCGGATGCTACGAGACTATATTGAGGTTTTGCTTGGTCATACGAAGACATGTCGGGTTTGGACATTGATATTGTGGTACACGATTGCCGACAAAAGAAGGTTTTCTCGGTGAAGCAGAAGGTTCGTGTCGTCTGAGATGTCAGAGAAAATCAAAGCCGAAGTTATGAAGCAGTTCAATGCGGGTTTCTTAGCTGTCACCTCTTATCCCCAGTGGGTTGCAAATGTGGTACCCGTACCTAAGAAGGATGGTAAGGTACGAATGTGTGTGGATTACAGAGATCTGAACAAAGCGAGTCCGAAAGACGATTTCCCACTTCCTCACATTGATGTTCTAGTTGACAATACCGCTCAGCATAAGGTTTTCTCCTTCATGGATGGTTTCTCCGGTTACAATCAGATCAAAATGGCTCCTGAAGACATGGAGAAAACTACTTTTGTTACACAGTGGGGCACTTTCTGCTACAAGGTTATGCCGTTCGGATGATGAGCAGGCGCCACTTATCGTGCTATGGTGACATTATTTCATGACATGATTCATCACGAGATAGAGGTCTCGTCGGCGACATGATAGCTCGATCACGGTGAAGAAGAACATCTTGATCATTTGCGAAACTATTGAAGAAATGCAGTTGAGTTAATCCTAACAAGTGCACCTTTGGGTCGGATCAGGAAAACTCCTAGGTTTGTAGTCGGTGGAAGAGGTATTGAGGTTGACCTGCGAAGGTTAGCCATTCAAGAGATGCCGGCTCCCGCGAGAAGGAAGTCGGAGGTTTCTTGGGCGATTGAACTACATTGCAGTTCATTGCACTTTTGGCGCTACTTGTGAGCCAATCTTCAAGTTACTAAAGAAAGATCAAGTAGTGGAATGGGCAGCGATTGCCAAATCGCTTTTGACAAAATCAAGGAGTACCTTGAATCCTCCTATCGATGCCGCCGCCAAAGGAAGACCTCTTATCATGTACTTGGCGGTGTTAGAGAACTCAATGGGGTGTGTGTTGGGGCAACATGGCGAGTGCAGTCGAAAAGAGCATGCAATATACTACCTTAGCAAAAGTTTACCATTGTGAAACAAGATACTCACGGCTCGAGAAAACTTGCAACGCTTTTTGGGCTGCTCGCCGACTAAGGCGATATATGTTGACTCACACTACCTTGTTGATTTCAAGATGGATCCGATAAAATACATATTTGAGAAACCACTCTCTCGGAAGAATAGCAAGATGGCAAATGATCTTGACGAATATGACATCGGTACACTTCTCGAGAAGCGATCAAAGGAAGTGTAGTAGCGATCATTTGGCTCATCAAGCCGTAGATGACTATCGATCTATGCGGTTAATTTCGGATGAAGATGTTTTACTAATTCTGATTGCGAAGAACCAAGCCGGACGAAGGACTGAACAAGGATCCGATGGACTATGGTTTTGATGGAGCCTCAAGCGCGCTTAGCAATGGCATTGGCGCCATCATTACATCCCTATGACGGACATCGCCTTTCACCGATTATGTTTGATTGCACCAACAACATGGCGAATCTGAGCGTGCATCATGGGTATTAGCGCTATTGACTTAAGAATCAAGTTCTTGCAAGTGTATGGAGACTCGACTTTAGTGATCGATCGGATAAAGGCGAGTGGGATCTGAAGCATCCGAATCTCATTCCGTATCGAGCATGTTAGTTTGATCCCTTACTTTGAAGATTACTTTGATCATATTCCACGAGAAGAGAATCGGTTGGGGACGCATTAGCTACTATGTCATCTATGTTCAAGGTCGGATGGGACAACGAGGCTCCCCGGATCATCATTGAGAAGTTTGTGAACCAGTATTGTTATGAGCTTGGCGAAGAGACCTTGGTACTATGGCGTGAAGAGGTATCTTGAGACTCGGGAATATCCAGAGGGCATACATTAATGATAAGAAATTCATGAGAAGATTTGCATCAAATTCTTCCTCACAGCGACATCTTATACAAAGCGCCACGACTTGTGCTTACTCATTGTGTAGACGGAAAAGCGACAATGCGTATCATGGAAGATTTACAAGGAATTTGGTACCCTCCGATGGACACACTATGGCTAAGAAGATTTTGAGGACGAGTTACTATTGGTCCACCATGGGCGATTGTCACCGTTGCTCGATCTTGTCACAAATGCAGTTATGCCGACAAAGTACCGTACCTCGGTACCTCGATGTTTTAACTTCTCCTTGGCCTTTTGCAATGTGGGGCATTGACATGATCGGAGAGATTAAGCCCACGACTTCCATGGACATCGTTTCATCCTTGTGGCAATTGATTACTTTACCAAGTGGGTAGAAGCGACCTCGTATGCATCTGTTACCAAGAATGTTGTGGCTCGATTCATTAAACATAGTCTTATCATCGGTATGGCACTCCACGAAAGGATTATCACGGATAACGGTTCCAATCTTAATAACAAGATGATCACGAACTACTTACGATTCAAGATCAAGCATCACAATTCATCTCCTTATCGGCCTAAGATGAATGGCGCGATGAAAGCCGCCAACAAGAACATTAAGAAGATTATCTGAGAAGATGGCGGTGACTTACAAAGATTGGCATGAGATGTTACCATTTGCTCTTCATGGTTATCGCTTTCTGACACGACATCACGAGCAACCCTTCTCTCTTGTCTACGGTATGGGCCGTCTTACCCATCGAGTTGGATACCCTCGACGAGTCCTCCGGGAGGCGAGTTAGGCGAAGGCGATTGGGTCAGACTCGCCTTGACCAGATTAATTTGATTGATGAGAAGCGACTCGCATCCATCGCCATGGACAGTTATCGAAGCGAATGATCGGATCATTTAACAAGAAGGTCAAACAAGGTCTACCAAGTCGGTGATCTAGTAGTCAAGCGCATCATTCTTCCACAAGGTGATCCAGGGCAAATGGACTCCCACTTATGAGGGACCGTTTGTAGTCAAGACAGTATTTTCGGCGGAGCTATGATACTTAGCACCATGGATGGTGAAGACTTCCACACCACATGAGCGAGACATAGTCAAAAATACTACGCATGAAGAGACCCGCTAGGTCGGTGGCCTAGGCAAAAATAAGGGCATCTGGCGAACCAAAGGTTCGGGCAAAAATAAAGGATATATACAAAACATGTACACGGCAAGTCGAAAACACGAAAAGCGGCTTGGGCAAAAAGGTATCGGTGGGCGAAAACCGAAAGGCGGTCTAGGCAAAAGTTAGGGATTTAAGCGTCGACTATGTCTCTTCGGATCATACGCTTCGGACTACTATCAGCATTCAAGATTCAAATGGCGAAGATCAGTCTACTCACTTTCTACTGACAGCAAGGAGATGAGATAGTCGAAATATATGAGTACTAGCATAATTGGAACTTAACGAGATTGTTTCGCATAGCTTTTTACCTTTCTTGTGTACAAACTACTTGGCCATCGCCACCTTTCAAATAAGCAAACTTCTTTCTCTTTACAATTTTTGTTGTTGTCGTTTGCAATAAGTCCAACGTTTGCTTTGAATGACTATACGCATTTGACAATAAGAATCTAATCACAAACATACGAAAAGTGAACATACAAAAGTACTTACTACAGGCTCCAGGTTGAGATGACGAAAGTCACCAAAACATTCCCCAGAGCATGATCCCCACGAAGGTGTCACTCACAACACACCATCCCATCGAGTATATGTTAGCGGTGATTCCACTCAATCGAGCAACGTTACATCAGTCTCCAAGCAGTAACACTTCATCCCCAGCGGATATTTCTCAATCCTCCCCCTTCTCCCCGGCAGCGGTATCCAGACTCAAAACTTGGTCAGATAGTGCATCGGAGGAAACATACACCTTTTATTCCCCAAACAGAGATTACAACGGACTCCAGACTCTTCTAGCCCGGTCTATCAGCAACCATCAAATGCTCTCCAGCGAGATCTACACTCGGAATCCCGATGGGCGCCTCTTAAATTTCCTCAGCAGATCTACATACAAGGTCCTCAACAGATCGCCTCCCAGACTCTCCTCAGCAGGGTCTATATATGAGATCTCCAACAACGAGCCTCTCAAATTTCTACCTTCCTCAACAATATCCAGGCCCAAGACTTGGTCAGATAGTGCATCGGAAGAATCCAGGATATCTTTCTTCTCTTTCAAAAGCGGGGTTCTCACCTACTCAATTCCCCAAGCAGGAGTCAGAAATCCTCAAACAAAGCATCCGCATCTTCTTCAAGATGAATATGTTTTGAAATATCACAACATCTATCATCCATACATAAAGTCATAATTCATGCATATGTCATTCATATACACTGCCATGCATCATACTTTGCATAAAACTAACGAATGTTCTATCAAAGTTTCTCTTGTTTTTCCAAAGCAGTATGACAACCGGCGAACGGGTCGAGATTAAGCCCGAACCGGCGGAAAACTATCTAAAAGACCACACTTGGTTGTCCTCCGACGACTAGTCGAGTTAAGCCCGAACCGGGAAAACTATCCGAAGACCTCCTGGTTATCTTCGATAAGGCAATGGATCAACACCGATGCACAGCAGAAGCTATCACGTTTTCGCCAACTTCATTTCCCTCGAGTAATCGGCACGAAGATTTATTCGACCCTTCTTATTATCAACAACAACTCAGTGCGTCGACTCGATTGCCTTGGATGGCATCTTAAGCCCATCTCCGACTATTTGTCAACATCTCTTCACTTCGAATCTGCATATATGGTTAAAATCCATACAGACCAATAACCTCATTCAAGGTGAACACGAAGTCTAACGTACGACTCCCTTCGGATGGCATCTTAAGCCCATCTCCTCTCCGTTCCAGGAACATCTACAGAGTCTATTCTTGGGAAAGTTTCTCCTTTGGATTTTAATAAATGTAGGTTATGTAGGATCCTAGGTTTTGTTTTATTGTGCTCATAAAGATCATTGGGATCTTCGCATCTTATTAGGACCAATTTGTAGTTATTTTGTACATTATTTTGTGGTCCTTAACAATGTCTTTGTATTTAATTTGTATATTTATTCTAGTATTTTGCTTTAATTAGGTTTTTATCTAGTTTTGTTTAACATATATATTATTTGACTTTAGTTACTCTTAATTGTAGGAATTTATTAACTAATTCTCCCAAGCTTGGATTCAAGGGTACTTGAAGAGCTTTAGGATGATTCTTTTGAAGATAATTTTGGAAGAGGAAGCATGCTGGTCGGCTCAGTGTTCCCGACATGACCGCTCGACGACTTAACCGGCTCGGCGATCTGCGAAATCGGAAAAAGGACAGCCCATGCTTTCACCTTTAGACCACCAACCCATCACTTCAGGACCTTTTTGGCTTCTAAGGGAAGAAGAAAACATAGACCATCATTATCTTTCATCTTTGTAAATCTAGGGCAAGTTTAGGAAGAAAAACCATAGCTTTTCTCTTGATTTTTCTCATGTTCATCATCTCTACCAACAATCTTGAGAGCAAGGTGTCATACTCCAAAATTTGCCCTCCATCTTCTCAAAAGATTTCATACATCTATGCTCAAGGATTCCTCAAGAGTTGATCAGACAAACTCTCTCCTAGACAATCAACCCAAGCTAGGGTTTGGTATCTCTCAAGTCAAGGTGGGTTTCCAACATCTCCAAAGGCCTCCATGCCTCCTCATGTGCTTCAAAGATTCTCCATGTCAAATTTCAAGCTTCACAAGTCAAGTTTCCTCAGACAATTGCTCAGATGGTTGAAAATCGGGTGTATTGGACAAAAAGTCAACTATGGTCAACATACAGTCAAACTTCATAATTTTTGGTCAACATCCTCATTTTGAAGTTACATTCATCATTTGATCAAGGGTTGATCATGATTCATCAAGAAAACTCAAGATTTGCCCAAAGGACAAACTTTCTAAATTAGGGTTTCTAGATGAAAAGTCAAGCGAACTTTGTTGATCATAACTTTCTCATACTTTCTCGAAATTTTCCACCACCTCTTGTTTTGAAGGAAATTCAATTCTCTACAACTTCATGTCTCACAAGAATGTCCAAAAATGCTTCATTTGAGAGGTATAGCTCAAAACATTAAGGTCATTTTCAAAGTCAACAAAAGTCAACTTTTGTTTTGAAGATATATTGAGCATGGTAACTCCAAATGAGATGAGACCAAAGACATTGGTTAGAGGACTCTTAGAGCTTTCCAAAAAGTCCAAGAACACTCAAAAATGTGGAAAATTGAGCAAGTTACACCATTCACAAGTTGGGCAATTTTGGAAGAATGCACAAAGAGATACTCAAAAATCAAATCTTTGCAAATGGGCCTATTTTTCTTCATCCTAACTTGTTCCTCATGCAATTAGGAATGTCCAAGCCCAATGCCACGAATTTTTGATTTATTTTTCTATTTAATTTGTAATTTATTTATTTAAATGCAAATTAAATCTTAAAATAAATTATAAAATCAAAATTAATTGGAAGATTGATTTTTATTGCTTTCTTGTGATCCAATCAACCCATAAATGCCAGCAATTTCGAAATTAGATCAAATTTGGCAAGATTGGATTGAAATTGGACAAAATTTGAAAATTTGATTTTCATGGAAATATCAAATTTGATTTCCATTGAATATTGATTGATTCTTTCCAAATTCAATCCCAAATCCATCCAGTATAAATATATGATGCATACCTATCAAGAGAGAACGAAAAAATTGCTCCAGAAACCCTAATCCAAAGCTCAAAAATCCGTGGTCTTCAAGAACTTGCAGCCGTGGTTTTGGATTGTTTCAGTCGATTCCAAGCATCAAAACATATTCCTTGACACCTCTTGAATCGATCCAGGACCCTCACTTTGCCAAAAACATCAAGAATCAAGCAATCGTGTTTGGTTTGTTCTTGAATTTTCAAATTCGATTTCATATTCATGCATTATTAACTCGTTTTGATTGTTTGTTTGTGTTTAGAGTTAAGTTTACAAACTTTACTGGCAAGCCAATTGAATTTTATGGCCGAATAAGTGTTTCACCATGATTAGGGTTTATGTGCCGTTTAGGGTTTCTCTATCTGAGGAAAAATTGGGCCTCGAGACCTATCCGTTGAACTCGGAACAACGTCTGAATCGAACCATGGTCTTAGATGTCATTTATATTCGTTTGCTTGATTTTTGAATTTGCGGGGACCTTAGCGTCGAAGGAAGGCCGGCGCAAGCTTGCGAATGTTTGAAGCGAAGAAGGCGATGAATTGGCGCGGCGGGGAAGGCGATGAGCGGCGTGTTATTTTCAAATCGATCCGTTTCCAAGCGATTACCGCCAATTCAGTTAGTCAAGCATGTGGTTTCAAGGTTTGAAAGGATGTCTCGATTCGATTCACAGTTGGACAATCCCTTTTACACTTTTCAAAACTCTATTTTCATATTTTTCACATATTTTAATATTTTCATTCATTTTAATTGTTTTCATGATTTTATTATGCATTAAAAATTACCAAAAACATTTTTCTTTTACATTATTTTCATAAAATCTTTATTTAATTTAATAAATTAAAAATATAATTTTGCATGCATATTTATTTTATTTTTATTTTGCATTTAAATCATTATAAATTGCATTTTAATTATTAAATCTTTTCAAAAATCCCAAAAATTATTTTAATATATTTATCTTATTTCCAGCATATATTAATTTTCTCATATTAAAATTGCATTTTTCTAACATTTTCTCTTATTTCGATTTCATCATATTTTAGATTTTCTTATTCTTTCACGAGTTGCTCCGATTCGGACGTTTCTTTTATCATTCTATTTTTCCAATAATGTAATTGCTCATGGGTTGTAATAGTTAATTAGGCTTTTATTTTCCATAAGTTTAAATTATGTATACGCCCCAAAGCCATGTAATAGCGTGGGTTTATCTTTCCGCACTTTACATTCGCATTTTACTTTCCCCTTATCAATTGCTAGTAATTAGGCGTGTATGGCAAGATAATAATTGGACATAGCTCACACTAATCTTCAAGATAATATATTCGAATTTGACACACTTCTCACACACGCACTTAGGGTAATTCTCTCTCGTTGCCTTTGAATTCAAAATGGTCATGTCCTCGAGCGTAGAGGTATTCTAGCAGTTGCCTTCAAAACAAATCATCATAGTCCCTTGATACAAAGATCATAAGACCCACGATGTCACCTCCGAATACATGATCTTGACCCTCGATTGTCGCCTCTGAAAATGATGATAGTCCCTTGAATGTGCTAGGATACTTCCTACTGAGTTGCTTTCTATGACCATCGATGTCCCTTGAATGTCCGCTTACATCCAGCGATGGAGCTACCTACTAACTAATGGTATGGCTAGCGCTATTCTAAAGGAATGTAGAAGTACAACAAAGCGACCAATTGGTGGGTAAATAAGTATTTTAGTTGCTTGCTCTATCAAATGCTTTTCACCCACACTCTTTTCAAAGTTCAAATTATTTTCAAAAACAAAACATTTCGAACACTTTGTATACACTCCTACATGAGTCATTACAAAGTCAAAGCGAAATGCCTTTTCAAAACATTTTGTCAAACACACGAGAAAGCAATTTTAAAAAGTGATCTAGAGCGACTAAGAGCCCGTAGAATAAACTACGGATGGAAAGGTGCTAATACCTTCCCTTTTCATAACCATTCTCGAACTCGAGAATCTAACGAAGGTCTTTTACATTACTTTTACCTTCCCTTAATTGGATAAAAATAAAGTCGGTGGCGACTCTTGCTATCCGCACATTTGGATACAAAAATCCTACAAAGTCAGTTCACTGTATCACACAAGGCAACCATGGAAATGAGTAGCTAAGCTCCTTTTGTGTCAAGATTAGAGGTAGTTGATCTATATAGTATGTATTTATATTAATCCATTTGTGTATGAACATGGTTGATGATTAATATAGTTGAATATCTTTGTTCTTCATCTTTATGCTTTGAGTTTTGCTTGGAAAAGAATATTTCAAAGTGACCTAGGATATTCATCCTCTCACAAACAAATGCTAGGAATAGATTTGTGTGTTAGAGTTTACAAAATATTGAACTTAATGATTATCATGCTAATAGTTGTAGTGAGGAATCATGCAAGGATTAACATGATAACATTCACAATCTTGGTGGGAAATCTACAAGATTGAGAGGATATGTATTTGTAGAAATCATCTATTATGTTCATCACTTGATTAAAATGAATATGTATGAAACTAGATCAATGAAACTAATCTTGACATGCCTTCTTATTTGAAAACAATCTCAAACTCTCTCTAATCCAAACCATAACTCTCTTTGAAAGAATTAATTTAGTTTTTGTTTGGAAACTCATGGTTTTAGTAGAGTAGATAACAAACCCTTTGGTTACATCATCTTAAAACATACTTTTCTATTGAAAGACTATAACATGCACCAATCCCTGTGGAATCGATAATTAAAATACTTTGTTCACGGAAAAATCCTACAACAAAATGGCGCCGTTATTGGCGTTTGATGTTGTTAGTATAGCAATAGTTGTGTGTTTAAGACTTTTCCACTAATCTCTCTTTGTTTCTTTTGTGTGGCTAGACTTTTTCAGGAATTAGTTTATGCGGGGAAGTATTCCGGTCGACCAACTCCTTTTCGATCCCGAAATTGAAAGGACGGCTAGGAGACTTAATAGTAGTGCTAGAAGAAGAAAAAGACAAGCTAGGCAAAAGGCAAGAAAGTGGAGAAAGGAGAAGCATCCACTTCTTCAACACCACCGTGTTTGGAGAAGTCACCACTATGGAGTAGAATCAACCACCACCACCACCACCACCCTTGGGGCCGTGTGTCAATAGCCCTCGCCATAATGCTCAATTGCCCGACAAGCAAATGCAAGGGTTCGAGAAATGAAAGCGGGCTTGCTTCACTTCTCTATGCAAGTCCATTTCATGGCCGACCATGAAGACCCTTACACTCACCTTACCAAGTTTTATGAGATCGCGGGAGGCGGCGGGTGCTCGGAAGACCAAGAAGAATAATATTTCCAAAGGCTTTTCCCTCATTCTCTAGTGGGAAGGCAAAGATTGTATCTTGATCAATTGCAGAGACAATGACTAATTGGAGCGTTTTGGAGGAAAAGTTTCTTGAGCGCTTTTCCCTCAATCACGTTTCATGGAGGCTAAGGCGGCTATCTCGGTATTTTCGCAAGGAGTAAGCGAGCCTTTGAATCGGGCATGGGAAAGATATAAGTCTATGCTAAGAAGTGTCCAGCCATGGTTTTGACTTACAAAATTCATATTTTCGAAATGGTCTCCAACCTCAACACAAATTGTTGTTGGATGCCACGGAGGAGGTTCTTTGATGGCAAAAACAGTATGAAGCAATCCAAATAATTGAGAAGATGGGGAGGAATGATCATCAAACTCAACATGATCAAGGAGGTGTACAAGTGAAAACAGGAGTTTTAGAAATTGGTTCGAGTCATGAAGCACTTGTGGCGCAAAACAAATTGTTTGCGAAACAAGTTGAAGAATTGACAAAACAAATGGCTAAACTCCCTCAACAAATCATGGAGTTACAAGGAGCATCAAATAAGCAAGCTCACCAAATAGCTTGTTGTGAATTGTGCAAAGGAGATCATAAAACCGGCTTTTGTCCTCCGGAGAATGAGGAAGCTAACTATGTGGCCAACCAAGGCCAAGGGTACCAACAACGAGCTCCTTACCCTTATCAAAATCAAAACCAAGGTTACCAACAAAGGGGTAATCAAGGTTATCAAGGAGGGTGGAGGCAAGATAACAATAACCAAGGAAGGCAAAATCCATATCAAACACAAAATCAAAATCAAAATCAAACACAACAACAAAATCAAAGTCAACAACAAAACCAACCTCAAAGTCAAGTGAGATCTTCCAACATTCAAGACACTCTAGCTCAATTTATGCAAGCCTCAATGGCTAATCAAAAACGGAGGCATCTATCAAGAACTTGGAAACTCAAGTTGGACAACTAGCTAAGCAACTTTCCGAACAAAGTGCTTGACATCATTTTCAACTACATAACAAATCCTAAGGAGCATTGCAAAGCCATAACAACAAGAAGTGGTAGAGTTTGTGATGAGAAAAGGAAGGTAGTTGAAAGAAAAAAGAAAGTAGTGGAGAAGGATGAAGAAGAAATAGTGGAGGAAGAGGTAGTTGAAAAAGATGAAGAGGATGAAGTTGAAAAACATGATAATGTTGATGTGGAGGATGATTTAGTTGAAAATGAGGTGTTAGTTGAAAATGAAAAGGAAAATGGTGTAGTTGAAAAGGAGAAAATAGATGAGAAAAAGAAAAGAATGAAGAAGGGAAAAGAGAAGGAAGTAACTTATCCATTGAGAAGTTTGCCATATCCTCACCTGTCCTCTAAAAAGGATGATGCAAAGCACTATGCTAGGTTTATGGATATTTTCAAGCAATTGCAAATAAATATTCCATTTACGAGCATTAAACAAATGCCAAAATATGCAAAATTCATGAAGGATATCTTGACGAAAAAGAAGAGGTATACGGATCAAGAAACCATAATGGTGGATGCTAGTTGTAGTGCAATAATTCAACGCACCATTCCGAAGAAAGAGAGTGATCCGGGTCGTGTAACTTTGCCCGTTACTATTGGGGATGTGTATGTTGGAAAAGGATTAATTGATTTGGGGTCAAGCATCAACTTGATTCCATTATCCATTGTGAAGAGATTGGGGGAGATTGAATTAAAGTCCACGAAAATGACATTGCAATTAGCGGACAAGTCTATTACTCGTCCATGCAGTAACTTTAGATTTGTTGGTAAAAGTGGACAAATTCTTTTTCGGTGGACTTTGTAGTCATAGACATGGAGGAAGATGTTGATGCACCTTTAATTCTTGGAAGACCGTTCATGAAGACGGCAAGGATGATGATTGATATAGATGATGGCCTAATGAAGGTGAGAGTACAAGATGAAGAGATTTGCTTTAATCTTTTGAAGCAATGAAGCATCCATGGATAAGAAAGATTGTTTTAAGATAGGCGTTATTGAGGAAGCAACACAAAAGTGAATGATGATGATGATAGCGAGATATTGAGGTGTTTGGAAGGAGTGGAAATTTCAAAGGAAATGCACCCTTGGGAGGAAGAAGAGGAAAGTTTGAAGAAAGATCTAAAGATGCGACCAAAAACTTGAGTTGAAAGAGCTACCGTCTCATTTAAAGTATGTGTTTCTTGAGGAGGGAGGTAAAAGCCGTAATCATTAGCAATACATTGTCGGAGAATGAGGAGGAAGCTTAATTGAAGTTTTGAAATCGAACAAAAATGCGATTGGTTGGTTCTTAGCCGATTTGAAAGCATAAGCCCGACCTATTGTATGCAAACATTATGATGGAGGATGAGTACAAACCGGTAGTGACCTCAGCGATTGAATCCGGTGATGAAGGAGGTAGTTCGCAAAGTAGTGAAGATGCTTGAGCGGGGATGATTTACCCAATTTCGGATAATGCGTGGGTGAGCAAGGTTCATGTGGTTCCTAAGAAAGGAGGATTGTGGTTGTATCTAATGATAAGGATGAGCTAGTGCAAACAAGAAAAGTGACGGGGTGGAGAATGTGTATTGATTATCGTAAGCAACAAAGCGGCGAAAAGATCATTTTCCTCTTCGTTCATGGACCAAATGTTAGAAAGGCTTGCGGGACAACAATACTATTGTTTCTTGGATGGTTATTAGGGATATAATCAAATATCGGTGAATCAGAAAGATCATGAAAGGCAGGCGTTCACATGTCCATTTGGAATTTTCGCGTATAGGTATGCCTTTCGACTTGCAATCGCCGACAACATTCAAAGGTGCATGCAAGCTATATTCGCCGATTTGATTGAAAAGACAATTGAAGTTTTTATGGATGACTTTTCCGTTTTTGGAGCTTCATTTGATTTATGTTTGGAAAATTTGGACACCGTCTTGAAGAGGTGTGTGCAAACCAACTTGGTCTTGAATTGGGAGAAATGCAACTTTATGGTGACCGAGGGAATTGTCCTTGGCCACAAGATATCTTCAAGAGGAATCGAGGTTGACAAAGCAAAAATTGATGTTATCAAGACGCTTCCCCCACCTACCAATGTCAAAGGCATTCGGAGCTTTTTGGGTCATGCGGGATTCTATCGAAGATTCATCAAGGACTTCTCCAAAATAGCCAAACCTTTGAGCCTGCTCAACAAAGATAAGTCTTTCTTGTTTGATAATGATTGTTTGTTAGCTTTTGAAAAATTAAAGGAGAATTTGATAAATGCATCCATCACGCGCCTAATTGGAAACTTGATTTTGAACTAATGTGTGGCTAGTGATTATGCGGTAGGAGCCGTATTAGGCCAAAGGAAGAACAAAATTTTCCATGCTATACATTATGCGAGCAAAGTTTTGAATGATGCTCAAATAAACTATGCAACAACTGAAAAGAGTTGCTCGCAATTGTATATGCATTGGAAAAGTTTCGTCCTTACCTAATTGGTTCCAAGGTTGTAGTTTTCACGGATCATTCGGCGATAAAATATCGCTTACCAAACGGACTCTAAACAAAGGCTAATCAGATGGATTCTTCTTTTGCAAGAATTTGATTTAGAGGTCCGTGATAAAAAGGTTCGGAAAATTTGGTAGCGGATCATTTGTCTCGCTTAGTGAGCGTAAAATTACGGACAAGGAAAAAGAGGTGAGGAGGAATTCCGGATGAGAAGTTATTGCAATCCAAGAGCGACCGTGGTTTGCCGACATGGCAAATTACAAGGCAGCAGAGGTTAATCGGAAGATTTGACTTGGAATGAAAAGAGGAAATTTTTAGCCGATACGAATTATGTGTGGGATGAACCTTACATTTTTAGGTTGAGTAGTGATGGATTGCTAAGAAGGTGTGTGAGTGATGAAGAGGCCAAAAACATTCTTTGGCATTGTCACAATTCCCCTTGTGGGGGACACTATAATGGAATGCGGACTGACCGAAAGTCCTACAATCGGGATTTTATTGGCCTTCGCTATTCAAAGATGCGTGTGCTCACGCTAAATCATGTGACAAATGTCAAAGAAGTGGTGGGATAGGAAAAAGAGATGAAATGCCATTGAACAATATGTTGGAAGTGGAGGTATTTGATTGTTGGGGGATTGATTTTGTCGGTCCTTTTCCATCTTCGTTTTCAAATGAATATATTCTTGTAGTACATGGATTACGTGTCAAAGTGGGTAGAGGCCATTGCTTCACCTAAGGCCGGCCTTAAAGCTATTATCAAATTTTTGAAAAGAAACATTTTTCTCGTTTTGGTGTGCCTAGGGTGCTCATTAGTGATGGTGGGTCGCACTTTTGCAATGCATTGTTACAAAACTTTTGAAACAATTTGGTGTAAAACATAAGGTGGCGACCCCTATCACCCTCAAGCAAATGGCCGGAGGTGTCTAATAGAGAAATCAGATTTTGGAAAAAAGTTTGGGTTCTCGAAAAGATTGGTCAAAAAATTAGATGAAGCTTTATGGGCGTGTCAGACACTTATAAAGCTCCCATCGACTAACCCGTTTCAGTTGTGTATGGAAAAACTTGTCACCTCCGGTAGAGATGGAGCACAAAGCATTGTGGGCCCTCCGATTCTTAATTCGATC
The DNA here is from genome assembly GCA_021764765.1 of Vicia sativa. Lineage (NCBI taxonomy): Eukaryota > Viridiplantae > Streptophyta > Magnoliopsida > Fabales > Fabaceae > Vicia > Vicia sativa. The sequence goes on from CM038792.1 coordinate 260,321,431, forward strand.
CATCCTTGGCGGGAGAAAGCGAAAAATACAACTTGTTCATTTGGAAGAAATGCGAGGAAGGCTTATCATTCAAAGGAGGTATAAAGCAAAGGTTAAGGTTTCTCATGATAAGAAGATAAAGATCAAGGAATTTAGGCGGGACAAAAGGTTCTCTTGTTCAATTCCGGATGAGGCTTTTAGGAAAACTCAAAACAAAGTGGTCGGTCCGTTTTAATCAAAAGTCAAGGAATATGGTGCAATTGTCTTGCAAGATCTTGCGAACAAAAGAATGGACGGTGAATGGGCAGCGGTTGAAGCATGCGTTGGCGGAGGGTGAGCCGCAACATAGCGAATCCTTCTTTGATGATCAATGATCATCATGAACCGTCGAGCTCTAGGCGTTAAACAAAGCGCTTGTTGGGAGGCACCCCACATTGTAAATATTCTTCCTTGAACTCATTTACACTTACCCATGTTAATTTCTTGTTTTTCTTAAAATTTCAAAATTCTGAGACCACTTTCAGTAACTCGTAGCACTTTGACCATCTGGCGAAACTTTCGCTCGGTTGATGCAGGATTTTAAAAAAAATATTTTGAAAAAATCGATTTGGAGGCCCATCGTGGCCTAGTTAGTTTCAAAGGGTTAGGGTTATTTTAAACCCTTTTCCTATTTTCTTCATCTTTCTTCATCCTCTCAAAATCCCAAAATCCCCAACCAAAATCTCCAAATCTTTGAATTTCTTTGTCAAATCAATCCCCAAGGCATCCTAGTAAGTATTCTATGTTTTCTTTTCTCAATTTAGTCTACATTGCATGTTTAGGTTAGATTTTGAAAACCTAGGGTTAGGAATTTTCGAATTTTCTCTTAGATTTAGGATGTTTTGTGTTAGAAAGTAATAGGATGTTATTTTGCTGCCCTAGGAAGAATTTTTAGAAAAAGCGGGCGCTCGGTTGATCATCGCTCGGCCTTGATCTGCAGTACGAAAAATTCTTCTGTGTGTTTTAGTGTTTAGATTAGTTGTAATGCTTTGGTTGGTTGGTTTGCTTTCTTTGTTTGCTTGATTCATTGCTAATGGACACCTCGGTGTCACTTTTACTGATTTTGTGTTGAAATTTGGATGGCACCTAAGCGACAAAGTTTCCTCTGTTTGAAATTGGCCCTCTCGACTTTCTGCATTCGATCTTGTGCGATTCTTGGGGCCTGCTCGGGAGGCTCGCTACAAGAGCTCGAGGCGCAACATACGGGCCCAGGCGCACCATCGACCTCCGTGAGCAAGGGCACTACCAGCCTCATGTCATCCTTGATAACTACGGGTTGGAAGTTCTTTGTAACCCTCGGACAAAGGTGAGCGTGGAGCTTGTTCGCGAGTTCTATGCTAATGCTATCCCGGCCGAGGGATGTGAGTTTAGGTTTGCTTCAGTTGTTCGAGGAAAATCCGTTTCCTTCTCTCGCTCAGCAATCAACAGTTTTCTGGGCATCAATTGGACAGCCCCAGAGGACCAATTGGATGTCTACCATGAGCATCTGGCTCGTGGTAATTGGGATTACAACATGCTGAAGAATAAGCTCTGTTATCCGGGCATTCTTATGAAACGAATCGGGCTGGTCAACCTTTGAAATTCAACAGGACCAGTCTGAAAACTAGCGCCAGAGTTATGATGTGTGTGACTCTATACAATCTGAAACCTAGGAGCCACATCTTGATACCCATGGAGGCGGCGGGTTTGATTGCTTACATGCTCGATGAGGAGCAAATTGATTTTGGCCGTCGATCGCGAATAATTTGAAGAGGTTCTGTTGAGTTATACCTCGAGGGAGGCGTATAAAGTGTGCTCTCACTTATCTGGCTTGATTATGGGTTTCTTTGAAGAAGCGAAGGTGGCTTTTCTGCTGTGGGACACCTTACCATTGATGGCGTTGTTGATGATCACTCGTGATCGATTTTGTAGGGTCCTTGATATCTGCTGCCGGTACCCGATTTGAACTTCCTCAAGCTAGTCCATCGGAAGAATGGAGCAGGATGCATCTCGCTCATCGAGAGCATTTATGTTTATGCATGAGAGCATGGAGCACCTTGCTCTACAAATTAGAGAGCCGGAGTGAACCATTTCACTCGCGCGGGTGGCAGACTCGAGCATATCTTTGGTTGGCCGGGGTCGGGCCAAATCTTTGAGAGGAGGTGGGAGATGAGGATGATGGTGAAGAGTTACGGTTACGGTTCGGTTCGACTCGGGGTCGATTGGAGATTCGATTCTCGGGCCTCGATTATGATTTCTTTTATTTCCACCTTTTATTTTACTTTCAGCATTCTAGTCTAGATTTTACTTTTGCATTTTAGTTTTAAACTTTGGATTTTGTTGGTTGCCATCCAATTTTGGGGATTGGCTTGTAATTCAATTAATTTTTGTAGGCATGAAGCCTAAATACTTCTTTTAAGTTTTAAACACCATTTTGGGGTGTCTTTTATTTTAAGTTTAGTTTCTTTTATTTTGTTCTATTTTATTTTATTTTTAGATTATAGTTATTTAGTTTGAATTTACTTCTTGTGGTTTGTCCGAATTCTTCATTGGTTCTTCAAAGCTAGTAGCGTGTTTCACCAAAGTGATGGTGATGATAAAATTCTTGATTCATTCCACAAAGAAGGTACACATTTATCGTTTGTAGAAACATAACATGTCTATGAAATTTGTTCTTTATGCAAGATATTTTGGCATGTACAAAAAATTTGTGTTCACATTCGAATCATTAGGACATAAACCATATATGTGAGAAGCTTCCACTTTTACCAAATATTGAGTGTCTAATAGTTGTGTTAACTCGTTTGATTCATGCTTAATCTTTACTTGTTTGTGATAACTTGGAAACTAAGAAATGATCAAGGCAATTTTGTGCATTATGAGAAAACCACCAATTCTAAAAGGGCTCCAATTACCGTGAGAGAGTGAATCCTTGTGAACCCTTTTGAGCTTAAATAGTATTTGTAGGATGAATGTATCAAATCGACTAATTGTTAAGTAGGCCACTTAATAGTTGTTGATAATCTTTGAAAAATTCAATGATAATTCATTCTATAAATTTTCTTGTTTGTGAATACCAACCCTTTTGTTAATTAACCCTTGAAGAGCATGATTTTGAATAAAAAGGATTGATATAAATGAAGTTGGGAGGTGGATCAAAAGAACCTAGAATTGATGGCACAATGATCCTAAGAAAGAAAAGAATAGAAAAGAAAAATACAAAAAAGAAAAAAAGAAAGAGAGGATCATTGTGTAGAAAAGAAAAGGGTTGCGAATAATAAGATGGGAATTAGTTGTGAAATGCTCTTCATATCCTTTTACCGATTCGTTTCAATGGCTTTGTACTTAAATATCCCTTGTTTCTAACCTAAGCCAAGTTACAACCTTGAAAGTCCTTAGTGATCTTTGTTTCCATTTTATCATTTAACTTGTTTCGATGAACACATGAATTATTACGGATGTGCATAATTATTAGTGAGAGTGTTTAGTCCTTTGTGAATATGCATTTTGTTCTTCATGAACTTTGAAGAAATGATTAGGTGATTCAAGTGTGAACATATCTTTTGTTTTGTTATATGTTTTGATATATTGTGTTTAGAACTTAATTCATGGCCATGTTGTGTTTAGAAGAAGCGATTGATGTGTGCTTTTGGGTATGTCGAGTTTGAACCATTACTCTTGTGTGAGTTTGCATGCTTGCATTTTGTTCCTTCTAGCTTTGTAAGATTATTGACTTTTGTTTGAGGACAAACAAAGTAAGTTAGGGAGAGTTGTTAAGGACCAATTTGTAGTTATTTTGTACATTATTTTGTGGTCCTTAACAATGTCTTTATATTAATTTGTATATTTATTCTAGTATTTTGCTTTAATTAGGTTTTATCTAGTTTTGTTTAACATATATATTATTTGACTTTAGTTACTCTTAATTGTAGGAATTTATTAACTAATTCTCCCAAGCTTGGATTCAAGGGTACTTGAAGAGCTTTAGGGATGATTCTTTTGAAGATAATTTTGGAAGAGGAAGCATGCTACGGTGGCGCTCAGTATGATTGCCCGACATGACGCTCGGCTGACTTAACCGCTCGGTGCGGTCTGCGAAATCAGAAAAAGGACAGCCCATGCTTTCACCTTTGGAGCCACCCCCATCACTTCACCAGACCTTTTGGCTTGTAAGGAAGAAGAAAACATAGACCATCATTATCTTTCATCTTTGTAAATCTAGGGCAAGTTTAGGAAGAAAAACCATAGCTTTTCTCTTGATTTTCTCATGTTCATCATCTCTACCAACAATCTTGAGAGCAAGGCAACCATGGAAATGAGTAGCTAAGCTCCTTTTGTGTCAAGATTAGAGGTAGTTGATCTATATAGTATGTATTTATATTAATCCATTTGTGTATGAACATGGTTGATGATTAATATAGTTGAATATCTTTGTTCTTCATCTTTATGCTTTGAGTTTTGCTTGGAAAGAAGATATCAAAGTGACCTAGGATATTCATCCTCTCACAAACAAATGCTAGGAATAGATTTGTGTGTTAGAGTTTACAAAATATTGAACTTAATGATTATCATGCTAATAGTTGTAGTGAGGAATCATGCAAGGATTAACATGATAACATTCACAATCTTGGTGGAAATCTACAAGATTGAGAGGATATGTTTGTAGAAATCATCTATTATGTTCATCACTTGATTAAAATGAATATGTATGAAACTAGATCAATGAAACTAATCTTGACATGCCTTCTTATTTGAAAACAATCTCAAACTCTCTCTAATCCAAACTATAACTCTCTTTGAAAGAATTAATTTAGTTTTTGGTTGGAAACTCATGGTTTTAGTAGAGTAGATAACAAACCCTTTGGTTACATCATCTTAAAACATACTTTTCTATTGAAAGACTATAACATGCACCAATCCCTATGGAATCGATAATTAAAATACTTTGTTCACGGAAAAATCCTACAACACATACATATCCCTTAATGAGAATCAGAGCATTTGTAGCTCGTATCTAAGGGATCTATGGTTTATTTGGTTTGAGGAGAAACAAGTATGCTCGCCAAGATGAGACCTTGTGCCTCGTATTCTCAAAGGGAGGTTGAGAAATCAGAGCAATCGTAGTTCCCACTTTTGCTAGTGGAAGCAACGGGTGTTATTAAGAGACAAAGACAAATGTCATCTTAATGAAAAATATATCTAATCTATTTCATCACATACATTTTGAAGGGTGGATTGATTGAATCTTTCATCGTAAGTATTATGTGTTTTGCTTGAGTGTACAAGCGTTACCACTTACGAGTTTATGAAAGATGTTTGAAAGATGATTGAATCTTTAATTGTAAGCATTGGTGATTTTCTTGAGTGTACAAGCGTTACCACTTACATTTAAAAGATGTTTTTTGTTTGAAAAGATGTTTGAAAAGTTTTTGATTGTATGTGATGTGATAGATGAGATACTTCTTCCATAGAGATGATAAATGTCTAAATCTCAAGGAGAAATTGATTATGGATTAGGGGATGCTTTTAAAGCATGTGGGTCCATGTATTGTAAGCCCAAGAGGAGGCATTAGGGTCATCGAGGTCCTTGCATTGTAAGCCCAAGAAGGCATTCCGAGGTCATTGAGGTCCTTGCATGAAGCTCAAGAGGAAGCTATAGGGTATGGATGGCTTTGGCTTTAAGAGTGGTTTCACGGAAACCATCCTCTTAGGATTTAAGATTGATTTCAAGGAAATCATACTCTCGAGTTCTATCCTAGCGCGGTGATTCTTTGTATTGGAAGCCCAATAGGAGGATGTTAAGAGATTTCTAGGTCTCTTTCTTGTTTGATGCCCAAGAAAATGCTAAACTCAACGAGGAGTTCTTTTGAGCGAAGCCCGAAGAGGCTAACTCGGCGGGAGTTGTCTTATATGAAGCCTAAGCGGAGGCTAAACTCAACAGGTGAGTTGTCTTATATGAAGCCTAAGAGGAGGCTAACTCAATAAATGAGTTATCTTATCTGAAGCCTAAGGAGGCTTACTCAATAAATGATTTATCTTATATGAAGCCTAAGAGGAGGCTAAAGGGAACCTAGTTGTTAGGCTAGTTATTATGTTATAATTGAACAGTTATATGAACAAGTGTGTGATGTGTATTCACAGGAGTTTATGAAGGAAATATATAACAAGTGTATAAAACAAGCAATTAAAGCAAGTGTAACTTGAATATATACAAGGTTTGGGAATTACACCTTAAGGGAGGCCCATTGGTTTAAAGAGCAGTTTCACCGAGAATAATGCTTCTCTTAATACCAATGGAATCGGTGTATAAACAAGCGGATGAAAACAAACCAAAGAAGTTTGTTTATGCTTGAATATTTACAAAGATGATTGAATGTGTACAAGGAAATGAATATGTACACAAAAGGGTTGTTTATGTACAAGGAAATGAATATGTACATAGGAGGGTTGGGACTTACAGTGAGGAGGCCAATGATCAATTAAGAAAATTCAAGGAGAAACCTGGTTCGGTTTATCTTCAAATCGAATCGATCATGGAAAAAGGTGTGTAAGTTTATTGAAAGGTTTTTGAAAAGGGTTTGAAAATGATTTCGAAAAAGTGAAGGATATTCACAAGAAGTTTTGAAAAAGATTAGGTTTGAAAGTTGGAAAGAAAACATTTTTGAAAAGTATTAAATTACTTAAAATGTCTCATTTTTAACTTAATAAAAATATAATCAAAAAGAAAATATTTTTGGATTTTTTTGACATAATCATAAAATAGGTATATTAAATGACAAGTGTGCAAAAAATCATCTCAAAATGAGAAGTTTTGATTAGTTTTTGAAAATGTTGAAGTTTGTTAGAAAACTTGAGAAAATTAGTGATAAAAAGATTTTTTTGGTCCTAAGGAGGTTTGAACCTTGGACTTTTGGCTTAGAAGTGAAGAGTTTTTCCACTGAGCCATGTGCTTGACTTGTCATTTAATCACCTTGTTTAGAAGGAGTTTTGAAAAAATGAAGTTTTGAAAATGTTCAGAAGTTGGAGTTCTGAAGGGATCAGAAGCTATTTACGGGGAAGGGGATCATAAGCTAGCATACGAAGGAATCTTAGAAGCATGTTATGGAGGCGTACTGAAGGAATCTTAGAAGCATGTTGCTACGGCGTGTGGAGGCATCTGCTTTTGGATGCCTTAGAAGCTTGATGCTTCTAGGAATGTTTGAAGTTTGATGCTTACGAGTAGAAGCACTAGAAATGTAAAGAAGGTGTAGAAGAAAAGCTCCTAGAAGCGATATCGAAGTACTTCGGAGGTTGAGCCTCGAAGTGTACGGAGAAACAAGCTTCGGAAGTTGATGCCTTTTATTTTTGAAAAGGTCCCAGATTCGAACTCTGGCCTTGAGGCAAGGCAAGAGATTTAAGCGTCTTTGTAAACCCGGCAGAGTGATACATCCATTATCTTAACTCTAAACATAAATATATATTATAAACATGAATTTTGAATTTTTGGAAACTAGAAAGCGCAGCGTCTTCTTCAACCTCAAATTCTGGTTCCATGGATTCTTCATTTCTCGGTGAAATCAAATGATCCAAACATCAAACTTGCTCGGATATTTACGGGAACATGATTATGACATTTAATTTTATTTATTTTAAGCTTAGAATCATTAATTTTCATTATGAAGGCGAAGAACCTAATTCTAAGTTTTGATTATGAAATCATGTATGAGCATAATTTAAGCAATTGATTGAGGTTATTACTCGTTGATAGTGAGAAACAAAATGGCCAAGCCTTTTTAAAGCGAAAGTTAGAAATCAAGAGTTCAAAGTTCAAGTTTATACCTCTTTAAGCTGAAATCGTGTTTCTTGTTGGAGGTGTTCAGAGAGGTATTTGATGATTTCTACAGCTTCAATGATGTTTATGGAAGGTGTTGGTATGTTTACCTTGTTCAAAATGGTGCGGATTGTTACGACCAAGTCGATTCTGATCACTTGAAGTGAGAATCGAATCGGAGATTTTGTGTTTCTGATGATGGAATGATGATTTAGATTACTTCTATATGATGTATAGAAGGTGTTTGAAGTGAAAGTTTGGAAGATGCACAAGTGGATTGAGAGTTTGTAAGTTATGGCTCAATATGTACATACATGAAGTTTGAAAATGATTTTACGAGTTTGGCTAGTTTTGTGCTAGCTTGAGTTCTAACAACTTTCTAATGATGTTTAGAAAGTATTTGAAGCCTAAGTTTGCTCAGAAATTGCAAGACTTGAAACTTGCAAAATTCTCCTTCTTAGAACTTTGAAACTTGGAAATCAAGAAAGAAAGAATGAAAGCTTGGATTATGATTTCTTTTGGGTCGTTTTAAATGAATCAATGACCTCTATTTATAGGCCAAAAATTCTGAATGACAAGGCAAGGTTATAATTGAAAGAGCATGCAACTTGGCTTAAGTGGTAAGAAAGAATCTTTTGCATTTAATGCAAATGGTTAACTTTTTAACCATGGTTAAAATTTCTTCTTTATCCAATCCTTCTCTCAATCATTGCTAACTGATATTTATCAATTATAACCTATCTCTTAATGGTGACAAGGCTTCTAGAAGGAGAAGTTGCAAAAATGACTTGTAATTTTGATGCATGATTTTGGAAATCCATGGTTTTGGAGCTCTATGTTTCAAAATCAAAACCCTAGCTACACAAATTGTTTTTGCAAGTTCTGTGAGATTTTATAAAGCTTGTAACAAGACCTACAACTTTCATGTTTTGAATTTTTCTTGAATCAAAATGGACCTAGGTGAATAATAGCCATGAAAGTAAGGAAAAACCATGTTTCTTAGCACTTGAAAAGTTTTCTAAGTGTTAGAAAAAATTCCAACTTTGACTTTTTGTTGACTTTTTCACATTTCTTGATTTTGTATGATCATGATGGATCATTTGAAATGATTTTATGATTGAAAAAGTTTGGATTTGAAAAAGTTGACCAAAAGTCAAAGTTTGATATTTTTGAGCAGATGAAATTTCATCAGATGATTCAGAATTTGTCTGATGAAGAAACATGGATTTTGCAATGTTTTGAACCAAGAAATTAGGTCAAGATGTTGCATTGAAGATGTTAAGATCAATCTTCAAGCAAATAGGTCATCCATTGAGCAGAAAGTCAATGATTCACTATCTTCGATCAAAACCCTAATTGGTCGATTCAAGGCAGATCATGAGAAAAAGTTGGGAATTTGAAGATCAAATGTTGATGAGTGATTAAGATATATCATTTGAGGTGAGTGGAGACTCAAACCCTAATTGATTATATCTTGAAAAGATGAAATTTTGATGAAACCCTAACTTTGTCTTCAGTACGCGCGATCTATCACATTACGGCTGTAGTGATGCAATGATGCATATGTGAATGATATAGGGTGGTATCTTAGGTCAAAATTTGGGGTATGATGCCCTATTTAAGTTTCTTTAACCTAAGATATGAAGATGAAAATCTTAGTCTCGATAGGTGCGAAGAGACTTAAATATCGAAATCTGTGATTTTGGACCTAAGATACCAAAAAATCTGAATGCAAAATGATTGCAGAAATTTTACCGGTATCAAAGAATGATATGATGGGGAAAGATTGTGAGATGCCTCAATCTGTCTTAGAAAGGAGAATCTGTTTGTTAGGAAACAAGTATATGTTTCTTTGGGAAAATAGATTCACAATGTAAGTGAATATCATTTACGCTTTGGGAAGCAGAGATTACCTTCATCGCCCTTGTGACAATGTTTAAGGTAATTAAAGATGATATTACTAATTATCGACCTCGTGATAATTTATGGTAACGAGTTACGAAGATATTACCAATTATCAACAAAGTGATAACTATAAAGGTAATTCTTGAGAATTTTCTTGAGTATTCACCTTGTGAATAACGAGACAATGATGGAAGCGGATCTCAAATGAGTTTCTACTTTCATAGCTACAATCTTGCTAGGGATCTCTCTCTTGAGAAGATGCAGGCATTTTGATTGAAAAGACACATGTTTTCCTTTAGACAGAAAGACAACTGTGGGGATTTCTTGAACTTTCATGATTGGACTTGCTAAGAAGAACAATCTTTTTATGACAAGTTTCAAGATGAAAAGAAAATAAGCAGACTCGGATGGCGAGGCTATTGTATTGTTTGCGGGTAGATTTTTTTGAAATCTAAACTTTGAATTGGTTAGAGGCGAGTTCTATCCGAGGAATGAACTGGAAGAAATGGTCATCAATACTTTGTACCCAATGAGGAATGATCTCAATTGGGGAACTGGAGAGAAAAAAATGTATTTTTCTGCTTGGGGATAATCTACTGAAAAGATGACACACCCACGCTTTTTTTTGGGAATAAATGCAACCTAAACAAGTGATATAGAAGCAAACATTGAGAAATGTAAGAATGCATTAATGATGCAATTATGTATGAATGATGAATGTCATGAATGTCATATGTATGCTGACGGTACTTGACAAGACAACAAAAACGTATTTGGGAAAAGAACTACGTCACAGTTCAAACAAATACTCAGCAAAATCTGCAGCAATGGCGTAGACGTTACTGATGATAAATCTGAGTTGCATGCTTTAAACTTTCATGGAAAAGGCATTTTACTGGAAACCTTGTTGGGGATTCTTCTCTTTTTTTTTGGATAAGAATGCCGTCATTTGATGATCTCTTTTGAGGAAAAGAAGACTTCTCAGCAGTTGTTTACCTTTTCAGAGGTTAAAACATTCATGGAGAAAACTGTTAATTCTTTCCGTGTTCATAGTTCAAAGGAAGATTTCGGTTTTATTTCAAAATTTTGAAGTAAAAATTCATTTAAAACTTTTCTTTTTAGTTTCAAAAGTGATTTTCACAAGAAAAAGCGTTATTTTGCAAAACAGAATAAAGCATGAATTGCAAACAAATGGGCACAAGGCTCAAATTTTATTGATAGAATGGTAATCAACCAAAGGCGTGATTCCATGGACTATTTACAAAAGTTTGAAATGATAATTTATTGGGAAAAGGCTACATTGAAAGCAAATAACCGTTATTATCCCTATCAACTTTGAATTCTAACTGTGCTTGTTGCTTTAGAAGATTTGATTGAAGATCCATTGATGGAAGATTCTTGATTAATGATATGGTGATCGATTACTTTGTCATTTTGATCCTTATTTTTTCCTAGATTTCCTTTTCGGGTTTCAATCTATCGGGATAAATTTACATTTATTGTCTCTAATTTTTGCTGGACCGCCTTTTCGGGTTTTACGCCCACAGGGCATCATTTTCCTAAGCCGCCCTTTTCGGTTTTCGACTTACATTTGTTCTTTTGTCTTTTTAGACAAAGTATTTCTTAATGCATCGGTATTCACGAGGATGCGGGAGTTCATCACAAATCCATGGTTGTGAGAGTCATAGCAGCCAAAGCTTCTTTTGACGATGTATGGGCCTTAATTAGGAGTCCATTTACCCTAGAATCAGTTGAAAAAACAAAATCTTTTTAAGCACGAGGTCGCCTTCTTGGAGTTCACGAGGTTGAACCTTTTGTCGAAATATTTCTTCATCTTTATTGGATATAATTGTCCATGACACGAGGCGGTCGGCGCTTTTCTTGATTAAGTTCAATTTGGTCGTATACCTTTGACACCATTTGGCCTCGGATAACTTAGCTTCCATGAGAACTCTCATTGTGGAATCTCAACTTCTACAGAACCTTGCTTCCATGCCGTATACTAGAGAAAGGAGTTTCCACAGCCGAAATCTCTGATACCCATGTAGAAAATGGCGACATTCGTTCCGGTCTTTGTAGGTGATGACCATCTTACGGGCGATCTTTTGATGTTCTTGTTGGCGGCTTCCAGCGCCCGTTCATCTTTGGTCGGTAAGGAGATGAGTTATGATGCTCAATCTTGAATTCCTCACATTTGTTTCATCATTTTGTTGTTCAAGTTTGATCCATTATACGTAATGATCTTACTTGGAACTCCATATCGGCAAATGAGGTTGTTCTTGATGAACCTCACAACCACTTGTCTTGTAACGTTGGCGTAATCTTGCTTGACTCATTTGGTGAAGTAATCAATAGCCACTAAAATAAAGCGATGTCCGTATGGCTTTTGGTTCAATCATCCCATCAAGTCGATGCCCCATGGAGAAAGGCCACGGAGAGGAGAGGCGTTGAGTAGAGTCGGTGGCACATAAATCTTATCTGCATAGATCGGCACTTGACATCTCTTGGCGTGTTCTGACAATCAGTTCCATTGTTATCAATTAGTATCCTTCTCTCAAGATTTTGGACATTGCATGCACATTTGAATGGGTTCCAAAGGACCCTTCATGCATAAGTGAATTATCATATGCCCGTGTCTATCCACGCATCGGCGGGACCATGTCGAAGTTTCTTTTGTATAGCACATCTTCATTCGGGAAGAAATTTCTAGAAAGTCTCCTTAGAGTTTTGTTATCTTTGTGCGATGCTCAGTGGGTACTCCGAGTTTGAAGAGCGTTTGATGTCGTGGAACCACGGTTTATCATCGATGTTGCTTGTTGTAACACATATGCAGGTCTTTTAAGGCGTCGTCGGATCTTAGGCATATCGTTCCAATGGTTGACTTTGAACATGGAAGATAGAGTAGCCAAGGCGTCGCCATTCGATTCGATCTCTAGGAATATGATGCAATTCAACTTTGTTGAAGAAGTCAACAAGCGTCTTGCATAATCTTGGTAGGAACCAAACCAAGATGATGAGTTTCATACTTGTCTTTGATTTGATTGATCACAAAATTGAATCTCCATATATGTCAAGGATCTTGATCCTTAAGTCGATAACTTCGATACCCATGATACAAGCTTCATATTTTGCGATGTTGTTGGTGCAATCAAATAGTAGTCTGGCGGAAAACGGGATATGAGAACCCTCGGGAGTGATGATGACTGCCCCAATTCCATTGCCAAAAAAGTTAACTACTCCATCAAAGATTAAGCCCCATCTAGATTCTGGATCAGGACCTTCTTCATGTAATGGTTCGTCACAATCTTTCATCTTTAAGTACATAACATCCTCGTCAGGGAAGTCGAACTTGAGAGATTGGTATTCGTTGATCGGTTGATAAGCCAGTGATTGGCGAGGCAGCTTCCTTTGATCGCTTTTGGAGTGCGGTACTTTATGTCATATTCGAGATAATAGCATCTTCCATCGAGCGATTCTCCTGTTACGGGCTTTTCAAAGCGTGCTTGATTGGATCCATTTGGAGACTAACCAAGTTGTGTGTATGATCATGTCTTGGTGAGACATTTTGAAGCCCACACAAGCACAACATGTTTTCTCGAGCATGGATGCGAGTTTCACAATCATGAACTTTTCACTCAAGTAGTAGATGGCATGCTCTTTCTTACGATTTCGTCTTCTTTGTCCAACACGAGCCCATGGAATCTTCTAGCATGGTAAGGTACATGATTAATGGTCTTCCTTCGATTGGAGGAATCAATGTTGGAGGTTAAGAAAGTATTCCTTGATCTTGTCAAGCGCTCTTTGGCAATCTTACATCCACACCTCTTAATTTTGCGAGAAGCTTGAATATTGGTCCATAAGTAGCATTCATTTGAGAGATAAATCGGAGATGTAATTCAATCGTCAAGAAATCCTCTTGCTTGCTTTACGTATGTGGCGTAGGCATTTCTTGAATAGCCTTGACTTTGTTAGGGTCAACTTCAATACCTCTTTGTTGACGATGAAACATAGGGTTTTCGGATCTTACCACAAAGGTACATTTGTTAGGATTGAAGGTATGAAATTTCCTTAGTCGTTGGAACAACTTGAGATATTCTATATGCTCTTCTTGATGTCGGACTTTGCTATCATGTAGTCACGTGACTTCTATCTCTTTGTGTATCATGTCGTCACGTAGACTTCTATCTCTTTGTGTATCATGTCATGAAAGAGTAGTCATTTCCCTTTGATAAGTTGCGCATTCTTTAATCCAAAGCGGCATTACTTTAGAAAAATGTGCCCCGTGGCGTGATGAAAGATGCCTTCTCCATGTCTTGGGAGCCATTCGATCTAATTATAGCCGGAGAAACCGTCCATGAAGGAAAAGGCGTTGAATTTCGCGATGCTATCCACTAGCATGTCAATATGCGATAGTGGGAAATCGTCTTTGGACTAGGTTTATTTAAGTCGATGAGTCAACACACATTACGACCTTTCGTCTTTCTTTGAGGCAGAGACACTATGTTGGCTAACCATTGAGGATATTCGAGGTCACCGGGAAACTGCGTCGGCCTTTTGAACCTCCTTTTAATGGCAAGTGATGCTCTCACGATGTTGGTATCAAACACTGGAATGTCCTGGTAGGACCAAACAAATACATCAACATATTCTTTGAGAAGATCTATCAGTTTGCCCTTGAGGTTGTTGTCGAGTAGAGCTCCGATGTTTACTTCTTTTCTGTTTTCCTTAGAACCTAAGTTGATTGCTTCAAAGGCTCTTTGTGAGTGAATGATTCTTTCCTCATGCTTAAGTAGTCGGAAATCTCATCGGGACCTCTTCTTCATCTTCCTCTTCGGCGTCGAACACAGGGAATTCAAAGTCGAGAGAGAGCGTAGAGTTATTGCGTTCAATGGATTTGTCCATTGTTAATCTGCATGTTCGATTTATGTTTTATTTTATTTTATTTTTTTTAGAAAAAGTTAATGTGAAAGCGTGTCTGATTATTATTTATTTTTTTTTGAAGATGCTTGTTTTTTTTTGGGGTTTTTAGGATTACCATTTCCAGAAAAAGGGTAAAAAAAATGGAAAAACAAACACAAAATGTGGGAATCAAAACAACGCTTTTATTTATGATTCACAATATGAAACAGGGCCCTAAATACAAACTCATTTGTCTTGGGCAAGACAAAGAGAAATTATTTAAAAGCTAACCCTATAAAACATCTCTCTGCCTTGGGCGAGGCGAGAGTTCAAAATAAAAGTGAAACAAACTACTTAGAACTATGAACATTAGTCTGAACTTTAATAGGCTTCCAATAGTGACGAACTCCTTGGAAGTCTACATATTCTAGTAGTTTTCCTTTTGACTTATTTTCGTGTAAACTTTGATCGTTGAGAGCAGGTTTGGAAGACTACGGTGGGTTGACCTTGCCTTTTATCTTCTTGACGATCTTCTTACCTTGATTGGGTCAAGGGCATAGAATGTAACATATGCGCTTTCAAGTGGCATGTATTGGATTCTTGGATGTACTTCCCAATCCTACGGATGAAGAGACTCATTATTGAGACACTTTCTAAATCGTTTCGAATTGTCTTCTGATCCTCTTGGTAATTGCATTAACATGGTGATAATCAAAATCGGCTTAACAACCTTGGTAGGTGTATTGAAGCAAAGACTTTCATTTGGGATCTCAAATTGATGATGAGATCGAGAAGATGTGTATGACTCTTACGGTTGTGGAGATATTCGGAGGATTGTCTATCGGTTGGTTGGATGTCTTCAATTACGATTACGGAACTTTCGGGACCATAATATCTCACCATAAAGTCAAATTTTCCACTTGGTTCTCCCAGGTATCCCAAACCTCGGTGGGATAGGTGGAATTTCATTTTCATTCTTTTGGGGAACATGCCTTCAAATTTATGCGAAGGAGGATAGAATGGCGCATGCGATTCTTCCGGGACACATATTCGAGTTATCAAGATAAGTGCTCCACTCTTGGATCCGGAGAGATTGTCTTCATTAACAAGAACATAATTCTCTTGAGGAATGGTTACTTGCTCTGGAGTAAATCTTTGAGGTTCGTAAGTAGGAACCTCAATTATGGTTGCTGTACTTGAGTGTGTTGGCGAAATCCAATGCCGAAATTGAAAGGCATGCCCCATGGATTGCCTTACAGCTGCTTGAAAAGAGGATTCTTGGCTGCAACGGTGGCGGAGTAGTAGTGATCTCACGAAATTGTCGCTGATTTTGTTGTTTGATGTTGTTTCTTGATTTTGTGTAGTTGTAGAACTTACCAAAGTGAGTCTTTCCACCTCTTCCTAAAGTGTTGTCCTGTGCCACGAAGCTCAACATTTTCTTGTTCAAAATCTTCCATTGCTTTTCTCCTGTTTGCACAAGTATTGTGTCTGGATTGTTGTGAGCGTAGTCGAGAAACTCTAAGATCGACTGACAGCGATCTTTCTCTACGGAAAAAATTCCAAAGATAAGACTCTAAATAACAAACTCGAGATGCAAAGTATGATGCATGATTATGAATGCAAAGAAAAGAATTTCAAAATTTACCTATGAGAGAAATTTCTAGTAAACATTTGGATGGAAAACTCTTATTTTATTAATATTTGAAAGAAGATTACAACAATTTTTGGAGCATAGCTCTTACAATGATAAAATAAATGATAAAAATAAATGATAAAATAAAGCTAAACTAATCAAGCATCTTCATCGATGAAGAACCAAATGCTGATCAACTAACCAGTTTCTTTCCATAGTAAGCTTTATTCGACTTTCTCGGCTTTTAGCTTGTTGATGAGTTTTTCAATCGTCGGGGCGGGATTGCTAGTTGTCATTTCTTCAAGATTTCTTTTCCTTTCTTTGATGTATCTCTTGATCGCGTCATCTTTTAACGAATCTTTCATCTTTCTCCATGAGTCATTCATCTTGAAAGTAAAGCGTTTTTCATGATCTTTGACACGCTTCTTAGCTTTTCATTTTCAAAGTCGATCTTAAAACTTGTCTTCAAAGCTTCTTTTCTAGCCTCATTTTAGCCAAATCTCCTTGGTATTCTCCCATAGTTTCGATGGGAATGGTGGTCGATTAGATACCACTTTGGAAACACGGGTTCTTCATAAGCATAAGGCATTGAATTCCTTAGCTCTTTTCTTTACCAAAGTGTAGATTTCCATGGCTACACAATTCCTTGCATCACCTTTTCTTTCCTTGAATGTGATGCCAAGCTCTTATCATTTTGGCTTTCAAACCTTGGGAATCTTCCTTCATGATAAAAGTAATTTTCTCTTTGTAAAACCAAGAGGTTTACTAGAGTTTGCGTACCAGTTGACGTCTTGCCAAGAATGGGTTGTAGTTAATTCCTCCTTTCGTACCAATGAGAAGTGCGTTGGCAAACTCCCACAGCTTTCAATGATTTTCATCTCATTGTTGGGGTATACCAATGGATATCGTCATTAGTAAGAGACATGAGTCTTGAGACCAATGCCAACCATTTTGTTTTCACGAAGATAGAAGACTTAGGCAAGTGTGAGACAATCCATTTGAATAACAGAGGTACCAACACACGATAGTTCCATCTCCTTGCGATTCCTATGATGAATGGAAATCGTGTCACCAAGAAAAGTGGGAGCGTGATTTCCAATCGGAAAGATCCTTATGGTGTTGATATCAATGAAACTTGGGACGTTGGGAAACAACACCAATCCATAGATGAGAAAAGCCAAGCGACTTCAAAAGCTACCATGCTACCGCCTCGAGAAAAATTTAAAAGCCTTCTCCATTAGGAACTTTGAAGTTAGTCCTAAGAGTTTTCCTTTGGTAGTCGATTTTTCTATCTCAGTTTCCTTAAATGAGTCATTGCTGCAATGACGGTGGCTTAGGAATGGCTTCAAACCATTGAAAGGCACCTTGTCGACAGAGATACCTAGGATGTGTGTGTACTCTTCCAAAGTAGGCATCAAGCGATAATCGAGGGAAATGAAGCAATGATAGGCTGGATCATAAAAGCGAGCAAAGTTTTGAGAAGTCCTTCATCAACGTTAGTGTTGGGATAGTTAAAGAGTTCCATAGCATTTTACGAAATCCGAGGGCTCTTACCAAGGATGCTAACTCTTTTAACTTTCCTATCGAGAATTCTAAAAGCATATTTCTTGGTGTATCTTCTTGGCGTCCATCACTCTAACCTAAAATGTTTACAAAGAAAAATCTCTAAATTCTTTGGAAATGGGAAGAATGAGAATTGAAGTTTTTGAATGAATGCATGAAGGCCACAAAGATACAAACATGGTTAGTGGTTATACACCGTTCAGCGTTTGAAGTCACGAGCATGAGTCCAACGATAAGAACCAAACGTGGGTAAGTTCTAAGGGCTTATTCACTGCAAAACATATTCTACGATATCTGAGTTCAACGCTTCTCTTTGAAATTTTATCGGTTGTTAAATACTTGAAGTCCAATAATATTTTTCAAGAAAAACTCGCTGATCGTGAGTCTCGCATGACAACTAATCCAAGTTACACCTAAATAGATTACACTACATCCTAAATGGCCGGATGGGTTATGTGTTCAACGACCACTCAGACCGTTAGTTCCTTGAAAGCAAAATGTCTTCGCAAATACTTGCTAAACACAAATACTCCCAAGACAGCCTCCAGAGAGAGGGATCTCAAATTAACTTAGTAAGTAATGAAACTTCTCACAAGTTAATAGGACTATACTACCCACCTAGATCTTAAAATGTTTCTTAAATTCGGGTTAGGATTTTTTCCATCGGATGAAATCGCGAAAACACACAATAAAGAAAAACAAACATATGCACATATAAAAAGCTTTACCTTTTTTCTTCTTTTGAAAACAAAAAAGTTGCTCTTTATCGAATCCTTATTTCTTTGAAAATAAAAGTTTAGCGTTCTCCCCATAGTCGCAGTTTTACATTCGCTAAAGTGACAAGGGGAATCGAATCGAAATTGAATCTACGCTCAAAGCGATTTAATCTTTTGATTTGTTTTAAAGATGCCACGAGCATCAAGCTTTGTTTCAAAACAAGAAAAATGAGATGAAAAAGGGAAAATTGCAATACCCTCAATAAATAATGTGCGACTAGCGTAAACTAGGCATAGCATTGGGAGAGAGATCGGGCAAAGGGTTTGTTATATAAAGGGAATAGATATGGCACCTATATATATAGTTATCTATAGCCTTATTTATACATATGAATATTTTTGATATGTTTGTGTGTTTTAATTTGCTATTCTATTCTTGGGAAAGTTTCTCCTTTGGATTTTAAGAAAGGTAGGTTATGTAGGATCCTAGGTTTTGTTTTATTGTGCTCGCAAAGATCATTGGGATCTTCTGTTATATCATAATGGTCGGAGCATTTGTAGCTCGGATATAAGGGATCTACGGTTTGTTTTGTTTGGGAGAAAAGTATGCTGCAAGGATGAGACCTTGTCACGTATTCTCAAAGTGAGGTTGAGAAAGTCGAGCAATCGTAGTTCCACTTATGCTAGTGGAAGCAACGGGTGTTATGAGACAAAGCCAAATGTCATCTTAATGAAAAATATCTAATCTATTTCATCACATACCTTTTGAAGGGTGGATTGATTGAATCTTTCATCGTAAGTATTAGGTGTTTTGCAAGTGTACAGCGTTACCACTACGAGTTTAAGAAAGATGTTTGAAAGATGATTGAATCTTTAATTGTAAGCATTGGTGTTTTGCTTGAGTGTACAAGTGTTACCACTTACAGGTTAAAAGATTTTTTGTTTGAAAAGATGTTTGAAAAGTTTGATTATGCATGATGTGATAGATGAGATACTTCTTCCATAGAGATGATAAATGTCTAAATATCAATTGATTATGGATTAGGGGATGCCTTTAAGAAGCATGTGGGTCCTTGTATTGTAAGCCCAAGGAGGCATTTGAGGGTCATCGAGGGTCCATGTGAGCCCAAGAGAGAGCAATTCGGGGTCCTTGCATGAAGCTCAAGAGGAAGCTATAGGGTATGGCTGGCTTTGGCTAAGGTGTTAACTCTTTGAGAAACCATCGTCTTAGGATTTAGAGTGATTTCACCAGAAATCATACTCTCGAGGTTCTATCTAGCGCAGTGATTCTTTGTATTGGAAGCCAATAGGAGGCTGTTAGAGATTTCTAGGTCTCTTTATTGTTTGATGCCGACTAAACTTTCGAGGAGTTCTTTGAGCGAAGCGAGGCTAACTCGGCGGGTTGTCTTATATAAAGCCTAGCGGAGGCTAAACTCAATGGGCAGTTGTCTTATATGAAGCCTAAGAGGAGACTAACTCAATAAATGAGTTATCTTATCTGAAGCCTAAGAGGAGGCTAACTCAATAAATGAGTTATCTTATACGAAGCCTAAGAGGAGGCTAAGGGAACCTAGTTGTTAGGCTAGTTGTTATGTTATAGCGAGCAGTTATATGAGCAAGTGTGTGATGTGTATTCACGGGAGTTTATGAAGGAAATATAAACAAGTGTATAAAACAAGCAATTAAAGCAAGTGTAACTTGAATATACACAAGGTGGGACTTACACCTTAAGGGAGGCCCATTGGTTTTAAGAGCAGTTTCAGGAATAATGCTTCTCTTAATACCAATGGAATGGAATTATATAAACAAGCGGATGAAAAAAATGAAAGAAGTTTGTTTATGCTTGAATATTTACAAAGATGATTTTATGTGTACAAGGAAATGAATATGTACACAAAGGGTTGTTTATGTACAAGGAAATGAATATGTACATAGGAGGGTTGGGACTTACACGTGAGGAGGCCCATGATCAATTAAGAAATTTAAGGAGAAACACGGTTTGGTTTATCTTCAAATCGAATCGATCATGGAAAAAGGTGTAAGTTTATTGAAAGGTTTTGAAAAGGGTTTGAAAATGATTTTGAAAAAGTGAAGGATATTCACAAAGTTTTGAAAAGATTAGGTTTGAAAATTGGAAGAAAACATTTTGAAAAGTATTAAAATACTTAAAATGTCTCATTTTAACTTAATAAAAATATAATCAAAAAGAAAATATTTTTGGATTTTTTGACATAATCATAAAATAGGTATATTAAATGACAAGTGTGCAAAAATCATCTCAAAATGAGAAGTTTGATTAGTTTTGAAAATGTTGAAGTTTGTTAGAAAACTTGAGAAAATTAGTGATAAAAAGAGTTTTTGGTCCTAAGGAGGTTTGAACCATGGTCTTTTGGCTTAGAAGTGAAGAGTTTTCCAACTGAGCCATGTGTTGACTTGTCATTTAATCACCTTGTTTAGAAGGAGTTTTGAAAAAATGATTTTGAAAATGTTAAGTTGGAGTTATGAAGGGATCGGTAATTTACGGGGAAGGGGATCATAAGCTAGCTTCTAAAGAATCTTAGAAGCATGTTGTACGGAGGCGTGTGGAGCATCATACGGATGTTAAAGCTTGATGTACGGAAGTAGAAAGCACTTACGGAGGGTTGAGCCTCGAGTGTACGGAGAAACAAGCATGAGAGTTGATGCCTTTATTTTTAAAAAGGTCGGGATTCGAACCACAGGCCTTGAGGTGAGGAAAGAGATTTAAGGCGTCTTTGCAACTTGTTGGTGTGATACATCCATTATCTTAACTATAACCACAAATATATATTATAAACATGAATTTTGAATTTAGGAAACTAAAAAGGCGCAACAACGTCT
The DNA here is from genome assembly GCA_021764765.1 of Vicia sativa. Taxonomy (NCBI): domain Eukaryota; kingdom Viridiplantae; phylum Streptophyta; class Magnoliopsida; order Fabales; family Fabaceae; genus Vicia; species Vicia sativa. The sequence continues at coordinate 260,342,813 of CM038792.1, forward strand.
TTTCAACCTCAAATTACGGTTCCATGGATTCTTCATTTCTCGGTGAAATCAAATGATCCAAACATCAAACTTGCTCGGATTTTTACGGGGATGATTATGACATTTAATTTTATTTATTTTAATCTTAGGATTATTAATTTCGTATGAACACGAAGAACCCTAATTCTAAGTTTTGATTATGAAATCATGTATGAGCAAAATTTTAAGTAATTGATTGAGGTTATTACTCGATGATAGTGCATAAACAAAATGGCCAAGCCTTTTTGAGCGAAAGTTAGAAATCATAGAGTTCAAAGTTCAAGTTTATACCTCTTTAAAGCTGAAATCGTGTTTCTTGTTGGAGTGTTCAGTATTTTGATGATTGCTACTTCAATGATGTTTATGGAAGGTGTTGGTATGCTTACATTGGTTTAAAATGGTACGGATTGTTCGACCAAGTCGATTCTGATCACTTGAAGTGAGAATCGAATCGGAGATTTTGTGTTTACAGTGATGGAATGATGATTTAGATTACTTCTATATGATGTATAGAAGGTGTTTGAAGTGAAAGTTTGGAAGATGCACAAGTGGATTGAGAGTTTGTAAGTTATGGCTCAATATGTACATACATGAAGTTTGAAAATGATTTTCTGAGTTTGGCTAGTTTTTGTGCTAGCTTGAGGATTCTAACAACTTTCTAATGATGTTTAGAAAGTATTTGAAGCCTAAGTTTGCTCAGAAATTGCAAGACTTGAAACTTGCAAAATTCTCCTTCTTAGAACTTTGAAACTTGGAAATCAAGAAAGAAAGAATGAAAGCTTGGATTATGATTTCTTTTGGGTCGTTTTAAATGAATCAATGACCTCTATTTATAGGCCAAAAATTCTGAATGACAAGGCAAGGTTATAATTGAAAGAGCATGCAACTTGGCTTAAGTGGTAAGAAAGAATCTTTTGCATTTAATGCAAATGGTTAACTTTTTAACCATGGTTAAAATTTCTTCTTTATCCAATCCTTCTCTCAATCATTGCTAACTGATATTTATCAATTATAACCTATCTCTTAATGGTGACAAGGCTTCTAGAAGGAGAAGTTGCAAAAATGACTTGTAATTTTGATGCATGATTTTGGAAATCCATGGTTTTGGAGCTCTATGTTTCAAAATCAAAACCCTAGCTACACAAATTGTTTTTGCAAGTTCTGTGAGATTTTATAAAGCTTGTAACAAGACCTACAACTTTCATGTTTTGAATTTTTCTTGAATCAAAATGGACCTAGGTGAATAATAGCCATGAAAGTAAGGAAAAACCATGTTTCTTAGCACTTGAAAAGTTTTCTAAGTGTTAGAAAAAATTCCAACTTTGACTTTTTGTTGACTTTTTCACATTTCTTGATTTTGTATGATCATGATGGATCATTTGAAATGATTTTATGATTGAAAAAGTTTGGATTTGAAAAGGTTGACCAAAAGTCAAAGTTTGACCTTTTTGAGTAGATGAAATTTCATCAGATGATTCAGAATTTGTCTTGTGAAGAAACATGGATTTTGCAATGTTTTGAACCAAGAAATTAGGTCAAGATGTTGCATTGAAGATTTTAAGATCAATCTTCAAGCAAATAGGTCATCCATTGAGCAGAAAGTCAATGATTCACACTATCTTCGATCAAAACCCTAATTGGTCGATTCAAGGCAGATCATGAGAAAAAGTTGGGAACTTGAAGATCAAATGTTGATGATTGATTAAGATAGATCATTTGAGGTGAGTGGATACTCAAACCTAATTGATTATATCTTGAACAGATGAAATTTTGATGAAACCCTAACTTTGACTTTAGGAGTACATACGATCTATCTGATGCATTAGTGATGCAATGATGCATATGTGAATGATATAGGGTGGTATCTTAGGTCAAAAATGGGGTATGACACTACCCAAAGGGAGGACCCTCGATTGGCTAGAAATTAGAGCGCTTTTAATTATAGATTAGTTTAGTTTAGTTTAGAGTTTCCATTTCCCGTTATATTATTTTTAGATGAATCTTATTAGGTTTTATTTTTCCGAGCAATGGTTACTTTAATTGATAGCCACTCCATTAATCATTTTATATAATGAAATTTCTAAATTCATATTATATGTTGCGATGTTATTTTACCTTTATTATTTACTATTTTACTATTTTCTTTTAAATTGCATTTACAAATAGTCTTGTTGCTATCTATTATTATTCGAAGCAGTGAGTTTCGTTTCTAGTTAAAACACTTTATAAATTATATAAAGTACATTATGATATTGTCTTCCACTCTGCGTACTATGCAATTAAGATTCCTGCATATGTTCAATGTTCAAGTCACATGCAGCCTGAGCGCATGCCTTAGCGCCTTTCTCCTTCCTTGAGACTCCCTTTACTTTCTTAATTAAGATTCCTTGACACACTGCCGGAGGCAGGTCGCCTCATGCTTATTCAACGCCCAAGAATCTTTGGAGGCCTTGCGCCTCAAGTCACACTTTCACTGCGAGATGCACGCCTCCCATCTTTCTCTTGTCCTTCATACTTAATTGAGGTGACCGCCCCGTGTCTCTCTTGTATCTTGTCTTGGTCTCATTGACTTGCGTGTTTCCCATGCTGTTTCATCCGTTTTCCCATCTCTTCATACCCACTATATCTCATTCAACCATTCCTATTATTATTCCATTAACCAAAATAATTCTATCATCATTTCCCAACAAATAATTAACCATAATTTATTCTTCTTAATTCCACAAACCATTATAAATATCCACCTTCATTTCTTCTCTTCCACATCCCTTCCATCTACTTCTCACATATTTTCTCTCCTTCACTTCATATTTCTTCCATTTTTATCTTCATTTCTTATCTTACCATGGCTCCACGAAACACAAACCATCAAGTGAGGTCGGACCGACCACCACCCGACCTATCCACGAGGATGTTCGGAGAATGACGGATAACATTACTTTCATGCTCACAAACACGGCTTGCTAAATCTCTACACAAATCGTTTCCAACTTTTGAACCACTCGTGTTGGAGTTTCTCGATTCGTTCTCTTACAACACTCCACGGATGATCCTTACACAGCGAAGCGCCAATTTCGCATGTTCAATCAAGTATTCTATAAATTAAGAGCGGGTGGCGAACTTTACATCTCACAAGAGGCAATATATTCATTACAAACCTTTTGATCTGAGACGGCGTATCTTGGGATCAAATTGGTTTCTCTTTTGGCATGATCGGTGGCCAACCAGCGAAGTTGGCGGGATCTTTATGCTTCCCATTCACAATCCCTCCTTAAGTTACTTCCACCGCATCCTTGCGAACACGATTTTGGGAGGACCAATAACCATAAAGTCAACAAAATAAAATGTTCCTTCTCTTTTGTGCCCTCAACGGTTGCGCCGTCAATGCCGCTCCTTTCATGCTCAGTCATTTACAAATGTGCACAAATGCAGAAGGTACTAATCCTTTTGTTTTTGGTGGGCTAATAACATCATTAGCTTATGCTTTAGGCCTAGCGAACTTTTGTCCATTGGACATTGTATGATGCCTGCGGCTCCTTGATGTTATTTACTATCGTGACTCACATCCATATCCCTACGACAAGATGGAAGGTATACTTTAATGATCAACCAACACCTAGTCCCAAGTGTAATGCTACCCTGTCTGAATCAGATTAACGTGTGAAACAACAATAATTGGAGTTTTGTTCTTGATGCACTTGCTGCACAACCGCCTATAGAGAATCCTCTATAGCCTCCCACCCTCGACGTAATGTATGCTGCCATCTTGCGACAAGATCAACGTTTCCTAACAATGGAACAAAATCGAGACGAAACATTGCGTCTCATTCGAGGATTTGCGGTAGCGACCAGCGAATATGCTTTTCAAACCGATTGTAACTTCGAAATGATGTCAGCTCAAATGGAGAATGCTTTACACCTTCATGATTCTGATTCTGACAGGCGCCGACGACCACATACTAGAGGCAAAGGATCTAGGGGACGCAATCATCCTAGCAACGAGTGATCACCCTCCTCCCTTCTGATTCTCCTGGTTTTATCGCATTGAGGATAATGTTCATTCTAAGTGAGTCAGAACATTTCTTACTTCATTTTATTTTCTCTGCACTATTAGTATTTTCCCTTTTGTTTCCTTTTTCCATGTATTGCAAAAGTCATATTCAATAAAAAAACATGTTTATGTAATTATAAATCTTTTATGTAAAAATCTCGTGCTTATTCGAATTCCTCCATTTTCTTAAGCCATGAAAAATTTCAAGCATATCTTGACACACTCAAATAGTATTAAGGTTGCTTATTTTTATAAATAAGAACTGAAAGTGCAACTAAGGCAAAATCGTTACCGTCCTAACACTTCAAAACCTAGCAGCTAGATCGATTTAAGTACTTATTATATCAACACCTTAAAACTTAGTTTTAATAACCCCGAGTAGTTTATAAGCGTTAAACATGCCGAGCGACAAACTACGTTGAGAATCGATGAATATAAGTGATTGATAAAAAATTTAAGAGAAATTTTTATCGAAGATACACTTACTAAGTTAGATGGTCCTCACGGATCGTTTAATCCACGATTCAGGACACTATAAAATTTTTATGCAAACAATCCATTATGAATTGGTTCGATGGTTCTGGTCTTGAACTTGGTAGGGAGGACTACGGTCCGATCCCATAATTGTAATTGGATAAAGGAGTACCAAATATAAGTACCGAACTCTAGCTGGATTACAAAGATCAAATTCACTAACCGATTACTCCACTATTTACGCGTAAGGCAAAGGGCTTAATGTGATTGCGCTAGAATGAAAGCGGGTAAGCAAGCGAAAGTATTAGGTCGAGCTATAATAACATGACTTTAATTGGTTTGCAAAAATGGGGTTATCTAGTGTGTTCTGTAACTTTGGTGTCGAAGTCCAAACTTGAGTTATCCAACAAAATTTCCTTGCAACCAAGTATGCAATTGAAGTGTGTTTTATATTTGCGTTGACAAATGCTTAAGTAATTTTCATTTTACTTTTGCTTGAGGACAAGCAAAGGTTCAAGTATAGGGAGTTTGATAACACGAATTTATATAGCATATTTGATTTAATTCTAGTAGATAATGTTAGTATTTTATTTAATTATTTTGTTTTATTTTTCGTTGGTATTTCTAATGTTTCGGTATTTGTATTAAATAAAGACCAATTGAGCAAAGAAATGAAATTGAGGAAAAATCTAATTAAAGTGTTAGAGAAATGAAAGAGGGTGTGATAGCAAAAGGAGAAGTAAGAAGATGAGAGATAATTAGCAAAGTCATTAAAACTTCTGAAGCAAGCCAAGGAGGCAGCGCCCCTACACTACCATTGAGGCACACACTCAATCTCACTTCACACTTGAGGGACCGCCTCCTCTATTCCATGCATGCAAGTCGGGACTACCGTTTCTTTAGCTTGCCACGTCAGCCCTATTCCGTTGAACAAATTTGATAACATGTTGAGACCCCGTCTCCAGGTAGTTGAATTTAACAACAATTTGAGCATACGTCTCATGTTGGTTCGATACTTTTGGTCAAGATATTTTGAATGGTGAAAAAGAAGGAAAAAATAGTTCATAAAGGGTAGTATAAAAGAGACAAAAAGTGACCAAGCCGGTCCTTCTTACCTTCGATTATTAATTTTTCGGCAATAATATGTTCGAAATTCGACATTTACTTTCAATTTAATATTTCCTTGATTCTACTTATTGTTTCTAAGTTCTAGTTACTATTATTTTACTTTCTTTTGGAGATTCAAGAATCTTGGTGTAGGCGATATTAAGAACAAGTTTGTTTCAAGGATTTTTTCTTGAGTTTCTATTTAATCGCTTTAATTTATACAAGTTATTATTGCATGATATTTATCTGCTTGGTTATGGAATTATTTAAGCGTATTGAATACTTTTGTTTATGTATGCGAAGTTATCAATATGTGCGGCTAAATAAATCGATATCCGTATGTAAACTAGTCAAGCGAGGGATGCGGAACAAAATGACTTAATTTTATTTAAATAAAATAAATACTTTTTAAACTTAGATATCAATTTAATTTATTAAAAGAAAGCTTATAAACCAATAGAGCGAAAGTTTGAGGTTGAATAAACTGGACTAAGGTTAGAAACCAACAGAGCGAGAGTTTGAGGTTTAAAACCAGATAGTGGATACTAGGTGTTAATTTTAAATACTGCGAAAGTGTTTTAAAAGCGATTAAGCGTATTTATTTTCAAAATGTATTTTTAAAATCAACGGGATAGCGAGAGCATACGTTAGAGTTTAAATTTATAGTCTGATTCAATAGAGCAAAAGTTTGAGATAGGATTTTTAAATAAATACCGTTTGCTGAAAAAGGATTTTTATCAATTTGAGAAACAAGCCAGTGAAAAGTCGGATTCTCTAGGTTAGACGAACTACATATCGATATTAGTTTATCATTTCAACTAGATTAAGTTTAATTACCCAAAAATTCCCCCAAATTAATTATTCGATAGCTTTAGCTTTCTGTAGTTTTAGATTACATTAGTTCGGTTATAGTCCCTTGGGTTCGATATCTCTTAAAAATACAGCGATAGGATTGTATACTTGCGGTCTCCGATTATAATAGGCGATAAAGTCGCGATCAACTGGAAAATCCCGTTTAGGCCAATACGGCACCACCAATCATGAGCATATAGAAAACATCGATG
>CM038792.1:260349626-260682761 GCA_021764765.1 Vicia sativa
CTCCTCAACAGGCCCCTACTGCTCAGTTTGCTGCCCTAGATACTGTTATGCATCAGGCTCCTACCATTGATTTTGCTACGGCCATCCATGCTCTTCAAGTGGAACACCAGTTTTTGAGGGATGACCTTACTAGTTTGCAAGCGGATTTCTACAGCTTTATGGACACAGTGTCGACACAGCTTCAAGAGGTTTTCGCATATTTCCATTCCTTGGCTACGCGTTAAAAAGTGACGAACGAGGGAATCGAATCAGAATTCCAATCTCTGGATCGAAACAATTTACTCTTTTGATTTGTTTTTAAAGATGCCGCGAGCATCAAGCTTTATTGTTTCCAAAACAAGAAAAATGAGATGAAAAAGGGGAAAGCTGCAATACCCTCAATAAATAATGATATGCTATGACTAGCGAAACTAGATGCAACACATCGGGGAGAGATCTGAGCAAGGGGGTTTGTTATATAAAAGGAATAGATGTGGCACCTATATATATATATATATATATATATATATATATATATAGTTATCTATAGCCTTATTTATACATATGAATATTTTTGATATGTTTGTGTGTTTTAATTTGCTATTCTATTCTTGGGAAAGTTTCTCCTTTGGATTTTAAGAAATGTAGGTTATGTAGGATCCTAGGTTTTGTTTTTATTGTGCTCGCAAAGATCATTGGGATCTTCTGCATACTGTTAAGGACCAATTTGTAGTTATTTTGTACATTATTTTGTGGTCCTTAACAATGTCTTTGTATTTAATTTGTATATTTATTCTAGTATTTTGCTTTAATTAGGTTTTTATCTAGTTTTGTTTAACATATATATTATTTGTCTTTAGTTACTCTTAATTGTAGGAATTTATTAACTAATTCTCCCAAGCTTGGATTCAAGGGTACTTGAAGAGCTTTAGGATGATTCTTTGAAGATAATTTTGAAGAGGGAAGATACATGTGCTCTACATATGACTGGCCAATGACTTAATCTACCATGGTCTCAAATTAAAAAGGACAGCCCATGCTTTCACCTTTGAGCCACCAACCCATCACTTCACCGCACCTTTTGGTTTGTAAAGGAAGAAAGAAAACATAGACCATCATTATCTTTCATCTTTGTAAATCTAGGGCAAGTTTAGGAAGAAAACCATAGCTTTTCTCTTGATTTTTCTCATGTTCATCATCTCTACCAACAATCTTGAGAGCAAGGTGTCATACCCCAAAATTTGCCCTCCATCTTCTCAAAAGATTTCATACATCTATGCTCAAGGATTCCTCAAGAGTTGATCGACAAACTCTCTCCTATAATCAACCCAAGCTAGGGTTTGGTATCTCTCAAGTCAAGGTGGGTTTCCAACATCTCCAAAGGCCTCCATGCCTCCTCATGCTTCAAAGATTCTCCATGTCAAATTTCAAGCTTCACAGTCAAGTTTCTCATAATTGCTCGATGGTTGAAAATCTGTATTGACAAAAGTCAACTATGGTCAACATACAACAAACTTCATAATTTTTGGTCAAAATCCTCATTTTGAAGTTACATTCATCATTTGATCAAGGGTTGATCATTATTCATCAAGAAAACTCAAGATTTGCCCAAAGGACAAACTTTCTAAATTAGGGTTTCTAGATGAAAAGTCAATTGAACTTTGACTGATCATAACTTTCTCATACTTTCTCAGTAAATTTTCCACCACCTCTTGTTTTGAAGGAAATTCAATTTCTACAACTTCATGTCTCACAAGAATGTCCAAAAATGCTTCATTTGAGAGGTATAGCTCAAAACATTATGTGTTTTTCAAAGTCAACAAAAAGTCAACTTTTTATTTTGAAGATATATTGAGCATGGTAACTCCAAATGAGATGAAACCAAAGACATTGGTTATAGGACTCTTAGAGCTTTCCAAAAAGTCCAAGAACACTCAAAAATGTGGAAAATTGAGCAAGTTACACCATTCACAAGTTGGGCAATTTTGGAAGAATGCACAAAGAGAGATACTCCAAAAAATCAAATCTTTGGCAAATGGGCCTATTTTTTCTTCATCCTAACTTGTTCCTCATGCAATTAGGAATGTCCAAGCCCAATGCCACGAATTTTTGATTTATTTTTCTATTTAATTTGTAATTTATTTATTTAAATGCAAATTAAATCTTAAAATAAATTATAAAATCAAAATTAATTGAAGATTGATTTTATTGCTTTCTTGTGATCCAATCAACCCATAAATGCCAAAGAATTTCAAATTAGATCAAATTTGGCAAGATTGGATTGAAATTGACAAAATTTGAAAATTTGATTTTCATGGAAATATCAAATTTGATTTCCATTGAATATTGATTGATTCTTTCCAAATTCAATCCCAAATCCATCCAGTATAAATATATGATGCATACCTATCAAGAGAGAACGAAAAAATTGCTCCAGAAACCCTAATCCAAAGCTCAAAAATCAGTGGTCTTCAAGAACTTGCAATTGGTTTTGGATTGTTTCACGATTCCAAGCATCAAAACATATTCCTTGACACCTCTTGAATCGATCCAGACCCTCACTTTGCCAAAAAACATCAAGAATCAAGCAATCCGTGTTTGGTTTGTTCTTGAATTTTCAAATTTCGATTTCTCATATTCATGCATTATTAACTCGGTTTGATTGTTTGTTTGTGTTTAGAGTTAAGTTTACAAACTTTCTGGGCAAGCCAATTGAATTTTTATGACCGGAATCATGTTTCACCATGATTAGGGTTTATGTGCCGTTTTAGGGTTTCTCTATACAGGAAAAATTGGGCCTCGAGACCTATACCGTTGAACTCGAACAACGCCCGAATCGAACCATGGTCTTAGATGTCATTTATATTACGTTGCTTGATTTTTGAATTTGCTGTGACCTTAGCGTCAAGGAAGGCCGACGCAAGCTTGCGAATGTTTGAAACGAAGAAGACGATGAATTGCGAGCGAGGAAGTCAATGAGCGACGCGTGTTATTTTCAAATCGATCCGCTTCCAAACAAAGGCAACACGCCAATTGGTCAAGCATGGTTTTTAGGTTTGAAAGGGATGTCTCCACGATTCCTGTTCGATAATCCTTTTTACACTTTTCCAAAACTCTATTTTCATATTTTTCACATATTTTAATATTTTCATTCATTTTAATTGTTTTCATGATTTTTATTATGCATTAAAAAATTACCAAAAACATTTTTTCTTTTTACATTATTTTCATAAAAATCTTTATTTAATTTAATAAATTAAAAAATATAATTTTTGCATGCATATTTATTTTATTTTTATTTTTGCATTTAAATCATTATAAATTGCATTTTAATTATTAAATCTTTTCCAAAAAATCCCAAAAAATTATTTTCATATATTTATCTTATTTCCAGCATATATTAATTTTCTCATATTAAAAATTGCATTTTTTCTAACATTTTCTCTTATTTCGATTTCATCATATTTTCCGATTTTCTTATTCTTTCATGTCCGATTCGACGCTTTTTTTTATCATTCTATTTTTTCCAATAATGTAATTGCTCATGGGTTGTAATAGTTAATTAGGCTTTTATTTTCCGCAAGTTTAAATTATGTATCTGCCCCAAAGCCATGTAATAGCGTAGGATTTATCTTTCCGCACTTTACATTCCGCATTTTACTTTCCGCACCCTTATCAATTGCTAGTAATTAGGCGTGTATGGCAAGATAATAATTGGACATAGCTCACACTAATCTTCAAGATAATATATTCTGAATTTGACACACTTCTTCACACACGCACTTTAGGTAATTCTCTCGCTGCCTTTCGAATTCAAAATGGTCATGTCCTCGAACGTAGAGGTATTCTAGCACCGCTGTTTCAAAACAAATCATCATAGTCCCTTCGATACAAAGATCATAAGACCCACGATGTCGCCTCCGAATACATGATCTTGACCTCGATTGTCGCCACGAAAATGATGATAGTCCCTTCGAATGTGCTAGGATACTTCCTACAAGTTGCTTTCTATGACCATCCGATGTCCCTTCGAATGTCCCGCTTACATCCAACGAATGAAGCTACCTACTAACTAATGGTATGGCTAGCGCTATTCTAAAGGAATGTAGAAGTACAACAAAACGACCAATTCTGAGTGGGTAAATAAGTCTTTTAGTTGCTTGCTCTATCAAATGCTTTTCACACCACAGACTCTTTTTCAAAGTTCAAATTATTTTCAAAAACAAAACATTTCCGAACACTTTGTATACACTCCTACATGAGTCATTACAAAGTCAAAGCGAAATGCCTTTTCAAAACATTTTTGTCAAACACACAGAAAGCAATTTTAAAAAAGTGATCTAGAGCAACTAAGAGCCCGTAGAATAAACTACGGATGGAAAGGGTGCTAATACCTTCCCTTTTCATAACCATTCTCCGAACTCGTAATCTAACGAAGGTCTTTTTCTTACTTTTACCTTCCCTTAATTGGATAAAATAAAAGTCGGTGGCGACTCTTGCTATCCGCACATTTGGATACAAAATCCTACAAAGTCACCGTATCACGTAATCGCGACTACTGATAAGACCCAAAAGAGAGAATTGCCTTAGGGATTTCAAGATAACCTTTAATGCTTTCGCTTGAATTGTATGCTTTATCTTTAAGGGTTGCTTGGGTATTATATTGGGGATCCTACACCGATCCGGTTTTAGGTAAGTAGCATTAGATCATCGCGACTGCTAGACGATAACTACGCGGTCAACATGATGGCTACGTTAGCATGACACTTTGGTTGCCCGATACTCTTCATTCCCAAGTTGAAGAAAGTATTTGGCTTCGTGGTGTCATCAAGCGCTAACTAAACTTTTAGAACCTTAATTGACCCATCTTGGCCATTAGAAGGTAGTGAGATGGCCGGCTTTGGTGTAGACCGAGGTTGGTTGATACCGATGCTACGCTCATTGAGATTAGACTTTGGGACATTTTCGATCGACCACTTGGCCGTCAGATTGAAATAAGCGCCACGAGAAAGATCTATGATATGAGATTCCTAGAACCCTTACATTATTATAGGACAGATGAACCAACTCAAACTTTTGGTGGGTAATCACCTATACCTCATGCAAGCCATAAACCTAGGCTCATTGTGTGAATTGTTTGGTGTGCTAAACATGACATCATGACATCATTCGCATTGCATCTCATTTCTAACTATTTCAAGGACCTAGGATTTATCTTTGCTCGCTTTGTAGGGATTATGGCTTCTAGAAAGACTATCCGAATCAACTTCATGGGTATCCCTTCTCAACTCAAAGAATTGGTTTCGTAAATTCCGACCATGCCCGCTCATCAAAAGACATGGTTATCTACTTGATTTGGTTATCTCCGGTTTTGAAGAAGATATGATGCATGTCCTATTCCAGCTTTTGATCCGAAACACCATTGCTTTACATTCCAGATTATCGCTTGGTTCCTACCTTGAAGAGTTCTCTAAGCTACTGGGGTACCTTTTGATCAAATGCCATTTACCGGTAGAAAAGGTTCCTAAGTACGAAGACATTGCATCGCCTTTACACCTTAAGCGCTCAGATATTGAAGCCAATTGGGAAACAAGAAGCGGAGTTAGGGGTTTACTTTCCAAGTTCTTAATCAAGAAAGCCCGAGAATTCCTCAAAGTTATGAGTTTCCATGCATTTGAGAATGTTGTGGCCTTGCTAATTTATGGTTTGGTTCTATTTCCTAACTCGATCAATTCATAGATGTCAATGCCATCAAGTTGTTTCTACCCGTAATCCAAAGGCCTACTTTACTTGAGACATCCTACATTCGCTCCACACTGCACTACTAAGAGACAAGGAACTCTCATGTGTTGTGTCCCTACTTTCCGGTGGTTTATTTCGCACCTTCCTTCATCAGTTTTGAAGAACGAACAAAGGTTGAGATGGTCTCAAAGATTGATGTCACTCTCTCATTCAGATATCCGTTGGAGTCTTTTCTCTCAAAAGGACTTCACATTCATCGAGCGCTTGGAGAATTCCTAATGTACCGCTACTTGGTATAAGGGAGGTATTACTTATAACCCTTCCTTAGCTCTACGCCGCTTGGTTTTGCTCAAGAGATGGTCCACATGATATGCTTCTCCAAGATGTTGTGTTCGACTACAATCACGATCTCCGCATTACCGATTTAAGGTTTATACATGCTTGGGGCATGGTAAAGAAGATCGATACCAAGACTTTGGGACACCAACTCCATTCCTTGGGAACCTTACCTCAAATGGGTGCGACTCGAGCTCAAAACCTCATGATGCCATTCACTGCTTTACCAAGAATTATGGAACCTGCTATAGGTGACGACTTATGTCGTTCTCCATCCCGACATGCCTACTGATTTTGAAGATTTGAAGCAATCCTGGATTCAACTAAAAGAAGAAAGGGATACCTTTGAAGCTCAGTGTTATGCAAGTGAGAAGAAAGTTCTAGAGTTGACCAAGCTACTTCATGAGGAGCGAAATATCAACGCTTACATCGGCACCAAGAGGAAGCCCATGGAGACTTAGAGCTTTAGGATGTTTATGTTTTCTTTTATTTGTTTTGAACTATCTCTTGTACTTAAAAAGAAAAAAGAATAATGAGAAGTACTAATAAATGTTTGTTCATTACTTGTTTAACAAATTTAAATCTCTTAGGTCCTTGAAAACATTGCATTGCATTCGCATAAACATTGCATATCATAGCATAACATTGCATCACTGTACATTGAGATTGGTTTTCTCATTTGCTCGCTATTTATTTTAGCGTAAATGGCTCTTGAACAGATCACAAAGATCTCCGTGCTCGTAATGCCTGGGCCAGCAGATGTTCACCAACTTGGTCCAAGGCCAAGAGGATTTGAAGAAGCTCATCAACAAGAAGAAGAAGGTTGTTGGTCCTCAACATGGGTAGACGCTTCAAAGGGGTCCAAAAGTGGTCACCGGATCGAGCTCAAGGAAGTGTCCATACCGAGGGAGTACCAAGGTGATGAAGGTGATCATGAGCCAAAGGAAGGAGGAGAGGATCACTCGATTATAGCCAACACTGATGAAGATGACAAGTACAAGCAACTTGAAGACCGTCTCAATGTCGTGGAAAGCTTGAAAATGTCCGGACCGAATTTTGATGATCCGAGTCTGCTCCTCGTGTTGTGATTCCTCCCAAGTTCAAAGTTCCTACTTTTGCCAAGTATGATGGCATGTCTTGCCCTAAGTGCATTTGAAGTCCTATGTCCGTAAGATCAATCCCCACCGATGATGTAAAGTCAGGATGCACTATTTTCAAGAGAGTTTGTCCTAACCCGCTTGAATGGTACTATCACCAGAGAACGACCGTATCCGATTGGAGTGATTTGGCCGATGCTTTCTGCATGATGAGTACAATGTCAATTGACACCCACTGCATGCAACTACAAAGCATGTCTATGGGTCGTGACGAAGTTCAAGGAGTATGCTCGTAAGTGGAGAGATCTAGCAGTGAGTTCAACCACCCTTGTCCAATAGGGAGTTGGTTGATATGTTTATGGGAACACCGACAGCCCATTCTTCAATCATCCGATTGGAAATTCTTCATCCGGATTCACCGAAATGATATTGACAAAGCAGCGATTGAAGCCGGTATCAAGAGTGGAAGATTCATGTAGAGACATCTTCAAATGTCGCAAGAGATCTTTTGGTGCTAAGAAAGAAGCTAATGCCGTATGGTCGAAAAGCCGAGCCAAGACCGACCGCTAACTGTGGGGGCCAGGATCTCCAATCCTACATCAAGACAACCTCACGAGACAACGCGCGAGTCGAACGCCACGAAGACAGCTTTACGAAGATCAACATGCCATTGTCGCAAGCCTTGCAACACATGTTGAAAGCAGAGTCGATAACCTTGAGGGATCCTCCTCGAATGTCAACACTTCCTCTCCAAGTACAATCCAAATGCTAAATGTGCTTACCATTCCAATAGCCCGTGGCACGATAATCGACAATTGTTGGGCTCAAGAACAAGATTCAAGATATGATCAAGCTAAGCATTGAGTTTGATCCTCCGCTGAGACCAATGTGATTAACGCCCTATGCCTAACCATGACAAGAGTTCCAATGTCGTTGGTGACGATACTTATGTTTTCAACATAGATGACTTGACCATTCCTCCGATGATCGTAAGAAGAATTTGTTGCAAGCCGTGTCAATCCAGATGCCCGAGAATTGCTGGTGCCCATCCGCACCGATGTTGTGCTTGGCTAAGAAGACGGTTCAAGGTATGATGGATAACCGTGAGATACTATTTCAAACCACCGCGTGTGTGTGAAGAAATGTCTAAGTTAAAGATCGACAATGCGAACGAAACTGCACCATCCGTGGGATACCTTGGGCAGCCAAGTGGAAAATACGATTACATGGTGAAGTACACTGCCCCCGAGCTACAAGATTCCTATTGAAGATGTTAAGGCGACCGGATGGGGTGACGATTTCCGTAAGACTATGCCGATGTTAACACTATAAGGATTTCCTCTCATGATCCCGTGCCTAGAGTGGCACCTCTCTTATCACTTCTCCAAGGCCGCCCATATTCCTCCGACAAGGCTATCCTTGGAATTATGGAGATGATGTTTACTATCATGGCGCCAAACAAGACCCTCCGACTATTGAAGATCTTATCAAGTTTCTATTCCCGACATTGACAACATCACCGGATCCAAGGGTGACCGTAACCTAAGGGTATTCTCTCCAGATCTCTCCTCCAAAGACATCGCGACTCCACCATTCCAACTACTCAATCAATATCCCCAACTAGAGGGAAGGAACCAAAGACTCATCCCGCTCAACCGTAAGTACCAAAGGAAGTTATCAAGACACCTCCAAACAAGAAATGGAGGAAATTCAAGATTATCAAGAAAAGTGACTACAATGTTGTGGAATAGCTAGACATCGTCCAAGATTTCCATGCTCGCTTTGCTCTTGTGCTCGAGGCTCATGCTAACGCCTGGTGAAGTTTCAAGAATGCTCATGTGCCGCAGACACTACCACCGACCAATTCAAGTTTGTATTGCTAGCCTGGCCGCCAACAATGCCTAGGCTTCTCCGATGTCGATTTGACTTCCGAAAGAAACACAACAAAGCCTTGCACATCTCTGTTGAATGCAAGGGCATTACCCTGTCTCATGTTTTGCTGATACCGCTCTTTGAATATCTTATCAAGACCGCTTTTGATCGGCTTGATGTCGAAGGGTTGGTTCCGAGACCTGACATTATTGTGAGGGCTTTTGATGGTTCTAAGCGACAAGATTGGAGAGCTCATCATCTAAAGTCGGTTCCCACTTTTGACTCTACTTTCTGTCATGGACATTCGTCCACCTTACTTTGCCTACTTGACGCCCTTGATACATGGGGCAACCTCTACCTTACATCGTAAACTAAATACCCTTGAAAGGGAAGGTTGTCACAGATGTGGTGAAGAAGAGTATATGGTCACCATCTACCATTCCGATACTCGAGATGGAGGGTGAATTCTTCGAGACACCCCGCAAGCTTTTGAAACAATACCCAAAGTCATGCCTGCTGACTCTCCCGCACCCCGGTTGCAAAGTTCCGCCTAGGATGGCCTCATGAAAGATGCTCAAGTCATTGAAGAAGGAAAGAGTACTATTTGGGGACAGCTCCCGATCTTCCTTTCAACCGACAAGACCGGTTTAGGCTTCACCATCAAAGGATAGAAGATGATACGCCGCGAACGTGCCGCCAACTTCCTTTCCGCATCGCCCAAAGTGGAATCCATGCTATAGAAGACGACGACAACGACTTCGACAAGTGGATCTTCCCAACCCGCATAATGGGCTCAAGAATTGGAAGACCAAGACGCCATACCAATCTCCTTTAGCCAGAGTAATTGCTTTTGTTTTGTTCGCTTTTATTTCTTTATGTTTTGAACAATAAACTTTGAAAGCCTAGTGCCTTGCCCGGGCATCATGGCTCGCTTATAGGGTTATTATCTGTCGCTTATGATTTTCATTCAATAAATTGTTGGACTTTTGCATTCAATTGTTTGTTTTCTTTCTTTACTTTATCACCCCTTCAAAAGCTATGTGTTCTTACACACACCCACGTGGTACACCGCAGAATCACTCAATCTCGTAATAATAATATGCTAGTGCTAAATATGACTTCGATAATCCGATCTACCAAGTCAAGACGAAAGTGAGGAAGATTGTGAAGTGCCGTGGAGAACTTGCCGACCGCCACAAGAAGAGCGAGTTATACACACAAGAGCAAGTTGAGGTTGTGAATTTGGGTACCGACGAAGATGTAAAAGAGATCAAGATAGGATCGGGTCTTGAGAACAAAGGTTGGTTCAGATGCTACGAGACTATATTGAGGTTTTTGCTTGGTCATACGAAGACATGTCGGTTTGACATTGATATCGTGGTACACCGATTGCCGACAAAAGAAGGTTTTCTCCTGAAATGAAGGTCTGTCAGATGGCCCCGAGATGTCGAGAAAATCAAAGCCAAGTTATGAAGCGCTCAATGCGGGTTTCTTAGTCACACCTCTTATCCCCTGGTTGCAATGTGGTACCCGTACTCTAAGAAGAATGGTAAGGTACGAATGTGTGGATTACGTAGATCCGAACAAAGCGAGTCCGAAAGACGATTTCCCACTTCCTCACATTGATGTTCTAGTTGACAATACCGCCAAAGATAAGGTTTTCTCCTTCATGGATGGTTTCTCCTACAATCGATCAAATGGCTCTCAAGACATGGAGAAAACTACTTTTGTTACACAGGGCACTTTCGCTACAAGGTTATGCCGCTCGGATCGATGAACGCTGGCCACTTATCGCTTATGGTGACATTATTTCATGACATGATTCATCACGAGATAGAGGTCTACGCCGACGACATGATAGCTCGATCACGATCAAGAAGAACATCTTGATCATTTGCGTAAACTATTTGATGATTGAAAAGTGATTGAGACCTAATCCTAACAAGTGCACCTTTGGAGTCGATCCGAAAACTCCTAGGATTTGTAGTCAGTGGAAGAGGTATTGAGGTTGACCCTGCGAAGGTCAGAGCCATTCAAGAGATGCCAGCGCCCCGCACCGAGAAGGAAGTCGAGGTTTCGCCGATTGAACTACATTGCCGATTCATTGCACACCGATCGCTACTTGTGAGCCAATCTTCAAGTTACTAAAGAAAGATCAAGTAGTGGAATGGAACGACGATTGCCAAATCGCTTTTGACAAAATCAAGGAGTACCTTCAGAATCCTCCTATTCTGATGCCGCCCGCCAAAGGAAGACCTCTTATCATGTACTTGATAAAGGTTAGAGAACTCAATGGGTGTGTGTTGGGGCAACATGACGAGTCTGGTCGAAAAGAGCATGCAATATACTACCTTAGCAAAAGTTTACCGATCGTGAAACAAGATACTCACAAGAGAAAACTTGCAACGCTTTGGCTGCCACGACTAAGACAAGATATGTTGACTCACACTACCTTATTGATTTCAAGATGGATCCGATAAAATACATATTTGAGAAACCACTCTCCGAAGAAGAGCAAGATGGCAAATGATCTTGACCGAATATGACATCCAAAGACACTTCTAAAGCGATCAAAGGAAGTGTAGTAGCCGATCATTTGGCTCATCAAGCCGTAGATAACTATCACCTATGCAGCTCGAATTTCCGATGAAGATGTTTTACTAGTTACGATTGAAGAACCAAGCCCGATTTAAGGACCCGAACAAGGATCCCGATGGACTATGGTTTTTGATGGAGCCTCAAACGCACTTGGCAATGGCATTGACGCCATCATTACATCCCCTGCAGGCGGACATACGCCTTTCACCGCCAGATTATGTTTCAGTTGCACCAACAACATGGCCGAATACGAAGCGTGCATCATGGGTATTAAAGCAGCTATTGACCTAAGAATCAAGTTCTTGCAAGTGTATGGAGACTCAGCTTTAGTGATCAGTCAGATAAAAGGCGAGTGGGATACGAAGCATCCGAATCTCATTCCGTACCGAGAGCATGTTCTGAGTTTGATCCCTTACTTTGAAGAGATTACTTTTGATCATATTCCACGAGAAGAGAATCAGTTGGCTGACGCATTAGCTACTATGTCATCTATGTTCAAGGTCAGATGGGACAACGAGGCTCCCCAGATCATCATTGAGAAGTTTGACGAACCAGCGTATTGTTATGAGCTCGACGCAGAAGAGAGACCTTGGTACTATGACGTGAAGAGGTATCTTGAGACTCAGGAATATCCCGCAGGGGCATCTGTTAATGATAAGAAATTCATGAGAAGATTCGCATCCAAATTCTTCCTCAGCAACGACATCTTATACAAGCAACCACGACTTGTGCTTATCTACCGTAGACCAGAAAGAATGCGATCATGGAAGATTTACACGAAGGCTTAATTTGGTACCCACTCCAAAGGACACACTATGGCTAAGAAGATTTTGAGGACAAGTTACTATTGGTCCACCATGGAAGCCGATTGTCACCGCTATGCTCGATCTTGTCACAAATGCCGATTGCCGACAAAGTACACGCATTCTCCAGACTGAATGTTTTAACTTCTCCTTGGCCTTTGCAATGTGGGGCATTGACATGATCGGAGAGATTAAGCCCACGGCCCAATGGACATCGCTTCATCCTTGTGGCAATTGATTACTTTACCAAGTGGGTAGCGCCTCGTATGCATCTACCAAGAATGTTGTGGCTCGATTCATTAAACATAGTCTTATCCGGTATGGCACTCGAAAGGATTATCACGTATAACGGTTCCAATCTTAATAACAAGATGATCACCGAACTCGCACGCAGCTCAAGATCAAGCATCACAATTCATCTCCTTACGCCTAAGATGAATGGCGCAGAGAAGCCGCCAACAAGAACATTAAGAAGATTATACGTAAGATGACGATTTACAAAGATTGGCATGAGATGTTACCATTTGCTCTTCATGGTTATCGCACACAAAGACGAACATCAACAGGGCAACCCCTTCTCTTGTCTACGGTATGGAAGCCGCCTTACCCATCGAGGTTCGATACCTCAACCGTAGTCCTCCGAGGCGAGTTAGGCGAAGACGATTGGGTCCGACTTGACCAGATTAATTTGATTGATGAGAAACGATCGCATCCATCCGCCATGGATGATTTATCGTAAACGAATGATCGATCATTTAACAAGAAGGTCAAACACCGAGTCTACCAAGTCGGTGATCTAGTAGTCAAGCGCATCATTCTTCCACAAGGTGATCCCAGGGCAAATGGACTCCCACTTATGAGGGACCGCTTGTAGTCAAGATGATTTTCCATGAGCTATGATACTTAGCACCATGGATGGTGAAGACTTCCCACACCCCGTGAACGCAGACATAGTCAAAAATACTACGATGAAGAGACCCGCTAGGTCGATCGCCTAGGCAAAAATAGATCCCGCGAACCAAAAGGTTCAAAAATAAAGGATATATACAAAACATGTACACCCGCAAGTCGAAAACAAAGGTTGGGCAAAAAGGGTATCCCAGACCTAAAACCCGAAGGGCGGTCTAGGCAAAAGTTAGGATTTAAGCGCACGACTATGTCTCTTCCAGATCATCCGCCTGCACTACTATCAAGATTCAAGATTCAAATGGCGAAGATCACCTACTCACTTTCTAACGACGAAGGAGATGAGATAGTCGAAATATATGAGTACTAGCATAATTGGAACTTAACGAGATTGTTTCGCATAGCTTTTACCTTTCTGTACAAACTACTTGGCCATACGCCACCTTTCAAATAAACGCAAACTTCTTTCTCTTTACAATTTTGTTGTTGTCGCTTGCAATAAGTCCAACGCTTGCTTTGAATGACTATATGATTTGACAATAAGAATCTAATCACAAACATACTAAAAGTGAACATACAAAAGTACTTACTACAGCTCCGTGAATTGAGATGACGACGAAAGTCACCAAAACATTCCCCACGAGCATGATCCCCACAAAGGTGTCACTCACAACACACCATCCCCATCGGAGTATATGTTAAGCGGATTCCACTCAATCGAGCAACGCTACATCGCCTCCAAGCAAGAACACTTCATCCCAAATGATATTTCTCAATCCTCCCCTTCTCCCCAGCGTATCCGACTCAAAACTTGGTCGATAGTGCATCGGAGGAAACATACACCTTTATTCCCCAAAGAGATTACAACGGACTCGACTCTTCTAGCCCGGTCTATCAGCAACCATCAAATGCTCTCCAGCGAGATCTACACTCGGAATCCCCAGTAGAGCGCCTCTTAAATTTCCTCAGCAGATCTACATACAAGGTCCTCAACAGATCGCCTCCCAGACTCTCCTCAGCAGGGTCTATATATGAGATCTCCAACAACGAGCCTCTCAAATTTCTACCTTCCTCAACAATATCCAGCCCAAGACTTGGTCAGATAGTGCATCGGAAGAATCCAGGATATCTTTCTTCTCTTTCAAAAGCGGGGTTCTCACCTACTCAATTCCCCAAGCAGGAGTCAGAAATCCTCAAACAAAGCATCCGCATCTTCTTCAAGATGAATATGTTTTGAAATATCACAACATCTATCATCCATACATAAAGTCATAATTCATGCATATGTCATTCATATACACTGCCATGCATCATACTTTGCATAAAACTAACGAATGTTCTATCAAAGTTTCTCTTGTTTTTCCAAAAGTAATGTACCGCTCGACGCGTAATGTGTCCAGATTAAGCCCCGAACCGACGGGAAAACTATCTAAAAGACCACACTTGGTTGTCCTCCGACGACTAGTCCAGGATTAAGCCCCGAACCGACGGGAAAACTATCCGAAAGACCTCCTCTGGTTATCTTCCGATAACAGGCAATGGATCAACACCGATGCACAACAGGAAGCTATCCACGCCAACTTCAATTTCAGTAATAAGATTTATTCGACCCTTCTTATTATCAACAACAACTACGTAGTCCGCGACGACTCGCTTGCCTTGGATGGCATCTTAAGCCCATCTCCGACTATTTGTCAACATCTCTTCACTTTCAGAATGCTGCATATATGGTTAAAAATCCATACGAACCAATAACCTCATTCAAGGTGAACACGAAGTCTAACGTATTTACCCCTTCGGATGGCATCTTAAGCCCATCTCCTCTCCGTTCCAGGAACATCTACAGAGTCTATTCTTGGGAAAGTTTCTCCTTTGGATTTTAATAAATGTAGGTTATGTAGGATCCTAGGTTTTGTTTTTATTGTGCTCGCAAAGATCATTGGGATCTTCTGCATGTTAACCAATTTGTAGTTATTTTGTACATTATTTTGTGGTCCTTAACAATGTCTTTGTATTTAATTTGTATATTTATTCTAGTATTTTGCTTTAATTAGGTTTTTATCTAGTTTTGTTTAACATATATATTATTTGACTTTAGTTACTCTTAATTGTAGGAATTTATTAACTAATTCTCCCAAGCTTGGATTCAAGGGTACTTGAAGAGCTTTAGGATGATTCTTTGAAGATAATTTTGGAAGAAGGATGTTACAGTACGCTGCGGCATGACCAAGGCCACCGACTTAACCCGTAGTCAAAATTCAAAAAGGACAGCCCATGCTTTCACCTTTGAGCCACCAACCCATCACTTCACTGACCTTTTGGCTTCTAAAGGAAGAAAGAAAACATAGACCATCATTATCTTTCATCTTTGTAAATCTAGGGCAAGTTTAGGAAGAAAAACCATAGCTTTTCTCTTGATTTTTCTCATGTTCATCATCTCTACCAACAATCTTGAGAGCAAGGTGTCATACTCCAAAATTTGCCCTCCATCTTCTCAAAAGATTTCATACATCTATGCTCAAGGATTCCTCAAGAGTTGATCAGACAAACTCTCTCCTAGACAATCAACCCAAGCTAGGGTTTGGTATCTCTCAAGTCAAGGTGGGTTTCCAACATCTCCAAAGGCCTCCATGCCTCCTCATGTGCTTCAAAGATTCTCCATGTCAAATTTCAAGCTTCAAGTCAAGTTTCCTATAATTGCTCGATGGTTGAAAATCGTGTATTGACAAAAAGTCAACTATGGTCAACATACAGTCAAACTTCATAATTTTTGGTCAACATCCTCATTTTGAAGTTACATTCATCATTTGATCAAGGGTTGATCATGATTCATCAAGAAAACTCAAGATTTGCCCAAAGGACAAACTTTCTAAATTAGGGTTTCTAGATGAAAAGTCAATTGAACTTTGACCGATCATAACTTTCTCATACTTTCTAAATTTTTCCACCACCTCTTGTTTTGAAGGAAATTCAATTCTCTACAACTTCATGTCTCACAAGAATGTCCAAAAATGCTTCATTTGAGAGGTATAGCTCAAAACATTACAGTCATTTTCAAAGTCAACAAAAGTCAACTTTTGTTTTGAAGATATATTGAGCATGGTAACTCCAAATGAGATGAGACCAAAGACATTGGTTAGAGGACTCTTAGAGCTTTCAAAAGTCCAAGAACACTCAAAATGTGGAAAATTGAGCAAGTTACACCATTCACAAGTTGGGCAATTTTGGAAGAATGCACAAAGAGAGATACTCCAAAAAATCAAATCTTTTGCAAATGGGCCTATTTTTTCTTCATCCTAACTTGTTCCTCATGCAATTAGGAATGTCCAAGCCCAATGCCACGAATTTTTGATTTATTTTTCTATTTAATTTGTAATTTATTTATTTAAATGCAAATTAAATCTTAAAATAAATTATAAAATCAAAATTAATTGGAAGATTGATTTTTATTGCTTTCTTGTGATCCAATCAACCCATAAATGCCAGCAATTTCGAAATTAGATCAAATTTGGCAAGATTGGATTGAAATTGGACAAAATTTGAAAATTTGATTTTCATGGAAATATCAAATTTGATTTCCATTGAATATTGATTGATTCTTTCCAAATTCAATCCCAAATCCATCCAGTATAAATATATGATGCATACCTATCAAGAGAGAACGAAAAAATTGCTCCAGAAACCCTAATCCAAAGCTCAAAAATCCGTGGTCTTCAAGAACTTGCAGCCGTGGTTTTGGATTGTTTCAGTCGATTCCAAGCATCAAAACATATTCCTTGACACCTCTTGAATCGATCCAGACCCTCACTTTGCCAAAAAACATCAAGAATCAAGCAATCCGTGTTTGGTTTGTTCTTGAATTTTCAAATTTCGATTTCTCATATTCATGCATTATTAACTCGTTTTGATTGTTTGTTTGTGTTTAGAGTTAAGTTTACAAACTTTCTGGGCAAGCCAATTGAATTTTTATGACCGGAATCGTGTTTCACCATGATTAGGGTTTATGTGCCGTTTTAGGGTTTCTCTATACAGGAAAAATTGGGCCTCGAGACCTATACCGTTGAACTCGGAACAACGTCCTGAATCGAACCATGGTCTTAGATGTCATTTATATTACGTTTGCTTGATTTTTTGAATTTGCCAGGGACCTTAGCGTCGAAGGAAGGCCGACGCAAGCTTGCGAATGTTTGAAACGAAGAAGACGATGAATTGGCGCGAGCGGGAGGAAGCTGATGAGCGACGCGTGTTATTTTCAAATCGATCCGTTTCCAAACAGTGCAACACGCCAGCTCAGTTGGTCAAGCATGTGGTTTTCAAGGTTTGAAAGGGATGTCTCCAGTTCGATTCCTGGTTCAGACAATCCCTTTTTACACTTTTCCAAAACTCTATTTTCATATTTTTCACATATTTTAATATTTTCATTCATTTTAATTGTTTTCATGATTTTTATTATGCATTAAAAAATTACCAAAAACATTTTTTCTTTTTACATTATTTTCATAAAAATCTTTATTTAATTTAATAAATTAAAAAATATAATTTTTGCATGCATATTTATTTTATTTTTATTTTTGCATTTAAATCATTATAAATTGCATTTTAATTATTAAATCTTTTCCAAAAAATCCCAAAAAATTATTTTCATATATTTATCTTATTTCCAGCATATATTAATTTTCTCATATTAAAAATTGCATTTTTTCTAACATTTTCTCTTATTTCGATTTCATCATATTTTCCGATTTTCTTATTCTTTCACAGGTTGCTCCGATTCGGACGTTTTCTTTTTATCATTCTATTTTTTCCAATAATGTAATTGCTCATGGGTTGTAATAGTTAATTAGGCTTTTATTTTCCGCAAGTTTAAATTATGTATCTGCCCCAAAGCCATGTAATAGCGTAGGATTTATCTTTCCGCACTTTACATTCCGCATTTTACTTTCCGCACCCTTATCAATTGCTAGTAATTAGGCGTGTATGGCAAGATAATAATTGGACATAGCTCACACTAATCTTCAAGATAATATATTCTGAATTTGACACACTTCCTCACACACGCACCCCTTAGGGTAATTCTCTCTCGTTGCCTTTGCGAATTCAA
This sequence comes from Vicia sativa, assembly GCA_021764765.1. Classification (NCBI taxonomy): domain Eukaryota; kingdom Viridiplantae; phylum Streptophyta; class Magnoliopsida; order Fabales; family Fabaceae; genus Vicia; species Vicia sativa. The sequence goes on from CM038792.1 coordinate 260,368,061, forward strand.
AATGGTCATGTCCCTCGAACGTAGAGGTATTCTAGCACCGTTGCCTTCAAAACAAATCATCATAGTCCCTTCGATACAAAGATCATAAGACCCACGATGTCACCTCCGAATACATGATCTTGACCCTCAATTGTCGCCTACGAAAAATGATGATAGTCCCTTCGAATGTGCTAGGATACTTCCTACAAGTTGCTTTCTATGACCATCCGATGTCCCTTCGAATGTCCCGCTTACATCCAACGAATGGAGCTACCTACTAACTAATGGTATGGCTAGCGCTATTCTAAAGGAATGTAGAAGTACAACAAAACGACCAATTCTGAGTGGGTAAATAAGTCTTTTAGTTGCTTGCTCTATCAAATGCTTTTCACACCACACACTCTTTTTCAAAGTTCAAATTATTTTCAAAAACAAAACATTTCCGAACACTTTGTATACACTCCTACATGAGTCATTACAAAGTCAAAGCGAAATGCCTTTTCAAAACATTTTTGTCAAACACACAGAAAGCAATTTTAAAAAAGTGATCTAGAGCAACTAAGAGCCCGTAGAATAAACTACGGATGGAAAGGGGTGCTAATACCTTCCCTTTTCATAACCATTCTCCCGAACTCAGAATCTAACGAAGGTCTTTTTCTGTTACTTTTACCTTCCCTTAATTGGATAAAAATAAAAGTCGGTGGCGACTCTTGCTATCCGCACATTTGGATACAAAAATCCTACAAAGTCAGTTCACTGTATCACACAAGGCAACCATGGAAATGAGTAGCTAAGCTCCTTTTGTGTCAAGATTAGAGGTAGTTGATCTATATAGTATGTATTTATATTAATCCATTTGTGTATGAACATGGTTGATGATTAATATAGTTGAATATCTTTGTTCTTCATCTTTATGCTTTGAGTTTTGCTTGGAAAAGAATATTTCAAAGTGACCTAGGATATTCATCCTCTCACAAACAAATGCTAGGAATAGATTTGTGTGTTAGAGTTTACAAAATATTGAACTTAATGATTATCATGCTAATAGTTGTAGTGAGGAATCATGCAAGGATTAACATGATAACATTCACAATCTTGGTGGGAAATCTACAAGATTGAGAGGATATGTATTTGTAGAAATCATCTATTATGTTCATCACTTGATTAAAATGAATATGTATGAAACTAGATCAATGAAACTAATCTTGACATGCCTTCTTATTTGAAAACAATCTCAAACTCTCTCTAATCCAAACTATAACTCTCTTTGAAAGAATTAATTTAGTTTTTGGTTGGAAACTCATGGTTTTAGTAGAGTAGATAACAAACCCTTTGGTTACATCATCTTAAAACATACTTTTCTATTGAAAGACTATAACATGCACCAATCCCTGTGGAATCGATAATTAAAATACTTTGTTCACGGAAAAATCCTACAACAAAATGGCGCCGTTGCCGGGGATTGGCGTTTGATGTTGTTAGTATAGCAATAGTTGTGTGTTTTAAGACTTTTTCCACTAATCTCTCTTGTTTCTTTTGTGGCTAGACTTTTTCAGGAATTAGTTTATGCGGGGAAGTATTCCGGTCGACCAACTCCTTTTCGATCCCGAAATTGAAAGGACGGCTAGGAGACTTAATAGTAGTGCTAGAAGAAGAAAAAGACAAGCTAGGCAAAGGCAAGAAAGTGGAGAAAGAGGAGAAGCATCCACTTCTTCAACACCACCCGTGTTTGGAGAAGTCACCACTATGGAGTAGAATCAACCACCACCACCACCACCACCACCGCGGGGGCCGTGTGTCAATAGCCCTCGCCATAATGCTCAATTTGCCCGACAAGCAAATGCAAGGGTTGCAGAAATGAAAACGGGCTTGCTTCAACTTCTCTATGCAAGTCCATTTCATGGCCACGACCATGAAGACCCTTACACTCACCTTACCAAGTTTTATGAGATCGCGGGAGCGGCGGGTGCTCCGGAAGACCAAGAAGAATAATATTTCCAAAGGCTTTTCCCTCATTCTCTAGTGGGAAGGCAAAAGATTGGTATCTTGATCAATTGCAAGAGACAATGACTAATTGGAACGCTTTTGGAGGAAAAGTTTCTTGAACGCTTTTTCCTCAATCACGCTTCATGGAGGCTAAGACGGCTATCTCGGTATTTTCGCAAGGAGTAAACGAGCCTTTGAATCGGGCATGGGAAAGATATAAGTCTATGCTAAGGAAGTGTCCGAGCCATGGTTTTGACGAGCTTACACAAATTCATATTTTCGAAATGGTCTCCAACCTCAACACAAATTGTTGTTGGATGCCACGCGGAGGTTCTTTGATGGCAAAACACCGTATGAAGCAATCCAAATAATTGAGAAGATGGGTAGGAATGATCATCAAACTCAACATGATCAAGGAGGTGTACAAGTGAAAACGGGAGTTTTAGAAATTGGTTCGAGTCATGAAGCACTTGTGGCGCAAAACAAATTGTTTGCGAAACAAGTTGAAGAATTGACAAAACAAATGGCTAAACTCCCTCAACAAATCATGGAGTTACAAGGAGCATCAAATAAGCAAGCTCACCAAATAGCTTGTTGTGAATTGTGCAAAGGAGATCATAAACCGCTTTTGTCCTCCGGAGAATGAGGAAGCTAACTATGTGGCCAACCAAGGCCAAGGGTACCAACAACGAGCTCCTTACCCTTATCAAAATCAAAACCAAGGTTACCAACAAAGGGGTAATCAAGGTTATCAAGGAGGGTGGAGGCAAGATAACAATAACCAAGGAAGGCAAAATCCATATCAAACACAAAATCAAAATCAAAATCAAACACAACAACAAAATCAAAGTCAACAACAAAACCAACCTCAAAGTCAAGTGAGATCTTCCAACATTCAAGACACTCTAGCTCAATTTATGCAAGCCTCAATGGCTAATCAAAAGAGCACGGAGGCATCTATCAAGAACTTGGAAACTCAAGTTGGACAACTAGCTAAGCAACTTTCCGAACAAAGTGCTTCGACATCATTTTCCCCAACTACGCAAACGAATCCTAAGGAGCATTGCAAAGCCATAACAACAAGAAGTGGTAGAGTTTGTGATGAGAAGAGGAAGGTAGTTGAAAGAAAAAAGAAAGTAGTGGAGAAGGATGAAGAAGAAATAGTGGAGGAAGAGGTAGTTGAAAAAGATGAAGAGGATGAAGTTGAAAAACATGATAATGTTGATGTGGAGGATGATTTAGTTGAAAATGAGGTGTTAGTTGAAAATGAAAAGGAAAATGGTGTAGTTGAAAAGGAGAAAATAGATGAGAAAAAGAAAAGAATGAAGAAGGGAAAAGAGAAGGAAGTAACTTATCCATTGAGAAGTTTGCCATATCCTCACCTTCCCTCTAAAAAGGATGATGCAAAGCACTATGCTAGGTTTATGGATATTTTCAAGCAATTGCAAATAAATATTCCATTTACCGAAGCATTAGAGCAAATGCCAAAATATGCAAAATTCATGAAGGATATCTTGACGAAAAAGAAGAGGTATACGGATCAAGAAACCATAATGGTGGATGCTAGTTGTAGTGCAATAATTCAACGCACCATTCCGAAGAAAGAGAGTGATCCGGGGCGTGTAACTTTGCCCGTTACTATTGGGGATGTGTATGTTGGAAAAGGATTAATTGATTTGGGGTCAAGCATCAACTTGATTCCATTATCCATTGTGAAGAGATTGGGGGAGATTGAATTAAAGTCCACGAAAATGACATTGCAATTAGCGGACAAGTCTATTACTCGTCCGCACGGCGTAGCTTTAGATTTGTTGGTAAAAGTGGACAAATTCTTTTTTCCGGTGGACTTTGTAGTCATAGACATGGAGGAAGATGTTGATGCACCTTTAATTCTTGGAAGACCGTTCATGAAGACGGCAAGGATGATGATTGATATAGATGATGGCCTAATGAAGGTGAGAGTACAAGATGAAGAGATTTGCTTTAATCTTTTTGAAGCAATGAAGCATCCCATGGATAAGAAAGATTGTTTTAAGATAGACGTTATTGAGGAAGCAACACAAGAAGTGAATGATGATGATGATAGCCGAGATATTGAGGAGTGTTTGGAAGGAGTGGAAATTTCAAAGGAAATGCACCTTGGGAGGAAGAAGAGGAAAGTTTGAAGAAAGATCTAAAAGATGACGACCAAAACTTGAGTTGAAAGAGCTACCGTCTCATTTAAAGTATGTGTTTCTTGAGGAGGGAGGTAAAAAGCCCGTAATCATTAGCAATACATTGTCGGAGAATGAGGAGGAGAGCTTAATTGAAGTTTTGAAATCGAACAAAAATGCGATTGGTTGGTTCTTAGCCGATTTGAACGGCATAAGCCCGGCCTATTGTATGCACAACATTATGATGGAGGATGAGTACAAACCGGTAGCCCAACCTCAACGGCGATTGAATCCGGTGATGAAGGAGGTAGTTCGCAAAGAAGTAGTGAAGATGCTTGAAGCGGGGATGATTTACCCAATTTCGGATAGTACGTGGGTGAGCAAGGTTCATGTGGTTCCTAAGAAAGGAGGATTGACAGTTGTATCTAATGATAAGGATGAGCTAGTGCAAACAAGAAAAGTGACGGGGTGGAGAATGTGTATTGATTATCGTAGGCTTAACAAAGCGACGAGAAAAGATCATTTTCCTCTTCCGCTCATGGACCAAATGTTAGAAAGGCTCATGGACAACAATACTATTGTTTCTTGGATGGTTATTCGATATAATCAAATATCGGTGAATCCGAAAGATCATGAGAAGACGGCGCTCACATGTCCATTTGAATTTTCGTAGATAGGCGTATGCCTTCGGCTTGCAATGCGCCGCAACATTCCAAAGGTGCATGCAAGCTATATTCGCCGATTTGATTGAAAAGACAATTGAAGTTTTTATGGATGACTTTTCCGTTTTTGGAGCTTCATTTGATTTATGTTTGGAAAATTTGGACACCGTCTTGAAGAGGTGTGTGCAAACCAACTTGGTCTTGAATTGGGAGAAATGCAACTTTATGGTGACCGAGGGAATTGTCCTTGGCCACAAGATATCTTCAAGAGGAATCGAGGTTGACAAAGCAAAAATTGATGTTATCAAGACGCTTCCCCCACCTACCAATGTCAAAGGCATTCGGAGCTTTTTGGGTCATGCGGGATTCTATCGAAGATTCATCAAGGACTTCTCCAAAATAGCCAAACCTTTGAGCAACCTGCTCAACAAAGATAAGTCTTTCTTGTTTGATAATGATTGTTTGTTAGCTTTTGAGCAATTAAAGGAGAATTTGATAAATGCATCCATAATCACCGCGCCTAATTGGAAACTTGATTTTGAACTAATGTGTGACGCTAGTGATTATGCGGTAGGAGCCGTATTAGGCCAAAGGAAGAACAAAATTTTCCATGCTATACATTATGCGAGCAAAGTTTTGAATGATGCTCAAATAAACTATGCAACAACTGAAAAAGAGTTGCTCGCAATTGTATATGCATTGGAAAAGTTTCGTCCTTACCTAATTGGTTCCAAGGTTGTAGTTTTCACGGATCATTCGGCGATAAAATATCTGCTTACCAAACCGGACTCTAAACAAAGGCTAATCCGATGGATTCTTCTTTTGCAAGAATTTGATTTAGAGGTCCGTGATAAAAAAGGTTCGGAAAATTTGGTAGCGGATCATTTGTCTCGCTTAGTGAACGTAAAAATTACGGACAAGGAAAAGAGGTGAGGAGGAATTCCGGATGAGAAGTTATTTGCAATCCAAGAGCGACCGTGGTTTGCCGACATGGCAAATTACAAGGCCGCGGGGTTAATGCCGGAAGATTTGACTTGGAATGAAAAGAGGAAATTTTTAGCCGATACGAAGTATTATGTGTGGGATGAACCTTACATCTTTAGGTTGAGTAGTGATGGATTGCTAAGAAGGTGTGTGAGTGATGAAGAGGCCAAAAACATTCTTTGGCATTGTCACAATTCCCCTTGTGGGGGACACTATAATGGAATGCGGACGGCCACGAAAGTCCTACAATCGGGATTTTATTGGCCTTCGCTATTCAAAGATGCGTGTGCTCACGCTAAATCATGTGACAAATGTCAAAGAAGTGGTGGGATAGGAAAAAGAGATGAAATGCCATTGAACAATATGTTGGAAGTGGAGGTATTTGATTGTTGGGGGATTGATTTTGTCGGTCCTTTTCCATCTTCGTTTTCAAATGAATATATTCTTGTAGCTGTGGATTACGTGTCAAAGTGGGTAGAGGCCATTGCTTCACCTAAGGCCGACGCCAAAACTGTTATCAAATTTTTGAAAAGAAACATTTTTTCTCGTTTTGGTGTGCCTAGGGTGCTCATTAGTGATTGTGGGTCGCACTTTTGCAATGCATTGTTACAAAAACTTTTGAAACAATTTGGTGTAAAACATAAGGTGACGACCCCCTATCACCCTCAAGCAAATGGCCAAGCAGAGGTGTCTAATAGAGAAATCAAAAAGATTTTGGAAAAAACTGTTTCGGGTTCTCGAAAAGATTGGTCGCAAAAATTAGATGAAGCTTTATGGGCGTATCGAACCGCCTATAAAGCTCCCATCGGACTAACCCCGTTTCAGGTTGTGTATGGAAAAACTTGTCACCTCCCGGTAGAGATGGAGCACAAAGCATTGTGGGCCCTCCGATTCTTGAATTTCGATCCATCCTTGGCGGGAGAAAAGCGAAAAATACAACTTGTTCATTTGGACGAAATGCGAGACGAGGCTTATCATTCAAACCGGAGGTATAAAGCAAAGGTTAAGGTTTCTCATGATAAGAAGATAAAGATCAAGGAATTTAGGCCGGGACAAAAGGTTCTCTTGTTCAATTCCCGGATGAGGCTTTTTCCGGGAAAACTCAAAACAAAGTGGTCCGGTCCGTTTTTAATCAAAGAAGTCAAGGAATATGGTGCAATTGTCTTGCAAGATCTTGCACGAACAAAAGAATGGACGGTGAATGGGCAGCGGTTGAAACGGTACGTTGGCGGAGACGTGAGCCGCAACATAGCCGAATCCTTCTTTGATGATCAATGATCATCATGAACCGTCGAGCTCTACCGACGTTAAACAAAGCGCTTGTTGGGAGGCACCCCAACATTGTAAGTATTCTTCCTTGAACTCATTTACACTTACCCGCACTGTTAATTTTGCTGTTTTCTTAAAATTTCAAAATTCGGACCACGCGGCCAGCCGACTTTGACCCATCCGGCGAAACTTTCATGTCCGGGATTTTAAAAAATATTTTGAAAAAAATCAGATTTTGGAGGCCCAATCGTGGCCTAGTTAGTTTCAAAAGGGTTAGGGTTATTTTAAACCCTTTTTCCCTATTTTCTTCATCTTTCTTCATCCTCTCAAAATCCCAAAAATCCCCAACCAAAAATCTCCAAATCTTTGCGAATTTCTTTGTCAAATCAATCCCCCAAGGCATCCTCGTAAGTATTCTATGTTTTTCTTTTCTCAATTTCGTCTACATTGCATGTTTAGGTTAGATTTTGAAAACCTAGGGTTAGGAATTTTCGAATTTTCTCTTCGATTTAGGATGTTTTTGTGTTAGAGAAGTAATAGGATGTTATTTTCGCTGCCCTAGGAAGAATTTTTCCAATCGCAGAGGCCAAGGGTCATCGCTCATCCGCAAATTTTGAAAATTCTTCTGCTGTGTTTTTAGTGTTTCCGATTAGTTGTAATGCTTTGGTTGGTTGGTTTGCTTTGCTGTTTGCTTGATTCATTGCTAATGGACACCTCGGTGTCACTTTTCTGTTGATTTTTGTGTTGAAATTTCAGATGGCACCTAAGCGACAAAGAGTTTCCTCTGCTGGGGCTGGGCCCTCTCGGCCTGCTGCATTCGATGCTGTGCGATTCTTGGGGCCTGCTCAGGAGGCTCGCTACAAAGAGCTCGAGGAGCGCAACATCTGGACTGAGCGCACCATCAGCCTCCGTGAGCAAGGGCACTACCACGAGCCTCATGTCATCCTTGATAACTACGGGTTGGAAGTTCTTTGTAACCCTCAGACAATGGTGAACGTGGAGCTTGTTCGCGAGTTCTATGCTAATGCTATCCCGGCCGAGGGATGTGAGTTTAGGTTTGCTTCAGTTGTTCGAGGAAAATCCGTTTCCTTCTCTCGCTCAGCAATCAACAGTTTTCTGGGCATCAATTGGACAGCCCCAGAGGACCAATTGGATGTCTACCATGAGCATCTGGCTCGTGGTAATTGGGATTACAACATGCTGAAGAATAAGCTCTGTTATCCGGGCATTCTTATGAAACGAATCGGGCTGGTCAACCTTTGAAATTCAACAGGACCAGTCTGAAAACTAGCGCCAGAGTTATGATGTGTGTGACTCTATACAATCTGAAACCTAGGAGCCACACATCTTCGATACCCATGGAGACGGCAGGTTTGATTGCTTAGATACTCGATGAGGAGCAAATTGATTTTGGCCGTCTGATCGCGAATGAGCTGAAGAGGGTTACGCTGAGTTATACCTCCAGGGGAGAGCGTATAAAGTGTGCTCTCACTTATCCTGGCTTGATTATGGGTTTGCTGAAGAGAGCGAAGGTGGCTTTTCCTGCAGTAGGACACCTTACCATTGATGGCGTTGTTGATGATCACTACTGTGATCGATTTTGTAGGGTCCTTGATAATACTGCTGCCCAGGCTGTACCAGTTGCAGCGGCACTTCCTCAAGCTAGTCCATCAGAAGAATGGAACAGGCAGATGCATCTCGCTCATCAGAGAGCATTTATGTTTATGCATGAGAGCATGGAGCACCTTGCTCTACAAATTAGAGAGCCCGGAGTGAACCATTTCACTCGCACGGGTGAGCAGCTCAGAGCATATGCTGGTTGGCCCGGGGTCGGGCCAAATGCTGAGGAGGAGGTGGGAGATGAGGATGATGGTGAAGAGAGTTCTGGTTCTGGTTCCGGTTCTGACTCGGGGTCGATTGGAGATTCGATTCTCGAGGCCTCTGACTTATGATTTCTTTTATTTCCCTGCTTTTATTTTACTTTCAGCATTCTAGTCTAGATTTTACTTTTGCATTTTAGTTTTAAACTTTGGATTTTGTTGGTTGCCATCCAATTTTGGGGATTGGCTTGTAATTCCAATTAATTTTTTGTAGGCATGAAGCCTAAATACTTCTTTTTAAGTTTTAAACACCATTTTGGGGTGTCGTTTTATTTTTAAGTTTAGTTTCTTTTATTTTGTTCTATTTTATTTTATTTTTAGATTCTAGTTATTTCGTTTGAATGTACTTCTTGTGGTTTGTCCGAATTCTTCATTGGGTCTTCAAAGCTAGTAAGCGTGTTTCACCAAAGTGATGGTGATGATAAAATTCTTGATTCATTCCACAAAGAAGGTACACATTTTATCGTTTTGTAGAAACATAACATGTCTATGAACTTTGTTCTTTATGCAAGATATTTTGGCATGTACAAAAAAATTTGTGTTCACATTCGAATCATTAGGACATAAACCATATATGTGAGAAGCTTCCACTTTTTACCACATATTGAGTGTCTAATAGTTGTGTTAACTCGTTTGATTCATGCTTAATCTTTACTTGTTTGTGATAACTTGGAAACTAAGAAATGATCAAGGCAATTTTTGTGCATTATGAGGAAAACCACCAATTCTAAAAAGGGCTCCAATTACCCGTGAGAGAGTGAATCCTTGTGAACCCTTTTGAGCTTAAATAGTATTTGTAGGATGAATGTATCAAATCGACTAATTGTTAAGTAGGCCACTTAATAGTTGTTGATAATCTTTGAAAAATTCAATGATAATTCATTCTATAAATTTACTTGTTTGTGAATACCAACCCTTTTGTTAATTAACCCTTGAAGAGCATGATTTTGAATAAAAAAGGGATTGATATAAATGAAGTTGGGGAGGTGGATCAAAAAGAACCTAGAATTGATGGTACAATGATCCTAAGAAAGAAAAAGAATAGAGAAAAGAAAAATACAAAAAAAAGAAGAAAAAAAAAAGAAAGAGAGGATCATTGTGTAGAAAAAGAAAAGAGGTTGCGAATAATAAGATGGGAATTAGTTGTGAAATGCTCTTCATATCCTTTTACCCGATTCGTTTCAATGGCTTTGTACTTAAATATCCCTTGTTTCTAACCTAAGCCAAGTTACAACCTTGAAAGTCCTTAGTGATCTTTGTTTCCATTTTATCATTTAACTTGTTTCGATGAACACATGAATTATTCTGGATGTGCATAATTATTAGTGAGAGTGTTTAGTCCTTTGTGAATATGCATTTTGTTCTTCATGAACTTTGAAGAAATGATTAGGTGATTCAAGTGTGAACATATCTTTTGTTTTGTTATATGTTTTGATATATTGTGTTTAGAACTTAATTCATGGCCATGTTGTGTTTAGAAGAAGCGATTGATGTGTGCTTTTGCCTGGTATGTCGAGTTTGAACTATTACTCTTGTGTGAGTTTGCATGCTTGCATTTTGTTCCTTCTAGCTTTGCAAGATTATTGACTTTTGTTTGAGGACAAACAAAGAAGTAAGTTGGGGAGAGTTGTTAAGGACCAATTTGTAGTTATTTTGTACATTATTTTGTGGTCCTTAACAATGTCTTTGTATTTAATTTGTATATTTATTCTAGTATTTTGCTTTAATTAGGTTTTTATCTAGTTTTGTTTAACATATATATTATTTGTCTTTAGTTACTCTTAATTGTAGGAATTTATTAACTAATTCTCCCAAGCTTGGATTCAAGGGTACTTGAAGAGCTTTAGGGATGATTCTTTTGAAGATAATTTTGGAAGAGGGAAGCATGCTACAGGTCGCGCTCAGCGCGTTGCCAGCATGACCGCGCTCAGCCTGACTTAACCGCGCTCAGCGCAGTCTGCGAAATTCAGAAAAAAAGGACAGCCCATGCTTTCACCTTTGGAGCCACCAACCCATCACTTCACCAGACCTTTTTGGCTTCTAAAGGAAGAAAGAAAACATAGACCATCATTATCTTTCATCTTTGTAAATCTAGGGCAAGTTTAGGAAGAAAAACCATAGCTTTTCTCTTGATTTTTCTCATGTTCATCATCTCTACCAACAATCTTGAGAGCAAGGTGTCATACTCCAAAATTTGCCCTCCATCTTCTCAAAAGATTTCATACATCTATGCTCAAGGATTCCTCAAGAGTTGATCAGACAAACTCTCTCCTAGACAATCAACCCAAGCTAGGGTTTGGTATCTCTCAAGTCAAGGTGGGTTTCCAACATCTCCAAAGGCCTCCATGCCTCCTCATGTGCTTCAAAGATTCTCCATGTCAAATTTCAAGCTTCACAAGTCAAGTTTCCTCAGACAATTGCTCAGATGGTTGAAAATCGGGTGTATTGGACAAAAAGTCAACTATGGTCAACATACAGTCAAACTTCATAATTTTTGGTCAAAATCCTCATTTTGAAGTTACATTCATCATTTGATCAAGGGTTGATCATTATTCATCAAGAAAACTCAAGATTTGCCCAAAGGACAAACTTTCTAAATTAGGGTTTCTAGATGAAAAGTCAATTGAACTTTGACTGATCATAACTTTCTCATACTTTCTCAGAAATTTTTCCACCACCTCTTGTTTTGAAGGAAATTCAATTCTCTACAACTTCATGTCTCACAAGAATGTCCAAAAAATGCTTCATTTGAGAGGTATAGCTCAAAACATTACAGGTCATTTTCAAAGTCAACAAAAAGTCAACTTTTTATTTTGAAGATATATTGAGCATGGTAACTCCAAATGAGATGAAACCAAAGACATTGGTTATAGGACTCTTAGAGCTTTCCAAAAAGTCCAAGAACACTCAAAAATGTGGAAAATTGAGCAAGTTACACCATTCACAAGTTGGGCAATTTTGGAAGAATGCACAAAGAGAGATACTCCAAAAAATCAAATCTTTGGCAAATGGGCCTATTTTTTCTTCATCCTAACTTGTTCCTCATGCAATTAGGAATGTCCAAGCCCAATGCCACGAATTTTTGATTTATTTTTCTATTTAATTTGTAATTTATTTATTTAAATGCAAATTAAATCTTAAAATAAATTATAAAATCAAAATTAATTGGAAGATTGATTTTTATTGCTTTCTTGTGATCCAATCAACCCATAAATGCCAGCAATTTCGAAATTAGATCAAATTTGGCAAGATTGGATTGAAATTGGACAAAATTTGAAAATTTGATTTTCATGGAAATATCAAATTTGATTTCCATTGAATATTGATTGATTCTTTCCAAATTCAATCCCAAATCCATCCAGTATAAATATATGATGCATACCTATCAAGAGAGAACGAAAAAATTGCTCCAGAAACCCTAATCCAAAGCTCAAAAATCAGTGGTCTTCAAGAACTTGCAGCCGTGGTTTTGGATTGTTTCAGTCGATTCCAAGCATCAAAACATATTCCTTGACACCTCTTGAATCGATCCAGACCCTCACTTTGCCAAAAAACATCAAGAATCAAGCAATCCGTGTTTGGTTTGTTCTTGAATTTTCAAATTTCGATTTCTCATATTCATGCATTATTAACTCGTTTTGATTGTTTGTTTGTGTTTAGAGTTAAGTTTACAAACTTTCTGGGCAAGCCAATTGAATTTTTATGACCGGAATCGTGTTTCACCATGATTAGGGTTTATGTGCCGTTTTAGGGTTTCTCTATACAGGAAAAATTGGGCCTCGAGACCTATACCGTTGAACTCGGAACAACGTCCTGAATCGAACCATGGTCTTAGATGTCATTTATATTACGTTTGCTTGATTTTTTGAATTTGCCAGGGACCTTAGCGTCGAAGGAAGGCCGACGCAAGCTTGCGAATGTTTGAAACGAAGAAGACGATGAATTGGCGCGAGCGGGAGGAAGCTGATGAGCGACGCGTGTTATTTTCAAATCGATCCGTTTCCAAACAGTGCAACACGCCAGCTCAGTTGGTCAAGCATGTGGTTTTCAAGGTTTGAAAGGGATGTCTCCAGTTCGATTCCTGGTTCAGACAATCCCTTTTTACACTTTTCCAAAACTCTATTTTCATATTTTTCACATATTTTAATATTTTCATTCATTTTAATTGTTTTCATGATTTTTATTATGCATTAAAAAATTACCAAAAACATTTTTTCTTTTTACATTATTTTCATAAAAATCTTTATTTAATTTAATAAATTAAAAAATATAATTTTTGCATGCATATTTATTTTATTTTTATTTTTGCATTTAAATCATTATAAATTGCATTTTAATTATTAAATCTTTTCCAAAAAATCCCAAAAAATTATTTTCATATATTTATCTTATTTCCAGCATATATTAATTTTCTCATATTAAAAATTGCATTTTTTCTAACATTTTCTCTTATTTCGATTTCATCATATTTTCCGATTTTCTTATTCTTTCACAGGTTGCTCCGATTCGGACGTTTTCTTTTTATCATTCTATTTTTTCCAATAATGTAATTGCTCATGGGTTGTAATAGTTAATTAGGCTTTTATTTTCCGCAAGTTTAAATTATGTATCTGCCCCAAAGCCATGTAATAGCGTAGGATTTATCTTTCCGCACTTTACATTCCGCATTTTACTTTCCGCACCCTTATCAATTGCTAGTAATTAGGCGTGTATGGCAAGATAATAATTGGACATAGCTCACACTAATCTTCAAGATAATATATTCTGAATTTGACACACTTCCTCACACACGCACCCCTTAGGGTAATTCTCTCTCGTTGCCTTTGCGAATTCAAAATGGTCATGTCCCTCGAACGTAGAGGTATTCTAGCACCGTTGCCTTCAAAACAAATCATCATAGTCCCTTCGATACAAAGATCATAAGACCCACGATGTCACCTCCGAATACATGATCTTGACCCTCAATTGTCGCCTACGAAAAATGATGATAGTCCCTTCGAATGTGCTAGGATACTTCCTACAAGTTGCTTTCTATGACCATCCGATGTCCCTTCGAATGTCCCGCTTACATCCAACGAATGGAGCTACCTACTAACTAATGGTATGGCTAGCGCTATTCTAAAGGAATGTAGAAGTACAACAAAACGACCAATTCTGAGTGGGTAAATAAGTATTTTAGTTGCTTGCTCTATCAAATGCTTTTCACACCACACACTCTTTTTCAAAGTTCAAATTATTTTCAAAAACAAAACATTTCCGAACACTTTGTATACACTCCTACATGAGTCATTACAAAGTCAAAGCGAAATGCCTTTTCAAAACATTTTTGTCAAACACACAGAAAGCAATTTTAAAAAAGTGATCTAGAGCAACTAAGAGCCCGTAGAATAAACTACGGATGGAAAGGGGTGCTAATACCTTCCCTTTTCATAACCATTCTCCCGAACTCAGAATCTAACGAAGGTCTTTTTCTGTTACTTTTACCTTCCCTTAATTGGATAAAAATAAAAGTCGGTGGCGACTCTTGCTATCCGCACATTTGGATACAAAAATCCTACAAAGTCAGTTCACTGTATCACACAAGGCAACCATGGAAATGAGTAGCTAAGCTCCTTTTGTGTCAAGATTAGAGGTAGTTGATCTATATAGTATGTATTTATATTAATCCATTTGTGTATGAACATGGTTGATGATTAATATAGTTGAATATCTTTGTTCTTCATCTTTATGCTTTGAGTTTTGCTTGGAAAAGAATATTTCAAAGTGACCTAGGATATTCATCCTCTCACAAACAAATGCTAGGAATAGATTTGTGTGTTAGAGTTTACAAAATATTGAACTTAATGATTATCATGCTAATAGTTGTAGTGAGGAATCATGCAAGGATTAACATGATAACATTCACAATCTTGGTGGGAAATCTACAAGATTGAGAGGATATGTATTTGTAGAAATCATCTATTATGTTCATCACTTGATTAAAATGAATATGTATGAAACTAGATCAATGAAACTAATCTTGACATGCCTTCTTATTTGAAAACAATCTCAAACTCTCTCTAATCCAAACTATAACTCTCTTTGAAAGAATTAATTTAGTTTTTGGTTGGAAACTCATGGTTTTAGTAGAGTAGATAACAAACCCTTTGGTTACATCATCTTAAAACATACTTTTCTATTGAAAGACTATAACATGCACCAATCCCTGTGGAATCGATAATTAAAATACTTTGTTCACGGAAAAATCCTACAACACATACATATCCCTTAATGAGAATCAGAGCATTTGTAGCTCGTATCTAAGGGATCTATGGTTTGTTTGGTTTGAGGGAGAAACAAGTATGCTCGCCAAGGATGAGACCTTGTGCCTACGTATTCTCAAAGGGAGGTTGAGAAAGTCAGAGCAATCGTAGTTCCCACTTTTGCTAGTGGAAGCAACGGGTGTTATTAAGAGACAAAGACAAATGTCATCTTAATGAAAAATATATCTAATCTATTTCATCACATACATTTTGAAGGGTGGATTGATTGAATCTTTCATCGTAAGTATTATGTGTTTTGCTTGAGTGTACAAGCGTTACCACTTACGAGTTTATGAAAGATGTTTGAAAGATGATTGAATCTTTAATTGTAAGCATTGGTGATTTTCTTGAGTGTACAAGCGTTACCACTTACATTTAAAAGATGTTTTTTGTTTGAAAAGATGTTTGAAAAGTTTTTGATTGTATGTGATGTGATAGATGAGATACTTCTTCCATAGAGATGATAAATGTCTAAATCTCAAGGAGAAATTGATTATGGATTAGGGGGATGCTTTTAAGAAGCATGTGGGTCCATGTATTGTAAGCCCAAGAGGAGGCATTCCGAGGGTCATCGAGGGTCCTTGCATTGTAAGCCCAAGAGAAGGCATTCCGAGGGTCATTGAGGGTCCTTGCATGAAGCTCAAGAGGAAGCTATAGGGTATGGATGGCTTTGGCTTTAAGAGTGGTTTCACCGGGAAACCATCCTCTTAGGATTTAAGATTGATTTCACCGGGAAATCATACTCTCAGGGTTCTATCCTAGCGCCGGTGATTCTTTGTATTGGAAGCCCAATAGGAGGATGTTAAGAGATTTCTAGGTCTCTTTCTTGTTTGATGCCCAAGAAAATGCTAAACTCAACGAGGGAGTTCTTTTGAACGAAGCCCAAGAAGAGGCTAACTCAGCAGGGGAGTTGTCTTATATGAAGCCTAAGCGGAGGCTAAACTCAACGGGTGAGTTGTCTTATATGAAGCCTAAGAGGAGGCTAACTCAATAAATGAGTTATCTTATACGAAGCCTAAGAGGAGGCTTACTCAATAAATGATTTATCTTATATGAAGCCTAAGAGGAGGCTAAAGGGAACCTAGTTGTTAGGCTAGTTATTATGTTATAATTGAACAGTTATATGAACAAGTGTGTGATGTGTATTCACAGGAGTTTATGAAGGAAATATATAACAAGTGTATAAAACAAGCAATTAAAGCAAGTGTAACTTGAATATATACAAGGTTTGGGAATTACACCTTAAGGGAGGCCCATTGGTTTAAAGAGCAGTTTCACCGAGAATAATGCTTCTCTTAATACCAATGGAATCGGTGTATAAACAAGCGGATGAAAACAAACCAAAGAAGTTTGTTTATGCTTGAATATTTACAAAGATGATTGAATGTGTACAAGGAAATGAATATGTACACAAAAGGGTTGTTTATGTACAAGGAAATGAATATGTACATAGGAGGGTTGGGACTTACACCGTGAGGGAGGCCAATGATCAATTAAGAAAATTCAAGGAGAAACCTGGTTCGGTTTATCTTCAAATCGAATCGATCATGGAAAAAGGTGTGTAAGTTTATTGAAAGGTTTTTGAAAAGGGTTTGAAAATGATTTCGAAAAAGTGAAGGATATTCACAAGAAGTTTTGAAAAAGATTAGGTTTGAAAGTTGGAAAGAAAACATTTTTGAAAAGTATTAAATTACTTAAAATGTCTCATTTTTAACTTAATAAAAATATAATCAAAAAAGAAAATATTTTTGGATTTTTTTGACATAATCATAAAATAGGTATATTAAATGACAAGTGTGCAAAAAATCATCTCAAAATGAGAAGTTTTGATTAGTTTTTGAAAATGTTGAAGTTTGTTAGAAAACTTGAGAAAATTAGTGATAAAAAAGATTTTTTTGGTCCTAAGGAGGTTTGAACCTTGGACTTTTGGCTTAGAAGTGAAGAGTTTTCCACTGAGCCATGTGCTTGACTTGTCATTTAATCACCTTGTTTAGAAGGAGTTTTGAAAAAATGAAGTTTTGAAAATGTTCAGAAGTTGGAGTTATGAAGGGATCAGAAGCTGGCTATTTCTGGGGGAAGGGGGATCATAAGCTAGCTGCTTCTGAAGGAATCTTAGAAGCATGTTGCTTCTGGAGCGTGCTTCTGAAGGAATCTTAGAAGCATGTTGCTTCTGGAGCGTGTGGAGGCATGCTGCTTTTGGATGCCTTAGAAGCTTGATGCTTCTAGGAATGTTTGAAGTTTGATGCTTCTGGAAGTAGAAGCACTAGAAATGCTTCTGAAGAGTGTAGAAGCTGAAAGCTCCTAGAGGCAGAAGTATCAGAAGTACTTCTGGAGGGTTGAGCCTCAGAAGTGCTTCTGGAGAAACAAGCATCAGAAGTTGATGCCTTTTATTTTTTTTGAAAAGGTCCCACGGGGATTCGAACTCTGGGCCTTGAGGCAAGGCAAGAGATTTAAGAGCGTGCTGTAAACCGCTGGGGCGGTGATACATCCATTATCTTAACTCTAAACATAAATATATATTATAAACATGAATTTTGAATTTTTGGAAACTAGAAAACGCGCGTAGCAACGTCTTCTTCAACCTCCAAATTCTGGTTCCATGGATTCTTCATTTCTCAGTGAAATCAAATGATCCAAACATCAAACTTGCTCGGATATTTACCAGGAACATGATTATGACATTTAATTTTATTTATTTTAAGCTTAGAATCATTAATTTTCGTATGAAGACGAAGAACCCTAATTCTAAGTTTTGATTATGAAATCATGTATGAGCATAATTTTAAGCAATTGATTGAG
Source organism: Vicia sativa (assembly GCA_021764765.1). Taxonomy (NCBI): domain Eukaryota; kingdom Viridiplantae; phylum Streptophyta; class Magnoliopsida; order Fabales; family Fabaceae; genus Vicia; species Vicia sativa. The sequence continues at coordinate 260,386,075 of CM038792.1, forward strand.
GGTTATTACTCAGTGATAGTGCAGAAACAAAATGGCCAAGCCTTTTTTAAACTGAAAGTTAGAAATCACAGAGTTCAAAGTTCAAGTTTATACCTCTTTAAACTGAAATCGTGTTTCTTGTTGGAGGTGTTCCAGAGGTATTTTGATGATTGCTACAGCTTCAATGATGTTTATGGAAGGTGTTGGTATGCTTACATTGGTTTAAAATGGTCTGGATTGTTCTGACCAAGTCCAGTTACAGTCACTTGAAGTGAGAATCGAATCTGGAGATTTTGTGTTTACAGTGATGGAATGATGATTTAGATTACTTCTATATGATGTATAGAAGGTGTTTGAAGTGAAAGTTTGGAAGATGCACAAGTGGATTGAGAGTTTGTAAGTTATGGCTCAATATGTACATACATGAAGTTTGAAAATGATTTTCTGAGTTTGGCTAGTTTTTGTGCTAGCTTGAGGATTCTAACAACTTTCTAATGATGTTTAGAAAGTATTTAAAGCCTAAGTTTGCTCAGAAATTGCAAGACTTGAAACTTGCAAAATTCTCCTTCTTAGAACTTTGAAACTTGGAAATCAAGAAAGAAAGAATGAAAGCTTGGATTATGATTTCTTTTGGGTCGTTTTAAATGAATCAATGACCTCTATTTATAGGCCAAAAATTCTGAATGACAAGGCAAGGTTATAATTGAAAGAGCATGCAACTTGGCTTAAGTGGTAAGAAAGAATCTTTTGCATTTAATGCAAATGGTTAACTTTTTAACCATGGTTAAAATTTCTTCTTTATCCAATCCTTCTCTCAATCATTGCTAACTGATATTTATCAATTATAACCTATCTCTTAATGGTGACAAGGCTTCTAGAAGGAGAAGTTGCAAAAATGACTTGTAATTTTGATGCATGATTTTGGAAATCCATGGTTTTGGAGCTCTATGTTTCAAAATCAAAACCCTAGCTACACAAATTGTTTTTGCAAGTTCTGTGAGATTTTATAAAGCTTGTAACAAGACCTACAACTTTCATGTTTTGAATTTTTCTTGAATCAAAATGGACCTAGGTGAATAATAGCCATGAAAGTAAGGAAAAACCATGTTTCTTAGCACTTGAAAAGTTTTCTAAGTGTTAGAAAAAATTCCAACTTTGACTTTTTGTTGACTTTTTCACATTTCTTGATTTTGTATGATCATGATGGATCATTTGAAATGATTTTATGATTGAAAAAGTTTGGATTTGAAAAAGTTGACCAAAAGTCAAAGTTTGATATTTTTGAGCAGATGAAATTTCATCAGATGATTCAGAATTTGTCTGATGAAGAAACATGGATTTTGCAATGTTTTGAACCAAGAAATTAGGTCAAGATGTTGCATTGAAGATGTTAAGATCAATCTTCAAGCAAATAGGTCATCCATTGAGCAGAAAGTCAATGATTCACTATCTTCGATCAAAACCCTAATTGGTCGATTCAAGGCAGATCATGAGAAAAAGTTGGGAATTTGAAGATCAAATGTTGATGAGTGATTAAGATATATCATTTGAGGTGAGTGGAGACTCAAACCCTAATTGATTATATCTTGAAAAGATGAAATTTTGATGAAACCCTAACTTTGTCTTCAAGAGTACACGCACGATCTATCCTGTTCTGAAACTGTTAGTGATGCAATGATGCATATGTGAATGATATAGGGTGGTATCTTAGGTCAAAATTTGGGGTATGACAGATGCCCCTATTTAAGTTTCTTTAACCTAAGATATGAAGATGAAAATCTTCGTCTCGATAGGTGCGAAGAGACTTAAATATCAGAATACGCAGATTTTGGACCTAAGATACCAAAAAATGCGAATGATGCAAAATGATTGCAGAAATTTTACCCAGGAGGTATCAAAGAATGATATGATGGGGAAAGATTGTGAGATGCCTCAATCTGTCTTAGAAAGGAGAATCCTGTTTGTTAGGAAACAAGTATATGTTTTACTGGGAAAATAGATTCACAATGTAAGTGAATATCTGTTTCGCTTTGGGAAACGAGGAGATTACCTTCTGTCAGCCTTGTGACAATGTTTAAGGTAATTAAAGATGATATTACTAATTATCAGCCTCGTGATAATTTATGGTAACGAGTTCTGAAGATATTACCAATTATCAACAAAGTGATAACTATAAAAGGTAATTCTTGAGAATTTTACTGAGTATTCAGCCTTGTGAATAACAGACAATGATGGAAACAGATCTCAAATGAGTTTCTACTTTCATAGCTACAATCTTGCTAGGGATCTCTCTCTTGAGAAGATGCAGGCATTTTGATTGAAAAGACACATGTTTTCCTTTAGACAGAAAGACAACTGTGGGGATTTCTTGAACTTTCATGATTGGACTTGCTAAGAAGAACAATCTTTTTATGACAAGTTTCAAGATGAAAAGAAAATAAGCAGCTCGGATGACGAGGCTATTGCTTATTGTTTGCAGGTAGATTTTTTGTGAAATCTAAACCTGAATTGGTTAGAGACGAGGTTCTATCCAGGAATGAACTGGAAAGAAATGGTCAATCAATACTTTGTACCCAATGAGGAATGATCTCAATTGGGGAACTGGAGAGAAAAAAATGTATTTTTCTGCTTGGGGATAATCTACTGAAAAGATGACACACCCACGCTTTTTTTTGGGAATAAATGCAACCTAAACAAGTGATATAGAAGCAAACATTGAGAAATGTAAGAATGCATTAATGATGCAATTATGTATGAATGATGAATGTCATGAATGTCATATGTATGCTGACGGTACTTGACAAGACAACAAAAACGTATTTGGGAAAAGAACTACGTCCCAGTTCAAACAAATACTCAGCAAAATCTGCAGCAATGGCGTAGACGTTACTGATGATAAATCTGAGTTGCATGCTTTAAACTTTCATGGAAAAGGCATTTTACTGGAAACCTTGTTGGGGATTCTTCTCTTTTTTTTTGGATAAGAATGCCGTCATTTGATGATCTCTTTTGAGGAAAAGAAGACTTCTCAGCAGTTGTTTACCTTTTCAGAGGTTAAAACATTCATGGAGAAAACTGTTAATTCTTTCCGTGTTCATAGTTCAAAGGAAGATTTCGGTTTTATTTCAAAATTTTGAAGTAAAAATTCATTTAAAACTTTTCTTTTTAGTTTCAAAAGTGATTTTCACAAGAAAAAGCGTTATTTTGCAAAACAGAATAAAGCATGAATTGCAAACAAATGGGCACAAGGCTCAAATTTTATTGATAGAATGGTAATCAACCAAAGGCGTGATTCCATGGACTATTTACAAAAGTTTGAAATGATAATTTATTGGGAAAAGGCTACATTGAAAGCAAATAACCGTTATTATCCCTATCAACTTTGAATTCTAACTGTGCTTGTTGCTTTAGAAGATTTGATTGAAGATCCATTGATGGAAGATTCTTCAGATTGACGAAGTATGGACTGATGCAGTTACTTTGTCATTTTGATCCTTATTTTTTTCCTAGATTTCCTTTTCAGGTTTTCAATCTATCAGGATAAATTTCTGTTTATTGTCTCTAATTTTTGCCTGGACCGCCTTTTCAGGTTTTCTGCCCACCGAGACGCTCATTTTTTCCTAAGCCGCCCTTTTCGGGTTTTCGACTTACCGAGCTGTTCTTTTGTCTTTTTAGACAAAGTATTTCTTGACTGCATCAGTATTCACAGGATGCGGGAGTTCATCACCGTCCATGGTTGTGAGAGTCATAGCACCGCCAAGAAAGCTTCTTTTGACGATGTATGGGCCTTCGTAATTAGGAGTCCATTTACCCCTAGAATCTGGTTGAAAAAACAAAATCTTTTTAAGCACGAGGTCGCCTTCTTGGAGTTCACGAGGTTGAACCTTTTTGTCGAAATATTTCTTCATCTTTATTGGATATAATTGTCCATGACACAGAGCGGTCAGACGCTTTTCTTCGATTAAGTTCAGCTGGTCGTATCTGCTTTGACACCATTTGGCCTCAGATAACTTAGCTTCCATGAGAACTCTCATTGACGGAATCTCAACTTCTACGGGGAGCACTGCTTCCATGCCGTATACTAGAGAAAAGGGAGTTTCCCCTGTCGAAGTACGTACTGAAGTACGATACCCATGTAGAGAAAATGGCAGCATTTCGTTCCAGTCTTTGTAGGTGATGACCATCTTCTGGACGATCTTTTTGATGTTCTTGTTGGCAGCTTCCACGGCGCCGTTCATCTTTGGTCGGTAAGGAGATGAGTTATGATGCTCAATCTTGAATTCCTCACACAGCTGTTTCATCATTTTGTTGTTCAAGTTTGATCCATTGTCTGTAATGATCTTACTTGGAACTCCATATCGGCAAATGAGGTTGTTCTTGATGAACCTCACAACCACTTGTCTTGTAACGTTGGCGTAAGATGCTGCTTCGACTCATTTGGTGAAGTAATCAATAGCCACTAAAATAAAGCGATGTCCGTATGACGCTTTTGGTTCAATCATCCCAATCAAGTCGATGCCCCACATGGAGAAAGGCCACGGAGAGGAGAGAACGTTGAGTAGAGTCGGTGGCACATAAATCTTATCTGCATAGATCTGGCACTTGTGACATCTCTTGACGTGTTTACAGCAATCGGATTCCATTGTTATCAATTAGTATCCTTCTCTCAAGATTTTTCTGGACATTGCATGCACATTTGAATGGGTTCCAAAGGACCCTTCATGCACTTCGTGAATTATCATGTCTGCTTCGTGTCTATCCACGCATCTGAGCAGGACCATGTCGAAGTTTCTTTTGTATAGCACATCTTCATTCAGGAAGAAATTTCTAGAAAGTCTCCTTAGAGTTTTGTTATCTTTGTGCGATGCTCCGAGTGGGTACTCCTGAGTTTGAAGGAAGCGTTTGATGTCGTGGAACCACGGTTTATCATCGATGACTGCTTCAGTTGCCAACACATATGCAGGTCTTTTAAGGCGTCTGATACGGATCTTAGGCATATCGTTCCAATGGTTGACTTTGAACATGGAAGATAGAGTAGCCAAGGCGTCTGCCATTCGATTCTGATCTCTAGGAATATGATGCAATTCAACTTTGTTGAAGAAAGTCAACAAACGTCTTGCATAATCTTGGTAGGGAACCAAACCAAGATGATGAGTTTCATACTTGTCTTTGATTTGATTGATCACAAGGGCTGAATCTCCATATATGTCAAGGATCTTGATCCTTAAGTCGATGGCTTCTTCGATACCCATGATACAAGCTTCATATTTTGCGATGTTGTTGGTGCAATCAAATAGTAATCTGGCGGAAAACGGGATATGAGAACCCTCGGGAGTGATGATGACTGCCCCAATTCCATTGCCAAAAAAGTTAACTACTCCATCAAAGATTAAGCCCCATCTAGATTCTGGATCAGGACCTTCTTCATGTAATGGTTCGTCACAATCTTTCATCTTTAAGTACATAACATCCTCGTCAGGGAAGTCGAACTTGAGAGATTGGTATTCGTTGATCGGTTGATAAGCCAAGTGATTGGCGAGAACGCTTCCTTTGATCGCTTTTTGGGTGCGGTACTTTATGTCATATTCAGATAATAGCATCTTCCATCGAGCGATTCTCCCTGTTAAGGCAGGCTTTTCAAAGACGTACTTGATTGGATCCATTTTGGAGACTAACCAAGTTGTGTGTATGATCATGTACTGGCTGAGACATTTTGAAGCCCACACCAAAGCACAACATGTTTTCTCGAGCATGGAGTAACGAGTTTCACAATCTGTGAACTTTTCACTCAAGTAGTAGATGGCATGCTCTTTCTTACCAGTTTCGTCTTGCTGTCCAAGCACGCAGCCCATGGAATCTTCTAGCATGGTAAGGTACATGATTAATGGTCTTCCTTCGATTGGAGGAATCAATGTTGGAGGTTCTGAAAAGTATTCCTTGATACTGTCAAACGCTCTTTGGCAATCTTCTGTCCACACAACCTCTTAATTTTTGCGGAGAAGCTTGAATATTGGTCCATAAGTAGCATTCATTTGAGAGATAAATCTGGAGATGTAATTCAATCGTCCAAGAAATCCTCTTACTTGCTTTTCTGTATGTGGCGTAGGCATTTCTTGAATAGCCTTGACTTTGTTAGGGTCAACTTCAATACCTCTTTGACTGACGATGAAACATAGGAGTTTTCCAGATCTTACCACAAAGGTACATTTGTTAGGATTCAGGCGAAGCTGAAATTTCCTTAGTCGTTGGAACAACTTCAAGAGATATTCTATATGCTCTTCTTCAGTGTCAGACTTTGCTATCATGTCGTCCACGTAGACTTCTATCTCTTTGTGTATCATGTCGTCCACGTAGACTTCTATCTCTTTGTGTATCATGTCATGAAAGAGAGTAGTCATTTCCCTTTGATAAGTTGCGCCTGCATTCTTTAATCCAAACGGCATTACTTTGTAGAAAAATGTGCCCCATGGCGTGATGAAAGATGCCTTCTCCATGTCTTCGGGAGCCATTCTGATCTAATTATAGCCAGAGAAACCGTCCATGAAGGAAAAGACGTTGAATTTCGCAGTGCTATCCACTAGCATGTCAATATGCGATAGTGGGAAATCGTCTTTTGGACTAGGTTTATTTAAGTCCCGGTAGTCAACACACATTCTGACCTTTCCGTCTTTCTTTGAGACAGACACTATGTTGGCTAACCATTGAGGATATTCAGAGGTCACCAGGAAACCTGCGTCGAGCTGCTTTTGAACCTCCTTTTAATGGCAAGTGATGCTCTACGATGTTGGTATCCAAACCTGGAATGTCCTGGTAGGACCAAACAAATACATCAACATATTCTTTGAGAAGATCTATCAGTTTGCCCTTGAGGTTGTTGTCGAGTAGAGCTCCGATGTTTACTTCTTTTCTGTTTTCCTTAGAACCTAAGTTGATTGCTTCCAAAGGCTCTTTGTGAGGCTGAATGATTCTTTCCTCATGCTTAAGTAGTCGGGAAATCTCATCCGGGACCTCTTCTTCATCTTCCTCTTCGGCGTCGAACACAGGGAATTCAAAGTCGAGAGAGAGCGTAGAGTTATTGCGTTCAATGGATTTGTCCATTGTTAATCTGCATGTTCGATTTATGTTTTATTTTATTTTATTTTTTTTAGAAAAAGTTAATGTGAAAGCGTATGCAGATTATTATTTATTTTTTTTTGAAGATGCTTGTTTTTTTTTGGGGTTTTTAGGATTACCATTTCCAGAAAAAGGGTAAAAAAAATGGAAAAACAAACACAAAATGTGGGAATCAAAACAACGCTTTTATTTATGATTCACAATATGAAACAGGGCCCTAAATACAAACTCATTTGTCTTGGGCAAGACAAAGAGAAATTATTTAAAAGCTAACCCTATAAAACATCTCTCTGCCTTGGGCGAGGCGAGAGTTCAAAATAAAAGTGAAACAAACTACTTAGAACTATGAACATTAGTCTGAACTTTAATAGGCTTCCAATAGTGACGAACTCCTTGGAAGTCTACATATTCTAGTAGTTTTCCTTTTGACTTATTTTTCGTGTAAACTTTGATCGTTGGTCGAACAGGTTTGGAAGACTCTGGTCGGTTGACCTTGCCTTTTGTACTGCTGAAGCGATCTTCTTCTGCTTGATTGACAGGTCAAGGGGCATAGAATGTAGCATATGCGCTTTCAAGTGGCATGTATTCTGGATTCTTGGGATGTACTTCCCAATCCTCTGGATGAAGAGACTCATTATTCGAGACACTTTCTAAATCGTTTCCAGAATTGTCTTCCTGATCCTCTTCGGTAATTGCATTAACATGGTGATAATCAAAATCTGGCTTAACAACCTTGGTAGGTGTATTGAAGCAAAGACTTTCATTTGGGATCTCAAATTGATGATGAGATCGAGAAGATGTGTATGACTCTTCTGGTTGACGGAGATATTCAGGAGGATTGTCCTATCCAGTTGGTTGGATGTCTTCAATTCTGATTCTGGAACTTTCAGGACCATAATATCTCACCATAAAGTCAAATTTTCCACTTGGTTCTCCCAAGGTATCCCAAACCTCAGGTGGGATAGGTGGAATTTCATTTTCATTCTTTTGCAGGAACATGCCTTCAAATTTGTCTGAAGGAGGATAGAATGGCGCATGCGATTCTTCCCGGGACACATATTCAGAGTTATCAAGATAAGTGCTCCACTCTTCGGATCCAGAGAGATTGTCTTCATTAACAAGAACATAATTCTCTTGAGGAATGGTTACTTCGTGCTACGGAGTAAATGCTGAGTTCTGTAAAGTAGGAACCTCAATTATGGTTGCCTGTACTTCAGAAGTGTGTTGACGAAATCCAATGCCGAAATTGAAAGGCATGCCCCATGGATTGCCTTCTGGCACACTGAAAAGAGGATTACTGGCTGCAACAGCTGAAACTGGAGTAGTAGTGATCTCTGAAATTGTCGCTTGATTTTGACTGTTTGATGTTGTTTGCTGATTTTGTGTAGTTGCCAACGAACTTACCAAAGAAGTGAGTCTTTCCACCTCTTCCTAAAGTGTTGTCACTGTGCCACGAAGCTCAACATTTTCTTGTTCAAAATCTTCCATTGCTTTTCTCCTGTTTGCACAAGTATTGTATCTGCGAGCTGACTGTGAACGTAGTCGAGAAACTCTAAGATGCGACAGCTTGACGATCTTTCTCTCTGGAAAAAAATTCCAAAAGATAAGACTCTAAATAACAAACTCGAGATGCAAAGTATGATGCATGATTATGAATGCAAAGAGAAAAGAATTTCCAAAGAATTTACGCTAACAGAGAAATTTCTAGTAAACATTTGGATGGAAAACTCTTATTTTATTAATATTTGAAAGAAGATTACAACAATTTTTTTGGAGCATAGCTCTTACAATGATAAAAATAAATGATAAAAATAAATGATAAAAATAAAGCTAAACTAATCAAGCATCTTCATCTGATGAAGAACCAAATGCTTGATGCAGCTTCAACTTCAGGATTTCTTTCCCATAGTAAGCTTTCAGCTCAGCTTTCTCGGCTTTTAGCTTGTTGATGAGTTTTTTCCAATCGTCAGGAGCAGGATTGCTAGTTGTCATTTCTTCAAGATTTCTTTTCCTTTCTTTGATGTATCTCTTGATCGCGTCATCTTTTCGACGAATCTTTTCATCTTTCTCCATGAGTCATTCATCTTGAAAGTAAAGCGTTTTTTCATGATCTTTGACCTGCTTCTTAAGCTTTTCATTTTCAAAGTCAGTCTTAAGAAACTTGTCTTCCAAAGCTTCTTTTTCTAGCCTCATTTTAGCCAAATCTCCTTGGTATTCTCCCATAGTTTCGATGGGAATGGTGGTCGATTTAGATACCACTGGAAACACGGGTTCTTCATAAGCATAAGGCATTCGGAATTCCTTCGCTCTTTTCTTTACCCAAGAAGTGTAGATTTCCATGGCTACACAATTCCTTGCATCACCTTTTCTTTCCTTCGAATGTGATGCCAAGCTCTTATCATTTTGGCTTTCAAACCTTGGGAATCTTCCCCTTCATGATAAAAGTAATTTTCTACTGTAAAACCAAGAGGTTTACTAGAGTTTGCGTACCCGAGTTGACGTCTTGCCAAGAATGGGTTGTAGTTAATTCCTCCTTTCGTACCAATGAGAGGTACGTTGGCAAACTCCCCACAGCTTTCAATGATTTTCATCTCATTGTTGGCCAAGGTATACCAATGGATATCGTCATTAGTAAGAGACATGAGTCTTCGAGACCAATGCCAACCATTTTTGTTTTCACGAAAGATAGAAGACTTAGGCAAGTGTGAGACAATCCATTTGAATAACAGAGGTACACAACACACGATAGTTCCATCTCCTTGACGATTCCTATGATGAATGGAGAAATACGTGTCACCAAGAAAAGTGGGAACGTGATTTCCAATCAGAAAGATCCTTATGGTGTTGATATCAATGAAACTTGGGACGTTGGGAAACAACACCAATCCATAGATGAGAAAAGCCAAAACAGCTTCAAAAGCTACCATGCTACCGGCCTCAGAAAATTTAAAAGCCTTCTCCATTAGGAACTTTGAAGTTAGTCCTAAGAGTTTTCCTTTGGTAGTCAGATTTTTGTCTATCTCAGATTTCCTTAAATGAGTCATTGCTGCAATGACTGGTGGCTTAGGAATGGCTTCCAAACCATTGAAAGGCACCTTGTCTGACACTGAGATACCTAGGATGTGTGTGTACTCTTCCAAAGTAGGCATCAACTGATAATCAGGGAAAATGAAACAGCGATAGACTGGATCATAAAACTGAACGAAAGTTTTGAGAAGTCCTTCATCAACGTTAGTGTTCAGGATAGTTAAAAGAGTTCCATAGCATTTTCTGAAATCCGAGGGCTCTTCTACCAAGGATGCTAACTCTTTTAACTTTCCTACATCAGGAATTCTAAAACTGTATTTCTTGGTGTATCTTCTTCTGACGTCCATCACTCTAACCTAAAATGTTTACAAAGAAAAATCTCTAAATTCTTTGGAAATGGGAAGAGAAATGAGAATTCGAAGTTTTTTTTTGAATGAATGCATGAAGGCCACAAAGATACAAACATGGTTAGTGGTTATACACACGTTCAAGCGTTTGAAGTCACGAGCATGAGTCCAACGATAAGAACCAAACGTGGGTAAGTTCTAAGGGCTTATTCACCTGCAAAACATGTTCTACTGATAATACAGGTTCAACGCTTCTCTTTGAAATTTTATCGGATTTGTTAAATACTTGAAGTCCAATAATATTTTTCAAGAAAAACTCGCCTGATCGTAGTCTCGCATGACAACTAATCCAAGTTTACACCTAAATAGATTCTGCACTACATCCTAAATGGCCAGATGGGTTATGTGTTCAACAGCCACTCAGCTTCGTTAGTTCCCTTGAAAGCAAAATGTCTTCGCAAATACTTGCTAAACACAAATACTCCCAAGACAGCCTCCACTGAGAGAGGGATCTCAAATTAACTTAGTAAGTAATGAAACTTCTCACAAGTTAATAGGACTATACCCCCACCTAGATCTTAAAATGTTTCTTAAATTCGGGTTAGGATTTTTTTCCATCAGATGAAATCGCGAAAACACACAATAAAGAAAAACAAACATATGCACATATAAAAGCTTTACCCCTTTTTTTCTTCTTTTGAAAACAAAAAAGCTTGGTGCTCTTTATCAGAGTCACTGTTTTCTTTGAAAATAAAAGTTTAGCGTTCTCCCCAGCAGAGTCGCCAGTTTTTCTGTTCGCGCTAAAAAGTGACAAACGAGGGAATCGAATCAGAATTCGAATCTCTGGCTCGAAACGATTTAATCTTTTGATTTGTTTTTAAAGATGCCACGAGCATCAAGCTTTATTGTTTCCAAAACAAGAAAAATGAGATGAAAAAGGGGAAAGCTGCAATACCCTCAATAAATAATGTGCGACTAGCGTAAACTAGACGCAACGCATTGGGGAGAGATCTGGGCAAAGGGGTTTGTTATATAAAGGGAATAGATATGGCACCCTATATATATAGTTATCTATAGCCTTATTTATACATATGAATATTTTTGATATGTTTGTGTGTTTTAATTTGCTATTCTATTCTTGGGAAAGTTTCTCCTTTGGATTTTAAGAAAGGTAGGTTATGTAGGATCCTAGGTTTTGTTTTTATTGTGCTCGCAAAGATCATTGGGATCTTCTGCATACATATCCCTTAATGGGAATCAGAGCATTTGTAGCTCGGATATAAGGGATCTACGGTTTGTTTTGTTTGAGGGAGAAAGAAGTATGCTCGCCAAGGATGAGACCTTGTGTCTACGTATTCTCAAAGTGAGGTTGAGAAAGTCAGAGCAATCGTAGTTCCCACTTATGCTAGTGGAAGCAACGGGTGTTATTAAGAGACAAAGCCAAATGTCATCTTAATGAAAAATGTATCTAATCTATTTCATCACATACCTTTTGAAGGGTGGATTGATTGAATCTTTCATCGTAAGTATTAGGTGTTTTGCTTAAGTGTACAAGCGTTACCACTTACGAGTTTAAGAAAGATGTTTGAAAGATGATTGAATCTTTAATTGTAAGCATTGGTGTTTTGCTTGAGTGTACAAGTGTTACCACTTACAGTTAAAAGATTTTTTTTGTTTGAAAAGATGTTTGAAAAGTTTTTGATTGTACGTGATGTGATAGATGAGATACTTCTTCCATAGAGATGATAAATGTCTAAATATCAAGGAGAAATTGATTATGGATTAGGGGGATGCCTTTAAGAAGCATGTGGGTCCTTGTATTGTAAGCCCAAGAGGAGGCATTTCGAGGGTCATCGAGGGTCCTTGCATTGTGAGCCCAAGAGAAGGCAATTCGAGGGTCCTTGCATGAAGCTCAAGAGGAAGCTATAGGGTATGGCTGGCTTTGGCTTTAAGAGTGCTTTCACTGGGAAACCATCGTCTTAGGATTTAAGAGTGATTTCACCAAGAAATCATACTCTCAGGGTTCTATCCTAGCGCGAGTGATTCTTTGTATTGGAAGCCCAATAGGAGGCTGTTAAGAGATTTCTAGGTCTCTTTATTGTTTGATGCCCAAGAGAAGGCTAAACTCAACGAGGGAGTTCTTTTGAACGAAGCCCAAGAGGAGGCTAACTCAGCAGGGGAGTTGTCTTATATAAAGCCTAAGCGGAGGCTAAACTCAATGGGCGAGTTGTCTTATATGAAGCCTAAGAGGAGACTAACTCAATAAATGAGTTATCTTATACGAAGCCTAAGAGGAGGCTAACTCAATAAATGAGTTATCTTATACGAAGCCTAAGAGGAGGCTAAAGGGAACCTAGTTGTTAGGCTAGTTGTTATGTTATAACTGAACAGTTATATGAGCAAGTGTGTGATGTGTATTCACAGGAGTTTATGAAGGAAATATATAAACAAGTGTATAAAACAAGCAATTAAAGCAAGTGTAACTTGAATATACACAAGGTGGGACTTACACCTTAAGGGAGGCCCATTGGTTTTAAGAGCAGTTTCACCGGGAATAATGCTTCTCTTAATACCAATGGAATCGGTGTATAAACAAGCGGATGAAAAAAAATGAAAGAAGTTTGTTTATGCTTGAATATTTACAAAGATGATTTTATGTGTACAAGGAAATGAATATGTACACAAAAGGGTTGTTTATGTACAAGGAAATGAATATGTACATAGGAGGGTTGGGACTTACACCGTGAGGGAGGCCCATGATCAATTAAGAAATTTAAGGAGAAACCTGGTTTGGTTTATCTTCAAATCGAATCGATCATGGAAAAAGGTGTGTAAGTTTATTGAAAGGTTTTTGAAAAGGGTTTGAAAATGATTTTGAAAAAGTGAAGGATATTCACAAGAAGTTTTGAAAAAGATTAGGTTTGAAAATTGGAAAGAAAACATTTTTGAAAAGTATTAAAATACTTAAAATGTCTCATTTTTAACTTAATAAAAATATAATCAAAAAAGAAAATATTTTTGGATTTTTTTGACATAATCATAAAAATAGGTATATTAAATGACAAGTGTGCAAAAAATCATCTCAAAATGAGAAGTTTTGATTAGTTTTTGAAAATGTTGAAGTTTGTTAGAAAACTTGAGAAAATTAGTGATAAAAAAGAGTTTTTTGGTCCTAAGGAGGTTTGAACCATGGTCTTTTGGCTTAGAAGTGAAGAGTTTTCCACTGAGCCATGTGCTTGACTTGTCATTTAATCACCTTGTTTAGAAGGAGTTTTGAAAAAATGAAGTTTTGAAAATGTTCGTTGAGTTATGAAGGATGTGGTCGGGGAAGGGGATCATAAGCTAGCTGCTTCTAAAGGAATCTTAGAAGCATGTTGCTTCTGGAGCGTGTGGAGGCATGCTGCTTCTGGATGTTAGAAGCTTGATGCTTCTGGAAGTAGAAGCTTGTACTTCTGGAGGGTTGAGCCTCAGAAGTGCTTCTGGAGAAACAAGCATCAGAAGTTGATGCCTTTTATTTTTTTAAAAAAGGTCCCAGGGGGATTCGAACCCTGGGCCTTGAGGTAAGGAAAGAGATTTAAGAGCGTGCTGGCAACCGCTGGGGCGGTGATACATCCATTATCTTAACTATAACCACAAATATATATTATAAACATGAATTTTGAATTTCGGGAAACTAGAAAACGCGCGCAACAACGTCTTTTTCAACCTCCAAATTCTGGTTCCATGGATTCTTCATTTCTCAGTGAAATCAAATGATCCAAACATCAAACTTGCTCGGATTTTTACCAGGAGATGATTATGACATTTAATTTTATTTATTTTAATCTTAGGATTATTAATTTTCGTATGAACACGAAGAACCCTAATTCTAAGTTTTGATTATGAAATCATGTATGAGCAAAATTTTAAGTAATTGATTGAGGGTTATTACTCAGTGATAGTGCATAAACAAAATGGCCAAGCCTTTTTTGAACTGAAAGTTAGAAATCATAGAGTTCAAAGTTCAAGTTTATACCTCTTTAAACTGAAATCGTGTTTCTTGTTGGAGGTGTTCCAGAGGTATTTTGATGATTGCTACAGCTTCAATGATGTTTATGGAAGGTGTTGGTATGCTTACATTGGTTTAAAATGGTCTGGATTGTTCTGACCAAGTCCAGTTACAGTCACTTGAAGTGAGAATCGAATCTGGAGATTTTGTGTTTACAGTGATGGAATGATGATTTAGATTACTTCTATATGATGTATAGAAGGTGTTTGAAGTGAAAGTTTGGAAGATGCACAAGTGGATTGAGAGTTTGTAAGTTATGGCTCAATATGTACATACATGAAGTTTGAAAATGATTTTCTGAGTTTGGCTAGTTTTTGTGCTAGCTTGAGGATTCTAACAACTTTCTAATGATGTTTAGAAAGTATTTAAAGCCTAAGTTTGCTCAGAAATTGCAAAACTTGAAACTTGCAAAATTCTCCTTCTTAGAACTTTGAAACTTGGAAATCAAGAAAGAAAGAATGAAAGCTTGGATTATGATTGCTTTGGGGTCGTTTTGAATGAAGAAATGACCTCTATTTATAGGCCAAAAATTCTGAATGACAAGGCAAGGTTATAATTGAAAGAGCTTGTAACTTGGCTTAAGTGGTAAGAAAGAATCTTTTGCATTTAATGCAAATGGTTAACTTTTTAACCATGGTTAAAATTTCTTCTTGATCCAATCCTTCTCTCAATCATTGCTAACTGATATTTATCAGTTCTAACCTATCTCTTAATGGTGACAAGGCTTCTAGAAGGAGAAGTTGCAAAAATGACTTGTAATTTTGATGCATGATTTTGGAAATCCATGGTTTTGGAGCTCTATGTTTCAAAATCAAAACCATAGCTACACAAAGATTTTTTGCAAGTTCTTGGACTTTTTGACTTTTTGTTGACTTTTTCACATTTCTTGATTTTTTATGATCATGATGGATCATTTGAAATGATTTTATGATTGAAAAAGTTTGGATTTGAAAAGGTTGACCAAAAGTCAAAGTTTGACCTTTTTGAGTAGATGAAATTTCATCAGATGATTCAGAATTTGTCTTGTGAAGAAACATGGATTTTGCAATGTTTTGAACCAAGAAATTAGGTCAAGATGTTGCATTGAAGATTTTAAGATCAATCTTCAAGCAAATAGGTCATCCATTGAGCAGAAAGTCAATGATTCACACTATCTTCGATCAAAACCCTAATTGGTCGATTCAAGGCAGATCATGAGAAAAAGTTGGGAACTTGAAGATCAAATGTTGATGATTGATTAAGATAGATCATTTGAGGTGAGTGGATACTCAAACCCTAATTGATTATATCTTGAACAGATGAAATTTTGATGAAACCCTAACTTTGACTTTAGGAGTACACGCACGATCTATCCTGTTCTGAAACTGTTAGTGATGCAATGATGCATATGTGAATGATATAGGGTGGTATCTTAGGTCAAAAATTGGGGTATGACACTACCCCAAAGGGAGGACCCTCCAGTGGCTAGAGAATTAGAGCAGCTTTTAATTATAGATTAGTTTAGTTTAGTTTAAGAGTTTCCATTTCCCGTTATATTATTTTTAGATGAATCTTATTCAGTTTTATTTTTCCGAGCAATGGTTACTTTAATTGATAGCCACTCCATTAATCATTTTTATATAATGAAATTTCTAAATTCATATTATATGTTGCAGTATTTATTTTACCTTTATTATTTACTATTTTACTATTTTCTTTTAAATTGCATTTACAAATAGTACTGTTGCTATCTATTATTATTCTGAAACAGCAGTTTCGTTTCTAGTTAAAACACTTTATAAATTATATAAAGTACATTATGATATTGTCTTCCACTCTGCGTACTATGCAATTAAGATTCCCTGCATATGTTCAATGTTCAAGTCACGCATGCAGCCCTTGAGACGCATGCCTTGACGCCTTTCTCCTTCCTTGAGACTCCCGCCTTTACTTTCTTAATTAAGATTCCTTGACACACTGCCAGAGACGGTCGCCTCATGCTTATTCACTGCCCAAGAATCTTTGGAGACGCACGCCTCAAGTCACACTTTCACCTGCGAGATGCACGCCTCCCTGTCTTTCTCTTGTCCTTCATACTTAATTGAGGTGACCGCCCCCGTGTCTCTCTCGCCTTGTCTTGTCTTCTGGTCTCATTGACTTGCGTGTTTCCCATGCTGTTTCATCCGTTTTCCCATCTCTTCAATACCCACTATAACTCTCATTCAACCATTCCTATTATTATTCCATTAACCAAAATAATTCTATCATCATTTCCCAACAAATAATTAACCATAATTTATTCTTCTTAATTCCACAAACCATTATAAATATCCACCTTCATTTCTTCTCTTCCACATCCCTTCCATCTACTTCTCACATATTTTCTCTCCTTCACTTCATATTTCTTCCATTTTTATCTTCATTTCTTATCTTACCATGGCTCCACGAAACACAAACCATCAAGTGAGGTCGGACCGACCACCACCCGACCTATCCACAGGATGTTCCGGGAGAATGACGGATAACATTACTTTCATGCTCACAAACACAGGCTTGCTAAATCTCTACACAAATACGTTTCCAACTTTTGAACCACTCGTGTTGGAGTTTCTCAGTTCGTTCTCTTACAACACTCCACCAGATGATCCTTACACAACCGAAACTGCCAATTTTCGCATGTTCAATCAAGAGTATTCTATAAATTAAGAACGGGTGGCCGAACTTTTACATCTCACAAGAGGGCAATATATTCATTACAAACCTTTTGATACAGAAGACGACGTATCTTGGGATCAAATTGGTTTCTCTTTTTGGCATGATCTGACTGGCCAACCAACTGAAAGTTGGCGGGATCTTTATGCTTCCCACATTCACAATCCCTCCTTAAGTTACTTCCACCGCATCCTTGCGAACACGATTTTTGGGAGGACCAATAACCATAAAGTCAACCAAAATAAAATGTTCCTTCTCTTTTGTGCCCTCAACGGTTGCGCCGTCAATGCCGCTCCTTTCATGCTCAGTCATTTACAAATGTGCACAAATGCAGAAGGTACTAATCCTTTTGTTTTTGGTGGGCTAATAACATCATTAGCTTATGCTTTAGGCCTAGCCAACGAACTTTTGTCCATTGGACATTGTATGATGCCTGCACAGCTCCTTGATGTTATTTACTATCGTGACTCACATCCAATATCCCTACGACAAGATGGAAGGTATACTTTAATGATCAACCAACACCTAGTCCCAAGTGTAATGCTACCCTGTCTGAATCAGATTAACGTGTGAAACAACAATAATTGGAGTTTTGTTCTTGATGCACTTGCTGCACAACCGCCTATAGAGAATCCTCTATAGCCTCCCACCCTCGACGTAATGTATGCTGCCATCTTGCGACAAGATCAACGTTTCCTAGCAATGGAACAAAATCAGACCGAAACATTGCGTCTCATTCGAGAGTTGCAGCGCGACCAACGCGAATATGCTTTTCAAACCGATTGTAACTTCGAAATGATGTCAGCTCAAATGGAGAATGCTTTACACCTTCATGATTCTGATTCTGACAGGCGCCGACGACCACATACTAGAGGCAAAGGATCTAGGGGACGCAATCATCCTAGCAACGAGTGATCACCCTCCTCCCTTCTGATTCTCCTGGTTTTATCGCATTGAGGATAATGTTCATTCTAAGTGAGTCAGAACATTTCTTACTTCATTTTATTTTCTCTGCACTATTAGTATTTTCCCTTTTGTTTCCTTTTTCCATGTATTGCAAAAGTCATATTCAATAAAAAAACATGTTTATGTAATTATAAATCTTTTATGTAAAAATCTCGTGCTTATTCGAATTCCTCCATTTTCTTAAGCCATAACGAAAAATTTCAAACGCGTATCTTGACACACTCAAATAGTATTAAGGTTGCTTATTTTTATAAATAAGAACTCGAGTGCAACTAAGGCAAAATCGTTACCGTCCTAACACTTCAAAACCCTAACGCGCTAGATCGATTTAAGTACTTATTATATCAACACCTTAAAACTTAGTTTTAAAGTAACCCCGAGTAGTTTATAAAAGCAGTCGGCACCGCCTTAGACGACAAACTACGTTGAGAATCGATGAATATAAGTGATTGATAAAAAAATTTAAGAGAAATTTTTTATCAGAAGATGCACTTACTAAGTTAGATGGTCCTCACCAGATCGTTTAATCCAACAGTTGCAGACACTATAAAATTTTTATGCAAACAATCCATTATGAATTGGTTCAGTGGTTCCTGGTGCTGAACTTGGTAGGGAGGACTACGGTCCGATCCCCCGCAATTTGTAATTGGATAAAGGAGTACCAAATATAAGTACCAGAACTCCTAGCTGGATTACAAAGATCAAATTCACTAACCGGTTACTCCACTATTTACGCGTAAGGCAAAGGGCTTAATGTGATTGCGCTAGAATGAAAACGGGTAAAACGAAACGAAAGTATTAGGTCGAGCTATAATAACATGACTTTAATTGGTTTGCAAAAATGGGGTTATCTAGTGTGTTTACGGTAACTTTGGTGTCGAAGTCCAAACTTGAGTTATCCAACAAAGAATTTCCTTGCAACCAAGTACGAATTGAAGTGTGTTTTATATTTGCGTTTGACAAATGCTTAAGTAATTTTCATTTTACTTTTTGCTTGAGGACAAGCAAAGGTTCAAGTATAGGGGAGTTTGATAACACGAATTTATATAGCATATTTGATTTAATTCTCGTAGATAATGTTAGTATTTTTATTTAATTATTTTGTTTTATTTTTGTATTACGTTGGTATTTCTAATGTTTCAGGTATTTGTATTAAATAAAGACCAATTGAGCAAAGAAATGAAATTGAGGAAAAATCTAATTAAAGTGTTAGAGAAATGAAAGAGGGGTGTGATAGCAAAAAGGAGGAAGTAAGAAGATGAGAGATAATTAGCAAAGTCAGCCCAAAACTTCACGAAGCAAGCCCAAGCCAAGGAGACGCGCGCCCCCTACTCTACCACACACGTGAGGCACACACCTCCAATCTCACTTCACACTTGAGGTGACCGCCTCCTCTATTCCATGCATGCAAGTCAGACTACCGTTTCTTTAGCTTGCCACGTCAGCCCTATTCCGTTGAACAAATTTGATAACATGTTGAGACCCCCGTCTCCAAGGTAGTTTGAATTTAACAACAATTTCGACGCACGTCTCATGTTGGTTCCGATACTTTTGGTCAAGATATTTTTGAATGGGCGAAAAAGAAGGAAAAAAATAGTTACGCAAGGAGTAGTATAAAAGGAACAAAAAGTGACCAAGCCAGGGGTCCTTCTTCTGCTTCGATTATTAATTTTTTTCAGCAATAATATGTTCCAGAATTCCAGCATTTTACTTTCAATTTAATATTTCCTTCGAAGTTCTACTTATTGTTTCTAAGTTCTAGTTACTATTATTTTACTTTCTTTTTGGAGATTCAAGAATCTTGGTGTAGACGATATTCTGAAGAACAAGTTTGTTTCAAGGATTTTTTTTCTTCAGGTTTCTATTTAATCGCTTTAATTTATACAAGTTATTATTGCATGATATTTATCTGCTTGGTTATGGAATTATTTAAGCGTATTGAATACTTTTGTTTATGCATGTCTGAAGTTATCAATATGTCTGGCTAAATAAATCTGATATCCGTATGTAAACTAGTCAAACTGAAGGGATCTGGAACAAACTGACTTAATTTTATTTCGTAAAATAAATACTTTTTCTGACTTAGATATCCAATTTAATTTATTAAAAGAAAGCTTATAAACCAATAGAGCGAAAGTTTGAGGTTGAATAAACTGGACTAAGGTTAGAAACCAACAGAGCGAGAGTTTGAGGTTTAAAACCAGATAGTGGATACTAGGTGTTAATTTTAAATACTGCGAAAGTGTTTTAAAACTGATTAAACTGTATTTATTTTCAAAATGTATTTTTAAAATCAACGGGATAGCGAGAGCATACGTTAGAGTTTAAATTTATAGTCTGATTCAATAGAGCAAAAGTTTGAGATAGGATTTTTAAATAAATACCGTTTGCTGAAAAAGGATTTTTATCAATTTGAGAAACAAGCCAGTGAAAAGTCGGATTCTCTAGGTTAGACGAACTACATATCGATATTAGTTTATCATTTCAACTAGATTAAGTTTAATTACCCAAAAATTCCCCCAAATTAATTATTCGATAGCTTTAGCTTTACACTGTAGTTTTAGATTACATTAGTTCGATTTATAGTCCCTTAGGTTCGATATCTCTTAAAAATACGCGATAGGATTGTATACTTGCAGTCTCCCGATTATAATAGACGATAAAGTCGCGATCACTGGAAAATCCCCCGTTTAGGCCAATACGACGGCACCACCAATCATGACGAGCATATCGAAAACATCGATGTTTTGCTCGACTACAGAGGAGTCCGTGGGGCCATCAAATGCCGCATGTTCCCCATAACCCTAAGGAAAGGAGCCATGGCATGGTACAAGAGCTTATAAGTAGTGAACCGGCGGGTCTATCAAAAGTGTAGGAATTTAAATCATTGTAGTGGATAGACATCTTATCTTTGAAAAAAAACATATGGAGGAAGTTTTTGTTAGGAATTGTAGGTTTACCATTGGAAATGGTTATTCTACTTCTTTTTGGCACACCACTTAGTTGAATTTTGGCTACCTTGAAGATCTTTTTCCTTCTTTGTTTTCAATTTCCAATTTATCGGACGTTTCAGTGGGGCATGGGAGGTTGAATTTAAGGAGAATGGAAATGGGGAAATTTTTGACATGAAAGCAACTATATCAATTATTAGGACAATAGACCCAATGTTGATTCGGTTCACTCTGCGAGTGGAACCTACCAGTTTTTAAAAGTAACATAGAAACAAAATAGTATGAAGTGCCAGTGTAGTTTTTTGACCGATGATACCATATAAAAATATTAGTAAATTACTCTTATCGTTAAATTAGTAAATTAGTAAACGATTGGTAATAATTTTGTTCAGTTTTTGATACAATATTAATAAATTAGCCTTATCGTTAAATTAATTAAATTTTATTATAATTTTATCTTATTTACAAAATTTAAATTCAAATTCAAATAGTTAGATTTTTTTTAATATTTATACATTTAAATCAGTGATATATTCATTTTAAAACAGCAAGAAAAACTATACATATAAAAATATTAGAAGGAGACTAGAAAACGTCGGTGAATATATAAAAATTAAAAATTTAAATTAAATTTCATTAAAAATATTAGTTTTTCATTTAAAAATATGAGAAGAGACTTAAGTTCTTTAAATTGAAAATAAAAAATAAAAAAAAATTATAAATTATATAGAAATTGAATTAGAAATAAAAAAATAATTTCATAAATTAGATAAAATAAGGAAAGGAAAATTGTATCAAGCCAACAAATTAATTTAACATATTTTATTTATAAGTTTTTTCTCTTTATGTTGTTTTAGTATAATCACTTTTGTGGGGTAATTAATTTGTTTTGGTAAAAATGCTATATATATTTTTTTATATTTTATTTCACTAAATTAATTTACTAAAACAATAAAATTATTTTAAACGTACTAATATTCTTAAAAAAAATTATACTAATGTGTAAAAAAATTTACTTTTAAAATTTATTGAGTAAGTAATTAATTTAATTTATATATTATCTAAATTTTCAATATATTTAAAAAAAATTAATTTTTTATTATAAATAAGATCAGAACTTAACTTTTGAAAGTTGGACAAAAATATGAAACAGTAAACAAAATAATAGAGGAGAGGGAAATGTCCAATGTTCAATGATCATAGTCCATTTGTAATTTTCCTTCCAACAAAACTGCGAACGTGTTCTTTTTGGCTTATTATTCAATATCGATGGCATATTCTCTTGCTGCGTTTCTTTTGTACACGACAGACGTACTCAAACAATTCACTCTTACATGGAGTCTCATGATGACATGGCCAATATCACATTCAATTATTATATATATATATATATATATATATATATATATATATATATATATATATATATATATATATATATATATATATATATATATATATATATATATATATATATATATATATATATATATATATATATATACACTAAAATTGCAATTCAATTTTTAAATTTATTAAACAATTAATATATTTTATTTAAATAAAGAATATTAATTATCAAAAAAATTTAAAATAAAATTATAAAAAAATATGGAGGATATTTCGTTGCTAAAAAATTGCTATCGCGTGATAGGGTCCCATGGAGTTAGAATCTGATAAGTATAGTTGTTAATTTAAAATGAGCTTAATAATCATAGTGTATTATTGAGGTAAATTTCTTTTTAATATGTCAAATCATGAAATTATTTTTTAAATTTTACAGTGTGATTTAATATTTACATAGTTATCATTGATTAATATTGTACAAATATTTTATATCGCCATTAAACTATTCTTTTTTTCATTTAAAATTGGTCAAAAAAATTTTTATGAAGAAAACATATTTCATTAGCAAACAAGATTATACTATTCCTGCAATAGGTTAGATAAATATCAATTTGTGAACAAATTTGCTAAGTGAATATATACAAAACTTTAAGGCAATTTTTATAGATCGGCTAAGATAGTTTATCTATAAATTTATAGACAATTTCTTTTCTGCCTTTTCATAAATTTTTGGGTAAAAACTCAAATGTTTTTAAAGTTTGGATGTGTATTTTCTACTTATTTTTCATTTTACTTAATTTTATTTTAGACATGTTTTTCCAAATTTATATTTTATATACTTTAAAGATGTATATGTGAAAGTATGTTTGATATTTTAAATTAAAGATGTATATGTGAAAGTATGTTTGATATTTTAAATGAAAAACATAAAGAGAGATAGAATGAGAAAATTTGTAATTGATAATTATAACAACTTGATATTAGTTTAAAATACATAATATTACATAGATATTTGATAATCAGAAAATTAACATTACATATAGTTATACATATAGTTATAAACGAAAAGTTCTAAACGTTGCAACATGTTGATAATATCTTCAACGAATCTTGCAATCTTTGCATTCACTTCAATCAGATCATTTGTTTTATATCGGCGAAAAGTACTTCACATAACCTCTAAATTTTCATTTGTCTTCAATTCGAAGTGGGGAACTATATATTTCTATTGTTGTCAAACAAGGGTGAACAATACTCGAGTTTGACAACGCGTCATTTTTCTGGATATCGCATGAGGGTATTCAAATTGGATATCATGTTGACGCGAGTTATGTCCTTGCAAACCCTAAATTGAAGTGAAGGTTTCTCACAATTGAAATACACAAATGCAAGGCGGTGATATGTATTCATTTTCTAATATTGAGTGTTTTGAAGAAAATGTGATCAGAGACACCCTATTTATGCAAGACTTGGATCACTTTGGACCTTGGAAACCTTATCATGTTTTCAGAGAAGCATGTTCAGATGAACTCTACTATTTTACGAAAAAAAGTTTACTCAAATATGCACATCCGAAAAAATTCCTGTTTTTAAAAAAAATTAAAATGGGGTTTATCTAGGTATGCATATATCAGAATAAACCTTGAACTAGAACCATACAGAAACTTAGAAAATTTACATAGAAGTTGTAAACCATAAAACGAGTAAATAAAAACGATAGGCATTTGTGTGATAATTACATAATATATATTACTTATATATTAAATTGTATCAAGATTACATCATTGACGACAATACATTCAAAAGTGTAACGATTACAATCTAAAATGAATCTAAAGATGCATCACCGCATAATTTTATGACTGGTTCCTCCTTCGACTTTTCCTTATTTGATTCTCTTTCAAGCACGCTCAATTTGGTGAATTTTTTTATCCTCTCATTTAATTGATCCAACCAAGTTTATGCCTCTTTTGTTGAATGTGTTGTCCACTCCAATGATGTAATTAGTATATGACACCCCAGTTTCAAATAAACCTTAATAAAATATAGTGTTTTTGGTAGTCACCTTAGGCACAAGATGCGTTTGGAAGGATCTTTAGGTGAGCCACTCAAAAGTGGAAAATATGTCTCAAAGAAACCATATCTTGTCAGATCGATACACACCATGTAATATGCACTTTCTGTAAGATGGCACATTTCAGAGAATCGCTCCATTTTGAAAATGGTGCGGAACCACTAACACAAGAGTAAATGCATCTCCAATTGCACCAAAATATTCTTTTTTCCTGTATAACTTTGTGTAGAATTCCCAGTGCACCATCAATTCTTTCAAAAGATCTTGGCAGAAAAGAAAGTGATTCTCCTCTCATTTAACGAGCAAGCCAAATACGGCCCAAAAACCGCAATTACCATCCTCCTTAACATTTATAATCTGCTGAATATGTTTGTGCATAAAAAGAGGCATTTTTTTCAATGAAGATTATTTCTGCGTCGACGGCGGATGAGGTGGTTTGTTAATGCGAGAATCCTTGTACACATTTTTTTTGAGATTTTGGAGTTGGAGAATCCAGGAAATGTGAACCAACATGTTCAAATTATGATGGAGACTGCTTCGTTTAATTGTTATCTTGCGTCAGTATCCCATTCTCTACAAAAATCACCTTCACTATCATTCAATCATTTCTTCATATCGAATATGCAAACTCGACTATGTTAGTTGTTATGTTGCCGAGGTTTCTAACTTGATCGATCCAAGAAAAAAACATGCTCTCCTTCACTTGGTCAATAATAGTATTCTTAACGTATTTCAGGAAATTTGGATATGTGGAATATACACTCCTAAAATGCATTACAGAGGCAACATACAAGTCTTCAGTGCATGGATTTAATATACCAATCCATGCATCCATTATATTTTCCAACACCACACCTTGTTTGAAATTTTTTCCGTCTTCGCTCTTGATTTATTTGGTGTCAACCGCGGGTCTGAGCTGACTTCTAACATTTTTTGTTATGTGATACTGACAAAGTAATACATAAGATATAGGAAACACATTTGCAACTGAATTTGTTCTTGCTAAAAAACTATATTTAGGATATTAAGGGATTCAGAGGCTCAAGCGAGGTTACTTGGCCTCCAAGCTATGGGTCTAGCTTACCCCGTAGTCAGGAGCCCTTAAATAAGAGGAATGGTGTATCTCTCGTGCGTGTAGCAGAGAGAGAGAGAGGTAATGAGGCGAATTAGCGAGTTGTTCCCCTGTCTATATACTTTGGACATATATATAGTATAATCATGATTTATGGAAATAATGGTTGTAACTACCCATTAATATGGCAACGTCTGTAACCGTCCATAATGGCTTTGTAATGTCTGTAACCGTTGTCTGTTGAGTTATGTAACCATCGTGTCCTGGCTCAACTTGGCAGGTGCAGCCCGACCTACATAGCTCGACAGACACAACTTGGCCTGCACAGCTAGGCAGACATAGCCCGACCAATACAGCTCGGCCAGGCATAGCTAGGCCTGATGATTCAGGTTATACGCTCTGCGGGGACACCCTTTTTATATGGCCCTCCTCAGTATTGGAAACCATATAATTATGCGACCCGATTCGGGACAGATCAATGATAGGGTATGCATATGAGTGAAATACTTATCTTTTATTTGAGGTGTCATCCCCGTGATTCCTTTCCGCCTCAAATGAGTTGTTGAAGATAGACCGTGTGTTACGCCACGATATCATCTAGTACCTCGCCTTCTCGATTCAGACCTAACTTTTTCCAATTGAGATGTCTTCGTCAGGCGTCTGAACCACCTCGAATGAGATGGTTGACGTAATGAGGGATCTTCTCGCCAGGGATTATACCCCTCTTTTCGACCGACTACAAGCTCTATTGTCAGCAGTAAATGATGACCCCGATTTGATCATATCGAACACCTGATTTAATAACAATGACTACCCCTTTGGTCTGAGTTCTTGGGTCGAACGACTTTGACCTTGCTTGTAGATTACGTATTATATAACCTGGAAAGAATAATGAGTTAAAAATGGTGACGTGAGGAAAGATATATGAAGTACTAACCCACAAACATTCAGTTCAACACAAGCTTACTTGCTAAGAACTATAGAGGAAAGCACTCAGTGTTATTCATGTAATGACTTGTCAATGATAACGATATACCAAATGAAAAAAGAAAGAGTGGTGACTATGAGACACTTATCTGGGGGTAATGTAATCCAACAATGGATTGATAACATGGTGCGATGTTGTTATTCACCATAAAAATGAAGAAATCGGTCTTGAGACCCTTTTCTCAAAAAATGATAATTCGTATGTAATTAGTGTGGCCTAGGAAAGTTTTACCGAGACCCCACGGTGGGCGCCAAATGTTTTGCTAAAAAACTATATTTAGGATATTACGGGATTCAGAGGCTCAAGCGAGGTTACTTGGCCTCCAAGATATGGGTCTAGCTTACCCCGCAGCCGAGAGTCATTAGATAAGAGGAATGGTGCCTCTCTTGTGCGTGTAGTAGAGAGAGAGGTAATGAGGAGAATTAGCTAGTTGTTCCCCTGTCCATAGACTTAGGACATATATATAGTATAATAATGATTTATGGACATAATGGTTGTAACTACCCATTAATATGGTAACATCCGTAAACGTCCATAATGGCTTTGTAACGTTTGTAAACGTTGTCTGTTGAGTTATGTAACCATCCTGTCCTAGATCAACTCGGCAGGTGCAGCCCGGCCTGCACAGATCGGCAGACACAACCTGGCCTGTACAGCTAGGCAGGCATAGCCCGACCAATACAGCTCGGCCAGGCACAACTAGGCCTGATGATTCAGGTTATACGCTCTGCGGGACACCCTTTTTTTTACTGGTCCAGCAGCTCGTATATCGTTTATCTCTCCTAGCCCGGGAGATAGATTTTATGCACAAACATAATTCATCAGCGCGATGTCTCGATGTGTGACAATTACATTTGACATGTTTTCTTTGTCCTTCTATAAGGTCTTGCACATTTCCAATTCCCATGTAACATTGTCTTCTTTTTTGAATTACAAAAATGTGAATCCCACTGAAAAGTCTTCTTTATAGATGCAACACAAACAATTTCCAAAAGAGGAAACCTATAATTGTTAGTCTTATACTTTGAATCAATTATAAGGATGGTGAGAAATATGTTGAATAACTTGATATTTTATGAATGAGTCCAAAATATATTACGAACAATGACTTTATCCTCACAAACTTTGAACCTAGAAACATTGTGGTTGTCATCCAAAAGCTAAAAAAGTTGTTGCATTTTAGATCTTGGAACTTTTATTGCCATATTGTTTCGACAACACGCATTGTATACCTATTTGATCATTGAAACACTTTCAGATATTTTCCGTTTCAAATTTGCAAGTATGTTTTTATGCGCCGCACTAATTGAAGACATATCCGAAACAATTTTCCTCTCCTCTGGTTTAAGGCGACATACAATGGGATGAACACATAGCTTTGTTTTTAATGCATGATTATGTAAACCAGAAATCACATTAAATTCACATGTATCATTCGCCTTACGATATCCGTGCAATTTAAATGGGCACTCACATTTTCACGATCTGGTGTCATCATATTTCAACTTCTGAATCGGTGGAACATATGTGCCATTTCTCTCATAACTTATCGTTACAAATGTGATAAGTGCCAAAATGTAGTTATTTTGTACATATGTTTTGTGGCACTTATCTATTTTTTTGTTGTTAATATCGTTGAATAACCTCGTTTTTTATTGTAAATACGTTTTATTGCATTTTGTGTATATGTTGTATCAATTGATTAGTTCTGTGTATAATTTATAGATATTTGTTGCATTATTGGGGAAAGAGGAACAAAAGCTCCAAGATGCATTGTTGATAACTATTGATACACTTAATTTTATAAACGGAAATAAATTTAAATATTTTTTATACATAGGCACACAGGTTCGAAATGCTTATAAGCGAGAAAAATTCTACCAATTAGACAATATTTTTATAAATGAAGATAAGTTACAATTATTTTTATAAACTGAAAATTGAAATTTGATAAATAATTATATTATTAGTCTATATTTTATGTAAATATTAACAAATTAAAATTAAAATTAAAATTTCATAAATAATATTTAATATAAGTAATATAAGTATAATATAAATTCAAAGAGTCACGATTTCTTACTAGTTAGTATTTAAAATACAATAAATCTTAATTACCATTAATATTAATTAAACATAATTGATACGACAACTAACAAATCATAAATAGTTTCAACAATTCCCATAGAAAGCAGAAAACAAAATGCATGAACCACGTGGCCAGCGCAATCCTTCTTCCCAAACCATTTTTTATTCATTTTTCGTGCAAAAGTCCACTTTTAATTCTAAACAATACAAACAACAAAAAACCAAAACACCTTTTCCCGCTATACTTTTATATATATATATTTCCTTTCTCTATTCTTCCATTTTTTATACATATAAAGTCTTATATAAAAAATAAACAAAAAGTTTTAGATTTCACGTCACAAGTTCTAATAGCCACACACAATCTCTCTCTCTCTCTCAAACAAATAAGAGAAGAGAGAAAGAGAAGAGAATCAACAAAGATGTCTCTTCATTCTCCTTTGGTTGATGAAGAAACGAAACGGAACAACAAGGAAGAAGATAGACGAGAATTGATTGAAGAAGTGAAGAAACAGTTATGGCTATCAGGACCGTTAATTTCGGTTACACTTTTGAACTTTGGTATCAATCTTATTTCTGTTATGTTTGTTGGTCATCTTGGTGAATTGTCTCTTTCTGGTGCTTCCATGGCTACTTCTTTTGCTTCTGTTACTGGATTCAGTTTATTGGTTAGTTTTTATCCTTTTTTTTTTTTTTTTTGCTTTTGACACTTTATTGAGTTCCGGACACTGATCATGTCACACACTGGACACAGACACTATGACATGCATGACACAACATTCTGTATTATTTGTGACAAATCATTGTTTGAATCTCTATTGTCAGTATTCTGATGTTCATAACAATTGATTAGTGGTAATATCAACATGCAAGGCTTCAATTATTGTGTGAAGTAAGGTTAGAAGTTGGGTCTAGCATACGAAGACTATGATAGAGTTAATTATTATTGAAAATTGTAAAGGGGAAACCAGATTATGGATACTAATTTTTTGTTTGTCACTTAATTTGTTTGTTTTTGTTTTGGTTAAATATAGGTTGGAATGGCAAGTGCCTTGGACACATTATGTGGACAATCATATGGTGCAAAGCAGTACCGCATGTTAGGCGTACACATGCAGAGAGCAATGTTTATTCTCATGATCGTCGCGATTCCACTTGCGGTTATTTGGGCAAACACAAGATCCATTCTCATTTTACTCGGCCAAGATCCTGAAATATCTACAGAGGCAGGAAACTATGCTAAGCTAATGGTTCCATGCCTTTTTGCTTATGGTCTTCTACAATGCCTCAACAGATTCTTACAGACACAAAATATTGTGTTTCCAATGATGTTTAGCTCTGCGGTTACGACGTTACTGCACCTTCCTTTATGTTGGGTTATGGTGTACAAGTCTGGATTAGGTAGCAGAGGGGCTGCCATAGCAAATTCTATATCCTATTGGATCAATGTTACCATACTCTCACTCTATGTCAAGTTTTCTCCTTCATGTAAAAATACTTGGCATGGATTTTCCAAGGACGCACTAGCACTCAACAACGTCCCTATTTTCTTAAAGCTTGCCATTCCTTCAGCTGTTATGGTTTGGTAAACACTTTCTCTAATACTTTTTTGAAAAGAAAAGTGCTTATAATGTGGTTACTCTTGCTAAAGTCCTTGGAGATTCTGATGTTGTTTCCATTTTTTTTATTGAAATCGTCGTGGCGAGCAGCTTGGAAATGTGGTCATTTGAATTAATGGTTCTCCTTTCTGGTCTTCTTCCGAATCCAAAGTTAGAAACATCAGTGCTTTCTATCTGGTAGGTTTTGTATTTGAGATTCTCTTCGATATTGTATTCAAATCATTACTAATATTATTATTTTCATCGACTTATTATCCGTGACTTGATTTTGTCAGTTTGAATACATCAGCGGCTATTTGGATGATCCCATTTGGACTTAGTGGAGCAATAAGGTTAGTAATTTTTTAATTTCTATGCAGTTTCAAATTCAATAGCAGTCTCATTATTTTACTAAAGCCGAATCTCTCAAACTTTTTTCTTTCTTACTTTCATGATAAACTTTTTACTCATGCTTTAGAGTGGTTGAATGATTCTTGCAGCATTCGTGTTTCAAATGAACTCGGGGCTGGTAATCCACGGGCAGCACGTTTAGCGGTGTGTGTTGTTGTAGTGATTGCCATCATTGAGAGCATCGTAGTCGGAGCAGTGATACTACTTATACGCAATATATGGGGCTATGCCTATAGTAATGAAGAAGAAGTTGTCAAATATGTAGCAACTATGTTGCCAATTCTTGCTGTATCTAACTTCCTGGATGGACTACAATGTGTTCTTTCAGGTATGATAAAGTCATAAAATGATAAATGTGCTTGATTTGAGATTTGTTTTTTCACTTTCCATAACATTTGAGACTTAGAGAATGCTATCTAGTTTTGCAGCCCTTTCTTTCTTCTTTTTGACTCAGATTAAGATTTCATTTTTGCTTGTAGCATAAGCATGAGCTAGCATAAGAGGAAACTTCACATGTATTAAATAAATATTGGAAGTACAGTGGCGTATAATAGCTATTCATTCGTTACAAACGTTCTCCTTTTAATCTATGATTCAGGCACTGCTAGAGGATGTGGTTGGCAGAAAATTGGTGCTTATGTCAATCTGGGAGCATATTATTTAGTTGGGATTCCGGCTGCCATTTTATTAGCTTTTGTATTACATGTTGGTGGGAAGGTAAAAAGCAATTGTTAATCTCTTGGCCAAAATCGCGATCATATGGTTTGGTTCAACCTGCTAATAAATATAATTGTTGTAGGGTCTATGGTTGGGGATCACATGTGCTCTCATTGTTCAAGTATTTGCTCTAATGATCATTACAATACGCACGGATTGGGAGAAAGAGGTGAAAACTTTCTTCATTGTTCTTAATGATTTCTTTCATTCTTTTGATAAATATTCATGCGGTGCATTATTTGCTGCTGACACATGCCTTCGTTTTTCTGTTTTCTTTTATTCAGGCAAAGAAGGCTACCGATAGAGTCTATGATTCTATAACAACAGACAGCTTAGTCTCATGAAGAATATGAGCTGGTTGTGAAAGGGAGACATATGAATGTGATCTGATTGTGAAAGGGAGACATATGAATGTGATCTACGTTACTGAAAATATGTAATATTATGATATACAATCGGTAGTAGTTTTAGAGTTGTTGGACCTGTGTGCAGGTGTGTGTTCATTTGAATCTTGTGTTCAGATCCAATGGCAAAAGTGTATTGATAAAAACGCATAATAATACTTTCAATTTTGATGAGAATATGAGATGAATTCAAAACCATACGACTGAGATCACCTCTAGACCTGTCCATAACTGTCCTGAAAACGGATTGTAATTACTAGTAACAGTCGTGGATGCCTGGCTTTCAGGACAGTTATGGACAGGTCTAGAGGTGATCTCAGTCGTATGGTTTTGAACCAATTATCTACCATTTACTAGTGAGCCTTTATGGTGTGTCCTTGGTATGGTTCTCTTTTAGACTATTGACTTGAGGATGACCCGCTTTGTTGATGGATTGGGTTCGTCTAGTCAAGAATAATTCTCCCATAAGGGATTAGTTCAGGGACTTAAAATCCGTCTTCATAGCATTTTAGGACGAGATAAAGGGAATTTTTTTTAAGGAATTTAAAATTCTTACCAATTCAAATGGTTCAATTGAAATCCATCCGTTTTAAATTCTTTTGTTTGAATAGCGTATTAAGATAAATTATTTATGGTCAAATTTTAAAATTAGAAAATAAGAATTAATTTATAAATTTTAAAATTTAAAGGGGGCAACTTGTAAGATTTGAAAAACTCATTTAGACTAATTTATAATATTTTTTAAAAAAAAATTGAGGGTCAATTTTAATATTTTAGAAAAAAGGAGATCAATTTGCAAAATTTTAAATAATAATATTGGTCAATTTGACATTTAAATTCTATGTAGTATGCGAGGAATGTGAAATTCTTTGATTTTAGGTATTATTTCAAAATCATAAACACGGAGTGTCAAATTGAGAAGCAAACCAAGATTCTTACAAGATGATTAAACATCTTACTCATGATTCGAAATAACCACATATGGAGTTTATGAGAATCAAGCAAGGTAATGTCATTGAATGGAAGGCTGATGGTCAGGTTATAGGTCCTTCCAATACTAAACAATCAACAATGGTTCATAAGAAAAAGTCAAAGAAAAATGATAATGCTCTCCATAATATTCCATATTGTGACAAGACTAGTCTAGATACAGGTGGAATTGTGATGGATGTCTCTCTCCTGGATAAGCCTATAAGAAATCATTATCTCATTTAAAAGGATTTTGGTGAGGAGACCAAGGAAACCACTATAGGAAGTCATGATGATGATAAAGATGTGCCAGACATCACCACTGACATATTGACACAATCTTAAATTTATTAGGAAAATGATGATCATATACATGAAGATGTTGAGGTTGATACTACCATTAATAGTAATGGCGTTGATAATAACCATGATCATGTCATAGAAGATGAAGAGACATTGTGTGAAGATATGCCCCATTCTGAAGAAGATGTAGGGTTGAATGATGGTTAAACTCTCGATCAAATTTCCCACTTTGAAGCTATCATATTGATACCAAAAATTTCATGTATTATGAAGGTCAAACTTTATCAAACGGGTGTGAAAATTCTTATCTCTCAGTAGGTACTTGAATGGGGAAGTTGAAGAGTTTATTTGTGCCAAGACAATGAAGATAATCTCTGAGAAATTAACCAAGTCTCATGACACTGCTACTAATGAAAAATCTCATGTGGTGAATAATGTGAGTGACAAAGTTGATGATAATGATTCCGATAATATTGATAATGAATTTATCCCTTTGAATAATGAATTTCATGATAGGCCTGAACCAGAAAATGAGGGTGTTACTAAAGATGTTGATCTTTGTAAAAATGTGCTGAAGAGGAAATGTTGGAAGTGGATAGCCACTGAAAAAATCCTTCAAGAGAAGCTTTGGAATTTGAAGACAATGTTCAACTGCTAGATGATGTCATTATCAATGACTATGAAAATATTATGATAATCCCCAGTTGTATTGGTGGGATGATAGACAAGATAGTGGAGCACTATTTTCGAAAAATGCAGTACGGGGAACTCAATTATACTATTGGTCTTAGAGAAAAGAAAATAGAAGACATTAGTGTTGTATCCCAAAGTAAGTATGCGAAGAGAATAGAAAAGAAGTTTAGTTTTGATCAAGAAAATATTAAGAGAACTCAAGCTACTACTCATTATAAGATTTCAAAGGATGAAAGTGGAGTTGATGTAGATCAAAACTTATATAGAAGCATGATTAGTAGTCTGCTCTACCTCGTAACAAGTATACCTGATATCACTTTTCTATAGGGGTGTGTGAAAGATCTTAAGGAAAACCTAAGGTTGTTCATCTTTCTCATGTAAATACAATCTTGAGGCATGTGAAGGGACATTCAACTATGGTATTGTTTACTGTGGAAAATAGTAAACAACCGCTGGTCCTCCCAAAATCCTATAAACTAAGGGTTACTGCAAGATCGACCAGTTGATCTTAAGACATGTGCTAAGATTTTGATATTATACTTGTTCTGTCGAAATCCTTACTACTAGAAATATTTTTCTATGAATAAGGGAACAAGTATAAAGGCTTTCCACACTATGGTTCGACCGAATGACTGGTGACTCGTGACCGACATATGGTATTCAACGAAATAAGAATCAATAAACTAACCGACAGGTAACTCGTGACCGACAAAAAGTATTAAATTGTTTACGCGAAGCAAAACATAACGTAAAAGTATTGCTCAAAAGTAAATCGAAAGCAAGTAAAATACTCGAAAAAGAAAATTGAAAAGTAAAGGATTTGCATTGAAATATAAATGGTGATTCACGTACATCAAACACTTCTTCACTCTTTGCTTCCTTACGCTCGAAATTATAGAGTTTTAAAAAGTGATTTTAGTACAGATGAACACCCAAAAAACTACACTGAATCAACTTATTTATAGTAACTACAAGGTAACTGCCTAGATATAATCTACGCGGACATATTTGAAATTTAAGGCAACTGCTTCACTAGATATTGCCACCTATTTGGCGCTCAATCAACACACAAACTACTGGTAACTGCTTGTTGATTTCGAAATTTGAATCTTCCCGCTTCCAGCTTGCTTCGACGATACCTTCCGGCAAGACTAAATCATTAGAAATCTTCTAAGTCTTGAACTCCCTTTGGTCGATAAGACCAAATTCGACTATTTTCTTTGTCTTTCATATTTTGGTCTACTAGACCAATTCTCCAGCTATCTGGTCATTTGTTACCAATTTTTCTCCTTTTGGTCAACAAGGCCCAACTTCGACAATCTGTTTTGATATTTCCATTGATCATTAAATTCTTCAATTCGACAAAGGCCAAATCTCAAACACTTTGGCTTCAGTTTCCCAAAACCTTTAATTCAGGAGATTACCTTTAACTTATGGGAATATCCTTATCTACCATACGTGCTTGAATACCTTAAAATTATTTAGGGTAACATGTATACTTTACTCACATGACACCAACTCAATATTAGTTAGGCTCTACGATGTTGATTGGGCTAGAAGTGTAGATGATAGAAATAACACATCTTGTGGACGCCTCCTTCTTGGAAACAAATTAATATCTTAGTTTAGAAAAAAATCAAAATTATGTCTCATTATTGTTGTAGGAATAGTCCTTGAACAAGTATTTTTAATTATCGTATCCACATGGATTGGTGTTATATCGTAGTCTTTCAATAGTAAAGCGTATTTTAAGATAAAGTAACACAAGGGTTTGTTTTCTAAACTTCTCGTATCATGAGTTTCAAGCAAACAACTTTAATATCCTTTTCAAAGAGAGTTATGTTTGGAATCAAGAGAGTTTGGGTTTGTTTTCAAATGATGGAAGCATGTCAAGATTAGTTTCATTGACCTAATTTCATGTACATTCTATTAACCAAGTGATGAACTAGTTGATGATTTCTATAAATACGTATCCTCTCAATCTTGTTGATTTCTCACCGAGATTGTGAGTTTTATCATGTAAATCTTTGAATGATTTCTCACCACAACTATTGACATGATAATAATGAAGTTCAATACAAGTAAACACTAACTCACAAATCTATTTATAGCATTTGTTCATTAGTGGAAGAATATCCTAGGTCAACTTTGAAACATCCTTTTTCAATCATGATTCAAAGCATAAAGAGATAGTAGAACAAAGATATTCAACATATATAAATCATCAACCATGTTCATACACAAAGAGATTAAAAGAAATACATGAAAGTTTGGTCAACTACCTCTAATCTTGACACAAAAGAGCTTAGCTACTCATTTTCATGGTTGCTTTGCTTACAAGATTGTTGGAGAAGATGATGAACATAGAAGAAAATCACTAAGAACAATATTCAAAATCCAATTTTCTATGCCCTAGATTACAACAATGATGAATGATAAAGAAGAAGTGTGTTTTTTTAGCCTTTCTAGCACATCAAAGCAGGTGGAAAAATAGAGAGTTGGTGAGCCAAAAGTGAAAGCATGGGTCACTGTCCTTTTTCTGATTTTCGCAGACCGCACTAAGTCCGCTTACCGCTAAGCGCTCATGCGCAACACTGAGCGACCGTAGCATGCTTCTTCTTCCAAAAATTTCTTCAAAAAGAAACATCCCAAGAGCTCTTCAAGTTTCCTTGAATCCAAGCTTGAGGGAATCAATATTAAAAACCTACAATTCAAATGTAAACTAAGTTAAATAATATATTATAAACAAAAACTAAATAAAAACATAATTAAACCAAAATACTATACTAAATACTACTAATTAATTAAAAGACATTGTAAAGGACCACAAAATCATCTACAAAATGGCCACAATTTGGTCCTTAACAATTATCTACAAGTGAATCTGAATATATTGTTTAACGGTGCAGTTATACTCAATTAAAATGGATACAGTAAATGGTGAATGAGTATAATATGGGACAATATGTCATGAGGTTGTTCTTCATTACGAAATATGTGGTTAAAAAGAATTTTATTGAGAAACAGTTGGGAGACATTGTTAATAAAGCTTTGCATATAAGTCAGTTTGAAAAACTAAGGGGTGAACTTGGTAATTGCATCAGGAAAGGTCTATGTCAGTCAAAGCTAGAAGGGCGTGCAGACATAAAGGTCAATTTCTCTCCTTTTTGGTCAATGATACACATGGAACAAAGGTAAAATTAATTGTTTCAAACCTCTTGTTATGGTTAATCATTATTAGCAACAATTATGTTCCTTATCCCATCTCTCAAAGAACAAATCAGTTAAGTCTGAGTTAAAATTCTGCACACCAAAAGAAGAATTCCTCCTTCGAGGTAATTAGTATAAGGAAGGATATTGAGATATTTCTCAAGGACAAGAAAAACAAGACTAAGGGGGTTGGTTCCACTTCCTCTACACATGAGGGTATCACGGTGGAAAAATCAGAAGACCAATCTATTGACTAACTTGACTAACAAAATTAAGAAGTCACCAGTGAACTTCATTGTTTCCAAGGAAAGGGAAAAGATCAAAACCCTATATTAAACATGAAATGCAAGAAGCATAACTAAAATTAAAGCAAGTAAGAAGAGATCTAAGGTACTAGGGTTGATTATACAAAGGGAAGGTATTAGCATCCTATGTATCTATAGTACTCTATAGGAACCTCTTACAGTATCTATTTTTTTGGTTAAGATTGGTTTGTTTGCTAAAAGAATGTGAGGGTGAGAAAAGAAATATATTTTTATTATATTTTTGTGTTTGGAAAAGCGTAAAGTCTTATACCTACGTACAAATGAAGGATCAAAACATCGTAGTTCGTGGTAAAAATAACAAAAGCGTTTGTTAAGGTTGAATTCATGAGAAGAGACATTACGTCATCTTTAGAGAAATACTCAACTAAACATCCAATGTATGAGAAGACAGATCTTTGCATCATCTTAGAGGGAAGAGCTCCAACTTGGATATAAAATCAACAAACATGCCACTAAACTCCCTTAAGTCAAAAAGAATCACGTTGTTTCAATCATACCATGAAGAAAGAAGAATTACATTTCAACTGTGAAGATGATTCATATCTAATCTTTTGAGAAAGTGTTTTAAATTGAAAATCCAAGTGGCACAAAGTTTGAAGTGAGGTTTGTGTCTTTTTAGTGTTTTGAAATTGTTTAATATGCTTAAGTGTATCGAAGTATTTATTAAAAAAATAAAGTTTGAAAATATGATGACATAAAGTCAAGGTTCTCTTTTGAATGTGGTTCAAGTTTGAAATTAAGGTTTAGGTATAAAGGTAAACAAAAAACAATTAGAAAGATGACACGCCGGAGGTAAACACATAGAGATGAACCTAAGACATGCACATGACTATCAAGTCAAGAACTACAATCTTTTTCAATTGATTTTGACACAATTATTAACACAAATGAAGTATAAACATCAACAATCATCACATGAACAATTAAATTAATATCAAAGCAAAGAAACATGTAAGCTTCGTGAAACATCAATTAAGACCTTAAGACAATAGTATGGATTGGTCAAATCAAATAGTATGTGCCAACCTGAAATTTCTATGTTTTGACACATAAGTCAAAAATCAATTGTATGTGCAGGTCTGAAAAGGAAGCTGTGTCGGCCTATGCAATTCAATAGCTATTTGCTTAAATACTGTAGTACATATGCAGGCCTGAAAATTGTATCTACCGACACATAAACTAAACAAATTGGAAGTTACAATATTTGTCGGCCTGTATGAATGCATGTGTCGGCCTAAGAGCTCAAGAGGTTACATGCTTCAAAATTGATTTGCATGTGCCGACCTGAAACACGTATGTGCCGACATATGCAAGAAAAATTTATGCTAAAACTTATTTTTCAAAACTTTGGTCAATTTTAAATTGGTTTTCAATGATTCCTAACAAGAGAGTTCCACAAGACATAGAGGTACCGTCCAATATACATAAATGCTAAGTTTTCATAATTTTGATATCATGCAAAACAACATCTAATGGCGAAGTTGCGCTCAGAATGTGATCTAGCAAAAAATTTCTTACGATATTGTTTTTGTGAATTGAACACTATAGTAAAAAAAATAGAAACCAAAATAAATTTTAACAAAGTCTAATTGTAACATAAACAGAATAACAAAATAAATGCAATGCCTAATAAATTTCATTATAAGGACGCAAAGTTGTTTCAAATAAATTTTGAACAAAGTCTACTTATATTTTAAATTTAAATTTTATAAAAAAATTATCAAAAGTACGTCGTTTTGTTGAAGAAAAAAGAGAAACATTTAACCCATCGATTCTCTAGTTTTCACCGATTTGATCGATTTTATCCGATTACCACTGGTTTAATAACTTATCCAATCTAACAATCAGACAAGACCGATAACACTTTCTATTCAGTCCGATTTGTAAAACCATGTAATAAATAATTAAAATTAAAAAGTTTTATTTAAATTTTACAAGGGCCTTTCCTTTATTTAAAGTTTAAATGAACTTTATGGAATTTCCATTAATACACACCTATTTAAAATATAATTATTAATCTTAATACCATTTCATACTAATTAAACATAATTAAAATAAAACTAACAATCATAGTTACTAATTTTAACAATTCTCATAGAAAGTAGAAAAACAAAGTGCATGAATGACATCGTCACTGCACTCCTTCCCAAACAACTTTTTCTTCATTTTTCTAAATACAAAACGAAACAATAAAAACCAAAACACCTTTTCCCGCATGTATCTTCTTTTATATTTCATTTCACACTACTTCACTCTATCTCTCTGTGAAACCAATAGTAGAAGAGAGAAAGAGAAGAGAATCAATAAAGATGTCTCTTCATTCTCCTTTGGTTGGTGAAGAAACAAACCAGGACAGCAAGGAAGAAGACAGAAGAGAATTGATTGAAGAAGTGAGAAAGCAGTTATGGCTATCAGGACCGTTAATTTCGGTTACACTTTTGAATTTTGGTATCATTGTTATTTCTGTTATGTTCGTTGGTCATCTTGGTGAATTGTCTCTTTCTGGTGCTTCCATGGCTACTTCTTTTGCTTCTGTTACTGGCTTCAGTTTATTGGTTAGTTTTTCCCTCCTTTTCCATGGATATTAGTCTTTTGTTTGTCACTTAATTGTTTGTTATTGTTTTGGTTAAATTGATTGGAATGGCTAGTGCCTTAGACACATTATGTGGACAATCATATGGTGCAAAGCAGTACCGCATGTTAGGAGTACACATGCAGAGAGCAATGTTAATTCTCATGATTGTCGCTGTTCCCCTCGCGACTATTTGGATAAACACGAAATCCATTCTCATTTTACTTGGCCAAGATCTTGAAATATCTGCAGAAGCTGGTAACTATGCTAAGTTAATGGTTCCATGCCTTTTTGCTTATGGTCTTCTACAATGCCTCAACAGATTCTTACAGACACAAAATATTGTATTTCCAATGATGTTTAGCTCTGCGGTTACGACGTTACTGCACCTTCCTATATGTTGGTTTATGGTGTACAAGTCTGGGTAGCAGAGGGGCTGCCATAGCAAATTCTATATCCTATTGGATCAATGTTACCATACTCTCACTCTATGTCAAGTTTTCTCCTTCATGTAGAAATACTTGGCATGGATTTTCCAAGGATGCACTAGCACTTAACAACATCCCTATTTTCTTGAAGCTCGCCATTCCATCAGCTGTTATGGTTTGGTAATCACTTTCTCTAATACTTCTTTGAAAGGAAAAAGTGCTTATAATGTTTTGTTACCTTTATGAACCTTATTACATTTTTTTTTATTTCGTTGTGGCGAGCACTAGCAGCTTGGAAATGTGGTCATTTGAATTTTTGGTTATCATTGCTGGTCTTCTTCCTAATCCCAAGCTAGAAACATCAGTGCTTTCTATCATGTAGGTTTTGTATTTGAGATTCTCTTTTTGATATTGTATTGAAAACATTACTATTCTTATTTTCATCAACTTATTAGTATTGAATTGGTTTTGTCAGTTTGAATACAGCAGAGGCTATTTGGATGATCCCATTTGGACTTAGTGGAGCAATAAGGTTAGTTTCTTATGCAGTTTTGAATTCAGTAGCACTCTCATTATTTTACTTATGCCGAATCTCTCCAAAATTTGTTCTCTTTCTTATTTTCATGATAAACTTCTTGGTCATGCTTTAGAGTGGTTGACTGACTCTTGCAGCATTCGTGTTTCCAATGAACTTGGGGCTGGTAATCCACAGGCCGCACGTTTGGCAGTGTGCGTTGTTGTAGTGATTGCCATTCTTGAGGGCATCGTAGTCGGAGCAGTGATAATACTTATACGCAATATCTGGGGTTATGCTTATAGTAATGAAGAAGTTGTCAAATATGTAGCAACTATGTTGCCAATTCTTGCTGCATCCAACTTCCTGGATGGACTGCAATGTGTTCTTTCAGGTACTGCTAGAGGATGTGGTTGGCAGAAAATTGGTGCATATGTCAATCTGGGAGCATACTATTTAGTTGGGATTCCAGCGGCCATTTTATTAGCGTTTGTATTGCATGTTGGCGGGAAGGTAAAAACAATTGTTAATCTCTTAGCCAGAATCGTGATCCTATGGTTTGGTTCAACCTGATAATTAATATAATTATTGTAGGGATTATGGTTGGGAATCACATGTGCTCTCTCTGTTCAATTATTCGCTCTCACGACCATTACAATACGCACGGATTGGGAGTTAGAGGTGAAAATTTTCTTTATTTTTCTTAATGATTTCTTTCATTCTTTTGATAATTATGCGTGTGATGCATTATTTGGTGCTGACACATGTTTTTGTTTTTCTGTTTTCTTTTATTCAGGCAAAGAAGGCTGTTGATAGAGTCAATGATTCTATAACAACAGACAGCTTAGTCTCATGAAATAATAGATGAGCTGATTGTGTGGAAGTGATACATATATATGATACTGAAAATATCTAACATCATGATACAAATTGGGTCCTATGCAGTAGTTTTAGAGTTGTCGGACTTGTCATCTGTGTGCAAGTGAGTTCATTTGAATCTTGCATTCAGATCCAATGGCAAATGCGTATTGATAAAAATGCATAATAATACAATCAAATATTTGGATTCGAGTGATAAACGAGTTTCTTCTAAAAACCAAGATTTGGAAAATGTCAATTTATAATATTTAGTCAGTGTCATGACCTCTCGATACGAACTCTGGATTACTAAGACTCAATTTCTCTGGAAACCATACTGTGAAATGAAATGCATCATAATATTATCAATTATGATGCGATGGGATTCAAATGTAATTGTCTTATGAGAGTAAGATGAATTCAAAATTAGTATTGATAAAAATATGGAGTTGGCATTCACATATTTTAAGTATTTCTAAAATGTTGTCAAATCTGAATGTTTTCATAATTTTTACGTTGTACTTAGCTTTCTTAGCCTACTTGAAATTGGGAAAATGGGTGAAAGATTTTTATGATTCAAGATCAAGGTGACCTGTGGATAACATTTGTCTGACATGTTGCTCCATTACGATTGTATTTGAATGACCTAAGATTATGTAAGGATTATGAAAGCACTGATGTTTTATTAAGGTAGATTTGTAGTCACTTCCAAATTTAGAGGAATTACAATTGTTGGATAAAGGTGTTTTTAAGATTATGTGGAGCGATGATCTTGGATAAAGGTGTTCTTATCTAGTGTTTGATTCTTGTTTCTAAATATTCTCTCCTCTCTTCCTTCTTCTTTGTGTGTATCTTTGATGATATGAAAATAATTTATGCATTTGTGAGAAATGAGAAGGAATCAAAAAAATTGGTGTTGCTTGCCTAAACGTGTCCTTTTATAGGCAATTTATTCCAACAAGCACATTGTATTCCAAGAATCATGTCCTAACAGTCATGAAGAGAGAAAAAGAGAGATTTAAATTTTGAAAATTTCAAAATAAAATCTCATTGACTTAATTATACCTCTATCAAAACTATCATCACAATTAAGTGTGTTTCATTTAAGCCAAATATTATTTACATCAGTCACACCTAATTAATAAATTAATTCTTGTACTATGATCAGGACAATAAACTCTATACACTTTTGGTTTTTTAAGATACCCAATAAAAAAACAACTAATGGTTCTTGCATAAAGCTTATTTTCATGTGGATTATACTCCTTTACTTCAGCTTGGCATCCCAAACATGAAGGTTCCTTAAACTAGGTTTCCTTTTTGTTTATACTTCATAAGTTGTCTTAGGAGTTGGCTTGCTAGGAATCTTATTAATCAAATACGCAATGGTCCTTAATGCATAGGTCCACAATGATAATGGTACATTATTATAATTTAACATTGACCTAACCATGTTCATAAGAATACAATTTTGCCTCTCAGTTACACGGTTTTATTGTGGTGTGTTAGGCGTAGTATATTGTGCACATATGCCACGACTTTCTATAAACTTAGAAAATGGACTAGGACATTGTCCTTTCTCATTATATTTTTTCGGTGTTATGCAACTCCGTTGGGCTACTGTTGTGATGGAAGAAGGTTGAAGGGATATATGCTAGACACTCTGATGTCAAAATGAGGTTTAGAGAAAAATGCAAGTAAAGAGTGAGAGAATGAATGAATACCTGACCCTCTAGTGAAGAGGGTATTTATAGCCTCCAGCGTTGGGCCAAGATCCTCATATTGGGCCAGGTAAGTAGGCCCAAAATGGAGACTACCAGGACCTACGTGTGTAGTGGAGACCAACACATGGTCTCCGACCTAGGTGAACTTCCCTGAAATACCAGAAAAGTAGTGGACACGGTCTTTTCGAAACCAGGAGGACTATGTGATATCCGAAGAGACTTTGGTTGTGTTCCCTATGAGGAAGAGACATCATGACAGGCACCTAGATGTGACGTCCTCAACATGTACGTGTCAGAGATATCTCCAACTGACACGTGGAAGAGAGACTCTCGACAAGGCTGAGAAGAACAACAAAAGCATAACTTTTTTCTCTAATGCTTAAGAGGATAATGGCCAACCTGAGATGGACATTGATGAGGATCTTTCTAATACCATTTTGCTTCTTGGAAAGCTATTGAATTAAGTATTGAAAAGATTGGACAAAAGAGAAAGACCAGATGTCAAGAACATCTCATACGACTTCAATAACAATTTTGATCTTCATAAGAGAACAAGAGCAGAAGAGAAGTCAACTCAAAGCAGAGGTATTCAATGTTTTGAATGTGAACGATATGGTCATATCATACCTTAATGTCCCAGCTTCGTAAAAAACAGGAAAAAGGTTTCACTGCATCTTGGTATGATGCTGTTAAGTCAAAATATGAACACAATTCCGAGAATGCCAAACTTGTGTTGGCTCTATCCGACTGATGGCCAGGTGATGTTGAAGCCTATGATGAGAATGATATCTATGAAAATCTAGATGTGTCCTTCAGGGATACTTGTTACAGGTGTGAAGAAAGCCTCAAGAAAGAGCAAGAGCAA
This sequence comes from Vicia sativa, assembly GCA_021764765.1. NCBI lineage: Eukaryota > Viridiplantae > Streptophyta > Magnoliopsida > Fabales > Fabaceae > Vicia > Vicia sativa. The sequence continues at coordinate 260,430,358 of CM038792.1, forward strand.
AGGAAGATCATTGTTGATTTGGAAAATAAGAGGAAGCAACTCCTTAGTATTGTCTCCCATCTACAAATCGAGGTAACACACTTAAAATCCAAGCATGATAAATTGACTGATTCCATTAATATGGTAAAAGAGGATAAAGATACCAAAGTTCATTATCAATCTGATAATAAACTGAGAAGAATGTCGTAAGAAAAGATCATTTTTGTTGTGAAGAAGAAAGAAACCGGCATGTCCAAGTAGATGTTAAAACATCTTGGAAGAAATCATCAACCTTAATCAGCGTGGAGGTGTCACTAATGTGGTGATTTTGGTTATACAAATACTTTTTTCTTCAAATTGTATGGAGATAAAAAAATGTTCAGTTAATACAAATTCTAATAAAATGAGCAAATAGAGAAGTGTTGAAAATTGGGATGTTAACCTTGTTTCTCATACTTCTTTGAGAGAATCAACTTGTAAAGACTATTACTTTGACAATGGATGCTCTAGATATATGATAGGGATGCAGAAGATGTTGGCAGACGTCAAACCTCTTCCCATATAATCAATTAAATTTGGTGATGGATTTAATGGGAAAATCAAATGAGTTGGAAAGATGATGTGTGATGGTTGTCCCAGGTTATAAAATGTGTTATTTGTCAAAGGATTGACTTCTAATCTTATTAACATTAGTCAACGGTGTGACAAAGGTTTATTATTCAACTTCTCAAGATCTGAATGTCTTGTAAAAGATGGGGAATAAGTTATTCTAATTAAAGCGGTAAGGTCCAAATACAACTGCTACTTGTGGGAATTCAAATAGTTTCTTACTCTTCCACATTTTCGACTATCAATAAGGATGAAGTACAACTATGACACCAGAAACTTGGAAATCTTCATTTCAAAAGAGTGAAGAAGCCATAACTGAAGGAGTCATTAGAGATATGCCAAAGCTCAAGATCGAAGATGGATAAGTCTATAATAAATGTGAAAATAAAAAGCAATTCATGATGTCACACACAATGTTGCAACATCACAATACTTCCAAAGTGTTAGAACTTCTTTATATGGATGTAATGAGACCATTACATATAGACGACCTATGAGGAAAACGGTATGTCTTTATGGTTGTAGTTGACTTTTCTGGATTTTTTTGGTTGAATTTTCTTCGTGAGAAATCAGATACATTTGAAGTCTGCAAAGATCCGTGTCAAAGCATTCAAGAGTAAAAGAAAAGTATGATTGATAGGGTAAGAAGAGACAATGACATAGAGTTTAAGAATACAAAATTCTCAGAATTTTGTGATTCTATAGTAATAAGCCATGCGTTCTCTTATTCTTGGAAGACTTAGGGATATTGAGTTATTGAGAAAAAGACTAGATCAACGCCATATCCCTACATCTCCATGCTCAAGATTGATCAAGACAAACTCTCTCCTAAGAAATTGATCTACATGTGATTTCTAATGCCTCAAGTGGACTTAATGCTTCCTCATAAGTCTCAAAGTATCTCTATATCAAGTTTCAAGCCTCACATCACAAATTTACTCCGTCAATTGCTCAGATGATTGAAAATTAATTGTATTGGACAAAAAGTCAATTATGGTCAAAATACAGTAAAACTTCACCATATTTTGTCAACATCAAAATTCTGAAGTTATATCCATCATTTGATCAAGGGTTGATCATGATTCATCAAGAGAACTCAAGATTCATCAAAAGTCAAAAGTTACTAAATTAGGGTTTTCTTAGGAGAAGTCAATTGAACTTTGACCAAGCATAACTTTCACATACTTCATCAGAAATTCCTCAACTAAAGCTCATTTTAAATGAATTTCAATTCTCTACAACATTGTACCTTATCGGTTTTTACCAAAAAATACTTCCTTTGAGAGATATCGGCCAAGACATTATAGATCCTTTCGAAAGTCAACAAAAAGTCATCTTTTCTAAAATAAGTATACATGAACATGGAAGCTTCAATTGAAATGAAAGCAAAAATACGTTTTAGAGGGCATATTAAGCTTTCTAAAAAGTTCAAGATCATCTTCAAATGTTGAGAATTGAGCACGATATGATTGATAAAATTTTTGCAATTTTGAGAAGATGCATGAAGTGGAAATTGAGCAATCTTGAAATTTTGTCAAATGGGCCTATGTTTTGAGACTTTAGACATGTTTATAACATCGTCAAGGACATATAAGCCCATAAATGCATTATCTTACCATTTATATATTTTTTATTTTATTTATTTAAAATTAAAATTAAATTAAAATAAAATGCAAGATGATTTATAAGGCGTGTGGGTTTGAGATCTGAGTTCCTTGAGGTCCAAACAACTCTATGCAACCTGGAAAAAACGCACAAGAAGAATTATTGCAAGATTGGCCTAAATTTGGAAGCTTTTAAATTTATTTTCAAATCAAATATTTTCACATTGAATGCAATATATTTTCCTCTCAATTCTTGACCTAATTCACTCATTATAAATACAAGATCAACGCCAAAAGCAAGGGGACGAAAAAAGCTTACACAAAAAGCCCTAAGAAAAACTTTCAAAATTTCAAAGATTAGGGAAAACTAAAACCCTATTCTCCAACCATTCTCAAATAGTTTCAAGCACTCAATCATACTCCTGAGGTTCTCAGGAGTCGATCACTATCCTTAAGCAAGCCATATCGTGCCCAGAATTGTGTCCCTCGAGTTGCACCAATTGGTAAGAAATTTGGAAACTCAAACTCTTTATTCGTACAATTTAAATGACATCAATGATTGTATACATGTTCATTCTAATGTTTGTGATTTTTTAGAACCATTACACGCAAGCTTTGATGCTTAAATCGTAGGATACCATTATTAGGGTTTAAGAACTGTTAAGCTTCGAACTGCATGATACATGACGTTTCAGGCCAAACGAACACCACCATTGGATTCAAAGCCCTCAAATTATGGGGTATGGTCCTCCTTTTGCATTTATGTTTTCTATTTTGCAGGTTCGGTGTTTGACGTGACCGGAGAAGACGACCAAAGCTTGACTCTGGCGTCTTTGACTTCGTTTGACTCTAGAGGGCAGGCGTGGCGAGGCATGATTGGTCCATTCAAACACAGAAACCCATTTGCACGTGTTTTGATTCTAAAACTGATTTATGGAATTTGAATTCAAATATATATTTATGTTTGAGACTAAACACACAGATGTGTCACTACCCCAGTGGTTCAACATGCGTGCATAGTCTCTTCATTCATCAGGTCGATCGTTTGAGCCTGCCTTTTGCCAATTTTTTCAATGATTTCTGATTTTTGCAGGATAACACATACATATTTCCAAAGGCAGCATAGTTACACCACAAGCATGTGGCTCACTGGAAATCTTTTGAACTTGTGACCCCAAGGTCACGAGTTCAACACTCTCCAGCCCTAACTTATTTTTAAACACTAGTTTCCTTCACATTTTTTTCTATTTCTTTTCAATTTCTTTTTTTAATTTAATTTCTTTTCAAAACCTTTTCTGTAATACTTTAAAAAATCACAAAAATATTTTTATTTTAGTTTTAGGATTAATTAATTTTTGACATAAATTTATTTATTTTTAATTAGGTTTAAAATTATTTTCATAATTAACTTCTAATTAATTAGCTAATTTCTTTTCTTATATAAAATCAATCACAAAAATAATGAAATTCTGGCATCAGATACTTGATGTCAATTAGAATGTTATGACACTGGTATCTGATGAACGTTTAAACAATATTAATAACAAGGTAAAAACAGTAAAGGAGACAATCAATTGTTAACCCAGTTCGGTGTGTAATTACACCTACATCTGAGGGCTACCAAGCCAGAGAGGAAATCCACTATAAGAGGTATTAATTCTAGATTAAACCAACTGTTTATATCCTTCACTTAAGACCAACCCAATGCAACTTCAATCTAAGAACCACTTAGACCTGAGAACCTACTCACTCCCCCTTAATCACAGCAGTGATTATAAATCAATACTTAACAGAACTATGAAGACACTCTTGAACACAAATACTTGATCATGCTTCAAAGCTTTTAATCAAGAGACATAGCACTCGTGCTTCAAAGCTTTGAGTGACAAAACTACAGTTACAGAAAATCCTACTCCATTGCACTTATCATAGTGATAATTGCTTGGCTCACAAGTAAAACTAAAACAAAGACAAAAGTATTGAACTCACGATCAAGCATTTCTGTTCGCTGCTTTCTTCTTCTATTTTCTCTTCAAAAACGTGCATCTTTAACATTAGGATCTGTGAGATTATATAGATGCAAGAGTGGACTTCGTCTTGGGCTTGCATAACAATAATTAGGGTTAACCAAAGTTAACCTGTGGACTTAGTCTTGGGCTGCAAAATAATAATTAGGGTTAACTAATGTTAACCTAATTTCCACATATAAAGGAATTTAAGCATGGTTTCCTCCTGAAACAATCCAGCCCACAATAAACTTACTTTCCTGAAAACTCTCAGGAAATTAAAACAACATATTCCACTTATTCAGAATGTCTTAACATTGGATGTGACATCACACATCTTACACACTTCTCTTGCAGAACCTGTTCTTCTGAAAATAGCACACCATCTGTTATGCAAATATACTGAGTTGCATCGGTAAATACACTCCTCCTGCAGAATTGTCTTCATATCAGAATGTCATGACATCAGTCAAGACATTAGCACACCAACTGGTTTTACCAAAAATTGCAGCCAACACAAAACACTTACAAACTCCCCCTTTGGCAATTTTTTTGGCTAAAACCATCTAGGCTATCAGAGCGCAACTAGAGCAGCAAAAATCCTGATTAATTCTCCCCATTTTTAGCCACAAAGGGGCCAAAGGTACAAGTTCCCAGTACATCAAGTTCAACAGCACACCATTAGTTACAGGCCAGTAAAACATAAAGTCAGAACCACAAAAAAAACATCAACAAGCTGCAAACACCAAGCAGTAACCAGCAACCTGCACCAAAAAAAAACACCAATAACTCTGTTCAGGTAGAATCATCTTCTGAGTTGTCACTGTCTTCATCATCTTCTTCAGTTGAACTTTTGTAAGTGCCAGCAAGCTGTTCTTCCTTTTCTTCTTTGGCTATAGAGCACACAAAGGAGTAGTTAGTATTCTTAGATTCCCATAAGTAGCAGTTATCTTTTGACCTGACTCCTCTCATGACAACTTCCTTTTATTCATTTGTGACAAGGCATTCAGACTTTGTGAAGTTGACCTTGAATCCTCGATCACATAGTTGACTAATACTGATGAGATTTACAGTTAGTCCATTTACCAACAACACACCATCCAGGTTTGGAACTCCAGGACAGTCCAGTTTTCCAACACCTTTGATTTCACCTCTTTCTCCATCTCCAAAAGTTACATAGCTAGTAGTGTGTGGTTTGATGTCACTCAACATATTCTTGATTCTAGTCATGTGTTTAGAACACCCACTGTCAAAGTACCAGTCTTCTTTGGCTGATACTCTAAGAGAAGTCTGAGCTATTAAAGCTTCAGTTTTTGCCATCCATTTTTTATTCTTTGTTGGCTCATTAGCTTTAGATTTGACACGAGGAGTCTGATCAGGGTATCCATATAATCTGTAACATAATGGTTTATGTGTCCAAATCTTCCACAGTAATGACATCTCCATCTTTAAATTTTTCTCTTTGAGTGATTCATGTTTCTTTTTCCTAGATGTTGAGTCCTATATTGTGACATCTGTTTTGACATCTGTTTTTCAGGTCGTGGTTGATTGATGTTAAGAGTAGATTCCTTTGCAGCTACATATCCTATTCTAGACATATTTCCTGCATTTTGTCCAGTTTGAAGGAATTCTTCCAATTTGTCTATTTCGTTGGTTAACATTCTGACAGACTTTGTCATCTGATCAAGTTTGGAGTTTAGCATGAGGACTTCACTTTTGAGGTGAGTTATGGTAGCAATGTGGTCCTTTTTCTCAGCTTCTAGATTCACTATGAGTTTCTTCTACTTCTCTCCTTGTTGACAGACTTCAGCACTCCTAATACACAATTTCTTGTAGGAATCTGCAAGTTCTTCAAAAGTCAGCTCCTCATCACTTGACTCATTGTCAGAATTACATAAGCTAGTTAGTGCAGTAACCAATTTAGCTGATTCCTCTCCAGAGTCACTCTCTGATTCACCATCAGACCAAGTAACAGACAGTTCTTTCTTTAGATAGGTAGGACATTGATAAGTGCCAAAATGTAGTTATTTTGTATATACATTTTGTGGCACTTATCCGTTCTTTTGTTGATATTTAGTTGAATAATCCCCGCTTTTAGTATAAATGTGTACATAATAGAATAATTGAGTTTATGTATAAATATTGTATCATTTGATAGTTTTTCATCTCTTTTATAGGTATTCATTCATAATTGGAGCATTGAGTAATAAAGTGTCAAAGACACGGCTTCAAATGCGCGATTTGGGCATCGCATCAACGAATAAAGCTCAAAATCAAAGAATAAAAATCATCAATAAAGCTTGATATTCATTCATAGTTAGATAGAGCATTGAATAAGCTTTCCAACGCTTCAAACCGGGCTCAATTCCGAGTTACGGTTCTCAAGATATGGCAAAAACAAGATTCGGAACATAACGATTGGCTCGATGTGAAAGCCCTGCGACTTCAAAATTCTTTAAAAGGGGCTCAAAACACATTTTTAGGTTATGGGTTGGGTATTTTTGAGTCCCAACACCATCACCTTCATATTTTTGGTAGATTAGCTTAGAAAACAACATTGGAGCTTGCATTTTGATGATCCGGAGTCGAATCCCTCTTCGATTGGCTTGACAACCAATGTAGATTTGTGGTTTATCTCTTCTCCTCTTTGTGTATTTCTCTTTTGTTGGGTTTGTATGTATTTCTACTCATAACTCTTGTATATTTATCGCCTTTGGCTTGTATAAAGTTTGCTTTACGAATTTGTGTCGGTGATTATCTTGGGTTTTTACTTTATGTTAGGGATTTAAGCTTTGCTAGGGATAGATTGCTTAGATTCTTACCTAGGATGATTATCTGTTAGTTTTCGAATGCTAGAAATAGGTTTAGAGCTAACATTCACTATAGAGTACCCGAACTTAATGCCTCTGCATCGGTGAAGTATGCCAGGAATGGGTATGGAGGTGACGCAGTTGATTCCTTTGTTGTTGAGATATGCCAGGAATGGATATTGAGATGATTTAGGAGGATTCTCAATTTGGGTTAGAAATAGCTTAGATTGTGAGAGGTATGTGATGACACGGATGAGTATCGTAGGCCGAGTATGACATGGGTGGTAGATTTAAATCTGTGACGGGTAGTTTACATTCGTTCCGGACAAGCTGTCTATCCTTTATACTTTTTGTTCATTTACTTTTTGTCTTTTATTTTCATTTCTTTTAATCTCAAACTCATTAACGGTAGAATTGTCGAACGACAAATCAATAACCAATCTCTGTGGACACGATACGATATAACCTAACCGGTATATATCACCCGGTAAAAAGAATACCAACTCTTTGCTTGCCGCTACACCGCCGCAACAGACATTCAACTCTAATGTGTCCATAGCCTTCACATCCATGACATTGAATCCCTTTGTTTTGGTTGGCTTTTTCTTCAGATTCTTCTCTTTTGTTAGAATCATAAGTCCTGGTGGTGTCAGGCGAGATGTTCTTGACATTCGATCTTGGCTTCAGGTCCATTCTCTTTATGATTCTATTGAACTGTCTTTCAAGCATAGCTATAACTTCTGATATATTCTCTTCATCACTTTCTTCAGTCTCCTCTTCAGTATTGGATAGAAAAGCTATGCTCATGTTCTTCTTTTCAGCATTGTCACTAATTTCCATATCAAATGTTTGGAGGGAACCAATCAGTTCATCCACCTTCAAGTTGCAGATGTCCTGAGCTTCTTCTATGGCAGTCACCTTCATAGAAAATCCTTTTGGCAAAGATCTGAGAATCTTTCTTACAAGTTTTTCTTCAGACATTTTTTCTCCTAAGGCTCCTGAGGTATTAGCAGTCTCAAGAATGTTCATGTGAAACTCATGAATGGTCTCATCTTCCTTCATCCTCAGGTTCTCAAATTTGGTAGTGAGCATCTGAAGTCTTGACATTTTTACCTTGGACGTACCCTCATGAGTGGTCTTGAGAGTGTCCCAAACATCTTTGGCCAGTTCACACTGATGCACAAGTCTGAATATGTTTCTATGAATTCCATTGAACAAAGCGTTCAATGCCTTAGAGTTCCCCAAGGCCAACTCTTCTTCTTCTTTGCTCCATTCTTCCTTAGGTTTCTGACTAGTAGTTCCATCTTTCTCAATCTTGATAGGATGTTTACATCCTTTGTCAACAACTCTCCAAGCTTTATTATCAGTGATTTCAAGAAGGCAATCATACGAGTTTTCCAATAGTCATAGTTTGATCCATCCAGGATGGGTAGTCTGTTCCAAAATCCTCCTTCCATAGTGCCAAAAATTATTGTCCCTAGATCTCACCCAGATAAACAGGAAGGGTGCCTGCTCTAATTAATTAGCTAATTTCTTTTCTTATATAAAATCAATCACAAAAATAATGAAATTCTGGAAACAGATACTTGATGTCAAATAGAATGTTATGACACTGGTATCTGATGAACGTTTAAAAAATATTAATAACAAGGTAAAAAAAGTAAAGGAGACAATCAATTGTTAACCTAGTTCGGTGTGTAACTACACCTACATCTGGGGGCTACCAAGCCAGAGAGGAAATCCACTATAAGCGGTATTAATTATGGATTAAACCAACTGTTTATATCCTTCACTTAAGACCAACCCAATGCAACTTCAATCTAAGAACCACTTAGACCTGAGAACCTACTCACTCCCTCTCAATCATAGCAGTGATTATAAATCAATACTTAACAGAATTATGTAGAAACTCTTCAACACAAATACTTGATCATGCGTCAAAGCTTTTAATCATGAGACATAGCACTCGTGCTTCAAAGCTTTGAGTGACAAAACTACACTTACATAAAATCCTACTCCAATGCACTTATCAGCATAGCAGAAGGCAGCAGGAGCAGACAAAAACCAAAATATCAAGGCAATAAAGCCATTTTAAAAGCACGACAGGTTATAGCTAGAAATGGCAAGGCAAGCAACACAAGCAACACAAGCAACACACCAGCACAGGCAGTATCAGAAAAAGAGGAAATTGTTAGTTCCAAAGACAGTTTTCACCAAGAGTAAAAGAGGACAGAAGCAAAACATAGCAGCCAACCTTAGTTCAAATATACACATCTTTCAGTTCTCAAGGGAGAAGAACCAAAAAAGCCAAAAACCACAGCAAACATTTGTTCCAAGAAGCCAAGTTTGAAAACCAGAAAAAAGCCTCAGTTCAAGAAACCAGAAACTGCAGAAACGAAAAACCAACAAGAAACATTGTTCTCAAACCAAACAGAATTCCAAAAACCATAACCAGAAACTAAAGGCAATGTCTTCTGAAAATAGCAAGCACACACAATTCACACAATAGCCCTAGGTTTAAGGCTTGCATGAGGTATAGGTGTTTACCCCACCAAAAGTTTGAGTTGGTTCATCCTGTCCTATAATAGTAACCGGGTTCTAAGAATCTCATATCATTGATCTTTCTCGTAGGCGTTTATTTCAATACGACTACCAAGTGGTCGACCGAAAATATCTCAAAAGTCTGATCTTAATGAGCATAGCATCGAGTATCAGCCACCCTCGGTCTACACCAAAGCTGACCATCTCACTACCTTCTAATGGCCAACATATGTCAATTAAGGTTCTAAAAGTTGAGTTAGTGTTGATGACACTACGCAGAAGCCAAATACTATCCTCAACTTGCAAATGAAGAGTATCAGGACATCCAAAGTGTCACACTGACGTAGCCATCATGTTGACCGTTTTGGTATACGCCTAACGGTCGCGACGATCTAATGCTACTTACCTAAAGGAAACCTGGATCCGGGTGTAGGATCCCCCACAAGTATAATACCCAAGCAACCCTTAAAGATAAAGCAAGCAAGTCAAACAGAAAATAGTAAAAATGATCTAGAAATCCCTAAGGTATTCTCTCTTTAGTGTGTTTCCCCAGCAGAGTCGCCAGTTCTGTAATACGGTGAACCGACTTTGAGAATTTGTTTTGCTTTTTATCGCAAATGTGCGGATAGCAAGAGTCGCCACCGACTTTTCTTTTATCCAATTAAGGGAAGGTGAAAATAACAGGAAAAGACCTTCGTTAGATTCTGAGTAAGGGAGAAGGTTATGAAAAGGGAAGGTATTAGCACCCCTTTCCATCCGTAATTTTCTACGGGCTCTTAGTTGCTTCTAGCTCATTTTTAAAAGTGCTTTCTGTATGTTTGACAAAAATGTTTTGAAAAGGCATTTCGCTTTGACTTTGTAATGATTCATGTAGGAATGTATACAAAGTGTTTAGAAATGTTTCGTTTTTGAAAAGAGTTTGAACTTTGACAAAAGTGTGTGGTGTAAAAAGTATTTTTGTTTGAGCAAGCAACTGAAAGTTTTATTACCTACTCAGAATGGTCGTTTTCGTGTTGTTTTCGTGTTGTTTTACGTTCCTTTAGAGTAGTGCTATCCATACCATTAGTTGGTAGGTAACCCTATTCGTTGGATGTAAAGGGACATTCGAAGGGACATCGGATGGTCATAGAAGGCAACTCGTAGGAAGTATCCTAGCACATTCGATGGGACGATCATCACTTTTCGTAGGCAACAATCGAGGGACGAGATCACGTTTTCGTAGGCCACGTCGAGGGACTCATGATCTTTTATTCGAAGGGACTATGATGATATATTTGTAGGCAACAATGCTAGGATACCTCTACGTTTGAGGGACTTGACCATTTAATCGAAAGGCAACGAGAGAGAATACTCTAGGGGGTGCATGTGTGAAGAGACAGTGTTAAATTCAGATATGTTATCTTGCAATTAGAAGTGATCTATGTCCGTTTTTTTATCTTGCCATACACGCCTAATTACTAGCAGTTTATAGGGTGCGGAAAATAAATTGCGGAAAGTAATGTGCGGAAAAATAAAGTCCTACGCTATTACATGGCTTTGGGGCAGTTACATAATAAGAGTGCGGAAAGTAAAAGTCCTAAGAAAAGCGAAAAAATAGTCTGAAACGTTACAACCTGTGAGTAGATACATGATCGAAAAATATGAGAAATTCGCATAAGAGAAAAAGGTTAGTAAAAATAAAGATTTTTGAATGAGGAAAAATATTTTAGATTAGTAATGACAATTAGATGATAAGATAATTTTTTAGGAATTTTCTGGATCGATTTTGATAATTAAAAGCAATTAAAAGTCAATTTAATGGTTAATTAGCAATTAATTAAAATATGCATGCAAAAATATTAATTTTAATGTCAAAAATTAAATAAATATTTTTCTGATTAAAATGCAAAAGGAAAATATTTTTGGTGATTTTTAAATGCATGAGAGAATTATTTAAAGATAAATTAAATTAAGAGAAAATAATATGAAAAAGAAATAAAGAAAAGTGTTAGTTTTGTAAGTTGTAAAAAATAATGTCATGGCCAGGGATCGAACCAAGGACGTCCAAGGAAAACACGCGCTACCTTCACCATTGAGCCAGACTGCATTTGGTGTTAGGATATCGAAATAAAAACGTTTTAAACGAATTTGATTCCTGGGAACGCAAATCACGCACGAAGATCTTCATCTTCTTCGTTTGAATTTTCAAACAGTTAGCGTCGGCTGAGTTCGACGCTAAGGCCCCTGCAATTTTCAAAAATCACACACAAGTGATATAAATGCATTATGAGTACATGGATCGATTAGAAACATCATTCTAAACACAATGGTGGTCTCGATTTGGTCCAATTTTGCCTATTTTAGAAGATCCCAATTCGAACAGAGGAACCCTAGCCATGGTGGATTTCGATTCAGCTACCTAAAATGCAATTAAACTATGCAGAAAGCTTCGAAACTCCATTCTAATCACAAAACAAACATCAAAACATGTTAAATATGCATGATAATCAAAAATCAATTTTGAAAAAGAATGGACAAACCGAAATCTGGAATTCACGATTCTTGATGGTTTTGTGATTTGTAAGGGTCTGGATCGATTCAGGAGACCTCCAAGAATGCAATGGAATGCTTAGAATCCATTGCAACAAGCTGAAACTAGGGCTGCAAGTAACTTGAAGGGCACAGTTTTTTTGAGTTTGGAATAGGGTTCTTGAGGCAATTTTTCTGTTCTTTTTTCATGTGTATGCATTGTGTATATATAATAGATGGATCTAGGTCAGAAATCAAGAGAAAATAATGAATCAATCAATGTAAAAAAATTTGATTTGGTATGAAACCAAATCTTTCCTTTTTGATCCAATTTTCATCAATTCTCTTGCCAATCAATGTTAATTTCAAAATTGCCAGCTCTTAAGGATTGCTTGGACCTCAGGAATGAGAGAAAAATCCAATTTGCATTTAATTTTGATTTTCTACCTTTTATTTTAATTTAATTGGCTTTTAAATGATTAAAATCCAAATTAAATAGAAAAATAAAGATAAAATTCGTGGCCTTGGGCTTGGAGGTTCCAAATTAGCTGAGGAACAAGTTTGAACCAAGAAAAATTAGGCCCATTTGCAAAAAAAATTATTTTGACAAGTATTTCTCTTTGTGCACCTCTTCAAAAATGCCCAACTTGTGAAAGATGTAACTTGCTCAATTTTTAAGATTTTTGAGTGTTCTTGGACTTTTTAGAAAGCTCTAGATGTCCTATAAACAACCTCTTTGGTTTCATCTCAATTGGAGTTTCCATGTTCAATAACACTTCTTTCCAAAAAGTTGGCTTTTTGTTGACTTTGAAAAGGACCTGTAATGTTTTGATCCATATCTTTCAAATGAAGCATTTTCGGACCATTCTTGTGAGATATGAAGTTGTAGAGAATTGAATTCTCGTCAAAATGAGAGGTGGTGGAAAAATTTCTGATAAAGTATGAGAAAGTTATGCTCAATCAAAGTTCAGTTGACTTTTCCTTAGAAAATCCTAATTTGGAAAGTTTGACTTTTGAACAAATCTTGAGTTTTCTTGATGAATCATGATCAACCCTTGATCAAATGATGAATGTTACTTCAAAATATGGATGTTGACCAAAAATCATGAAGTTTGACTGTATGTTGACCACAATTGACTTTTGTCCATACAACGATTTTCAACCATCTGAGCAATTGTCTGAGGAAACTTGACTTGTAAGGCTTGAAACTTGACATGGAGATTCTTTGAAGCATATGAGGAGACATGATGACCATTGGAGATGTTGGGAATCACCTTGATCTGTGAATTGCCAAAACCCTAGTTTGGGTTGATTGTTTAGGAAAGAGTTTGTCTGATCAACCCTTGAGGAATCCTTGAGTATGGATGTATGGAATGTCTTGAGAAGTCGGAGGGCAAATTTTGGGGTATGACACTATACAAATTGAAAAATAAATAGAAAAAAGGAAAATAGAAAATCGTCAATTGAGAAATAATAACAGTTTGTCCTTGAGTTAATTATATATATATATATATATATATATATATATATATATATATATATATATATATATATATATATATATATATATATATATAGTATTTTGGATTCGAAGCTAGGTCCTTAGTAGATATATTCTCTCATATTTAGGAATAACCGATGATTTAGGTAAGATATAATTTTTTAAAATAAAAATTTATGGCGCTTCAAGGACATATACCTCGGTTATTAGTTGATAAAGGTGAAAGAGTTGTCATGAAATATATTTTCTTGTAATATTGTCCATTAAATCGACCAAAATTGATTTGAACACTTGTGAAGCTCAGATTGAATCAGAATGTCGAAAAACTATTTCTTTAGGATCTGTTGCATTTCGTGGAAGAGGTAGAGAAGGCTAATTATTCGATGCTAAGATACCTACAACAAATTTTTTTGCAAGGGAAAATATGGTAGCCTTGGATCTAGTCATATCTATTACAGATGAAAAATCAGAGTTCCAAAATCTTTAAGAAATGCGATTGAAGTCGTGTGGAGTTGAATTGCAATACGATAGATCGTCATATTTGATTATGATTATTTGCTCCGATGATTAAGAAAAATAAAAAATGCAAAGTTGAACAATTGACGTGATCTTGTGAAATTCATAAGAATAAAAAATTAATTCCCACAGAGAACACCACAGTTTCATTTTGGAAATCGAAGTGAGAAATTTGAGCGGAGACGACAATGAATTATGGCCTCCGATGCGGTAGGGTGGGGGTACTTGCAAAGTTTGCACTCTAACTCCCTAGTCAGTATACGGAGAATAAGAGTGAAATGAAATTGTGTTAAAAAATTGTTATCTCAATTTAGCACCTACAATATATAAACAAGTTGTTAAACACTAGCTATTTGTTTGTTGCCCTTTGCATATGGCTATATTTGGTGTGCCACTACAACAAATAACATTTTTTATAATGAAGCTTTCACCTCACCCAAAGAAAACCGAGGTATAATACCAAGGCGCACAATCTTTTTTGTTTAAAATAAAAAATAAAAAACCAAATATTCTCTCTGTTTTTAAAATAGCCGAGGGTAAAACAAACCAGGACATGCTTTGAATATCAGTCATTGTAGTTTATGTTTTTATTTTTTATAAGTGTAAACTAAATGATCTAACCCTTTGATTTTCGATAAAACCGACGAACAAAATAATCAGATTTTACTATAAAAGGACTTGTTAAACAAAACTTACCCTAATCCTTACTGATATGAAGCCGCCCCAAACTCACATGCATAATTATTAAGAATGGATTGGAAGACAAAAAAATATTCAATGTCCTTCTATCTAGAACAATTTTTTTATGGCATTGCAATCTATCTCACATAATGATTTTGATGTTGTTGTTGTTGTTATTGTGGTTGTTGTAGTTGTTGTTTTTGTATTTTTGTTCATTTGATAGATTGCAAGTTTAGAAAATCATTCTTGCTTCAATTTACACAAAGAATGGAAATCAACCAATGAAAAGTTAAATAAAGAAGCGAGGTTAACTTTTCAGAAGATGGATATCATTGAAAAATAAAGATTCTCATGGAGAAACAAATCTCTAGCATCTTGCATGGGACTTGGACAATCTTGGAGAGAACTAAATCTTGTTATCAACGAATATTTGTTCCATACAATGTATTTTTAATAATCTTGGAAACCTAAGTACTTTGTAAACAAATTAACGTATTAATTTTCTGGGTAAATAATATAACAATATTCGTTAAAAAGATATAATCTTACCCCTCGGTTTCCTCTAAAAAACGAGAGGTAAGAGAAGTTAATATTTTAATTTTAAAAAAAAACTTATTCTCCTCAGTTTTTGACGTAATTGAGAGGATAGTTAAGGATTTTTTTTTACTATATTCATCGGTCTTAAACAAATTTTAATCGTTCATTTAATGGTTATCAGCGTTCAAGACTCTGCCTTTAGTGATTCGTGTGAAATCTAAGGGAATACATAGTTTTAAAATCTGGATCATTTCGGTTGGTCGAACCGGTTAGACCGTAAACCAGAGAGTTGAGTGGTCCGGTAAGGTGTTGGACGATAAAACAACAAGCAAAAAGAAAAGTATTATTTTACCGGATGATATATAGGTTATAACGTTTAGTGTCCACAAAGATAAGTGATATGGAGTTGTTGTTCGACAAAACTTTCATTAATGAGTTAAGGGTGTTAAATGGAGAGGGTAAAAGTTATCAACAAAAATTAAATGTATAAAAGGAAAGGAATAAATTATCAGGTATGCATATAATCCACTCCTCACAAACTTAAATCTATCACCAAATTATACTTTACATACAATACTCCTCAATATCATCATGTGTCAAATACAACACCCACTATACCCGCTCGACGACGATCTCTCAACAAACCACAGTAACACATAAGTCAACCATGCTACTAGCTTCGACGATCTCTCAAAATGACACAACCAACACAAAAGCATTAATCACAAACACCAAACTAAATAATAGCACTAAATCTATCTCTAGAATCTAGACACAATTAGAAAATCATCCTAGATAAAAATTCGAGCAATATATGTCTATAGCAATCCAAACCCCAACCACAAAGTAAAAATACCGGACAATAATCAACAACGATTTGTAAAGAAAGTTTTATACAACGCTAAGGGCGAGAAAAATATACATGAATTCAAAGTTCATATATATATATATATATATATATATATATATAAATTCAGCCAATAGAGAATATACAAAGAAAAGGAGAAATAAACCACAAATCTACCGGTTTGTCAATGTCGATCGATGAGTAATCCACCCAGAATTATTTGTATGCAAGCTCCATAATTGTTATCTAAGCTAATCCACTATAAAAATGAGGTTGATCGAATTAGGAGAACAAAAACCACCCTCAAAACCATAACCTAACATAATGAAACAAAAATGAAATATAAAGAAAAGTTATCCCGCATACGTTGTCCTGCACTGGAATAGTGTCGCCCGACGGTGACTCTTAAATACAAGGTCCAGCCTGCGCCACGTACACAAATGGCCAAAATTCACTGACCCAATAGTTTGGTCGAGTCAAAAACCGCTCCAAATTTTAAAACATTCAAATAAAACTTGATGTGGTTGAAACCTAAAGATCCTTATATTTTTGTTGTAAGAGCAACAAATTATTTGGTTACAGTTTGTTTTATGTAAATATTTTTGTTAGTAGAAATTCAGTTATTTATGTAACTCATATTTATTTTTTTATTTTTTATTTTTTTATATCAAAGATAAATGAAAGAAAAAGTAAGAAAATATTTTGCATCAAATATTTATTAGAAGATCTAAAATCTTGATCATGATAAAAAATAATTTTGTAATATAATAATCTTTGTAAATAATATAATATTAATCGTAAACAATGATTTAAAAAACATTAATCTCACCTAAGAATTTTATTTATATATATTAGATACATTAATTTAAATAAATTAAAAACAGCTGCTGAGATGAGAAGTGGCGATCATAACGTGCTTCACTTGTTTGGCAGATACATAATTTATATAAATTAAAAAACAGCTGCTGAGATGAGAAGTGGCGATCATAACGTGCTTCACTACTTTGGCCAAAGTAAAATGTATTTTGTGTTTTTCGGATAAAAACGCTTTTGTAGTAGTGTGCTTTACTCTTTAGATCTCTTAGGGTCATCAAGCTCGAGAAGGGTCTAGTAAGAATGAATCTTTATCAAATTACAAGCTGGATCATAATTGTCGGCTTTATTCTTCCGGAATCTTTCCGTACGGCCCAAAACAATCTATATAGTTTGTAACGAATTTTAGTTTGTAACGTAAAATAGTTTGTAACGAATTTGTTCTGGACCATTACAAATTGAAATTTCTATTTTGAATACTGTTAACACTTAAATTTTGTGTGCATCTCATCGTACAATGAATTAGAATTAATCTGCAACCATATTTTACTATCCAATACGTCTCATTTTCCGCTGAAAGAAGAGCAATGGAAATAGAACACACAAACTCAAAATACCAAAGAGAAAGAACAACAGTTGTTGAAGAAGTGAACAAGGCATTATGGTTAGCAGGACCGTTAATATTTGTAAACTTGTTGAATTATAGTCTACAAGTTATAGCTATCATGTTTGTAGGACATGTTGGGGAGTTGCCTCTGGCTGGTGCTTCCATGGCCACCGCTTTTGCCACTGCCACTGGTTTCAATGTTATGGTCAGTTTCATTTTTTTCCCTACTGGTTTCAATATATTGTTTATATTTTTCATATTTTTGGTTAAAATACAGGTTGGGCTGGCAAGTGCATTAGACACAGTATGTGGACAATCATATGGAGCAAAACAGTACAGAATGTTAGGCATACACATGCAAAGAGCAATTTTGATTCTAATGACTGCTAGCATTCCAATATCAATTATTTGGATAAACACAAAATCCATTCTTATTTCCCTTGGCCAAGATCCTGAAATATCTACCGAAGCTGGTAACTATGCTAAGTTAATGGTTCCGAGCATTTTTGCCTATGGTCTTATACAATGTCTCAACAGATTTTTACAGGCACAAAATATTGTGTTTCCAATGATGTTTATCTCTGGTGTCATAACTTTACTACATGCTCTTTTGTGTTGGATTTTGGTTTACAAATCTGGACTTGGAAGTAGTGGTGCTGCTCTAGCAAATTCTATATCTTATTGGTTGAATGTTACTATGCTTTCACTTTATGTCAAGTTTTCACCTTCATGTATAAAAACTTGGACTGGATTTTCAAAAGAAGCACTTCAGAATATTCCAATGTTTCTTAGGATCGCAACTCCTTCAACTATAATGGTTTGGTATATACTTCATAATCTTTACTTTTGTGATATTTTCATGTATTGTGTCATTTTTCTAATGTCATGAATCATGTCAAACAGCTTGGAACTGTGGTCATTTGAATCTTTGGTTATCATTTCTGGTCTTCTTCCTAATCCAAAGTTGGAAACATCAGTGCTATCTATCTGGTTGGTTCTTTATTTGATTTGATCTTTTCCATTTTGGTAAACATACTTGACAGTTGACATTATTGGTATTGATGACTTTTTTTAGCTTGAACACAATATCAGCTGCTTGGATGATTCCTCTTGGACTCAGTGGAGCTGTAAGGTTAGTATACATATAAGGATGACTTTAGTGTGTGCGTGGTGTATGCGCGAGTGTGGTTTCAATAGCGTTTGATCAATTTATGCAGCATTCGCGTATCGAATGAACTTGGCGCTGGTCATCCGTGGGCTGCACGTTTGGCTGTGTCCGTCATCGTTGTGATTGCAATTATTGAGACTCTCTCAATTGGTGCGGCGATGATACTTTCACGCAACATATGGGGCTATGCTTATAGCAATGAAGTAGAAGTTGTCCAATATATTTCAAAAATGATGCCAATTCTCGCGTTATCAAACTTCCTAGATGGACTACAATGTGTTCTTTCAGGCAATGCTAGAGGATGTGGTTGGCAGAAAATTGGTGCTTACGTCAATATGGGATCATACTATTTGGTTGGAATTCCACTAGCAATTGTATTTGCTTTTGCATTGCGCATGGGTGGCATGGTAAGAAAATAATAATTTTGAGACACTAATCAACATGATCATTTCATTCAAAGTGCTGATAAGAACATAATGTAGGGGCTGTGGTTGGGGATCATATGTGCACTTATTGTCCAAGTATTTTCTCTAACGGTCGTTACAGTTCGTACAGATTGGGAAAAAGAGGTTAACAACTTCATTTTTCTTAAAAATGTCTTTCGTTTAATATGCATGTGATGCATTGTTGTTTAAAGACGGTTTTTGATTTTCTGTTTTCTTTTATTCAGGCAAAGAAGGCTACTGAAAGAGTCTACATGTTAATAACACCAGAGAGCTTAGAATCATGAAGAGTGTGACTTTTATTTTGTATTAGCAGGATATGTATTTTAATGTAATATTTTTTAGTCAATATTTTTGTATAATGTTGAGGAAAAAGAACATGAGTTGCTTACAGGCGTTACTAAATATAGTTGTAAATGTTATCTATGTTACTGAAGACATTTAATATTGGATGTTATATACTCCTTTAGCAATATATTAGGACCTAGGACGAAGCACGTTAGGCGCAATGGTCGATACTTGAAGTTGTGTTAAAGTAGTCTCACATCACATCACTTTTGTGATTTTGGTTCATACATATTATGATATTATTTACGGTCACTGCGCTGTGAATTAATAACAATTTCCTTTTGTTCATAAAAATGATAAATAACTTATTAGTATGAACACAATCCGATACTATTTTCTCATGCATGTTTTATGTTTTGATACTATTTTCTCATGTCTGTTTTGATAATAATAAACCGTATTTTAAAACCTTGCTTTCTTTGTCAACAAACATTCTTGTTTCATCAAACGTTTCCATATATGCCAACACAATTATTACACAATCACCATTTAAAACTATGATGTTGCTATGTGCATTGGTCAAATACATAAAAAATGATCTAGCTGTTTTTTTTATATTTATTTTAAAACAATGGCTAAAATTTTAACGTGTTTCTTTTAGTATCAATAGATTTTTTTGTCAAGTATTTTAATGGTTGAAATTTTTCTATTTTAAAAGTGAGTAGAATGGGATGTTAATGGCACAATATTTTAGATCATTGATGTGTAAAGAAGCAAAGATAACTCTTAGAGTACTTAGGTGATGCCCACACGCACTAAAACCATTTAAATTTTTTCAACAATATTTCATATCTTTTAATTAAAATCAATACTAACAAGTGATTGATCGATTGAAAAGCAATTTTGATCAATAAAGAAAGCTAAACTCTAACCGATTAGATATTTTTCCAATCAATGATAGAATGAGTTCGCCTCCTGATTGATTAGGAATCCATTTAAACGATTAAGGAGCGAACATGATTAATGTTATCTTTTTTGAATTAGTCTAACCAATTAGTTTGATGCTTCTAATCGACTAAAAACAGGTTATCTACTATATTTTTATGACGAAGCTAACACACCGGGTAACGAAAAAATAAGGTATAAGTTATGTGAGCGACATGTTTAATTATTATTTTTAATAAAAAATGTTAAGACTTCAGATATTTAATAAAACATAAGGATAGTAGCAATAAGCGAATTCGCTTCGACACCAGTTATAGTATTTTATGTTTTTTTAATAGTATTTTTCAAAATTCCATTTTTTATTTTTTTATTTGTTCAATTAGTATCTACCTCTGCTATAGGGTCCAACTGAGAGGTAATATATTTTGCATTAACAATTTCATAATATTAATTTTAAAATTTTATTTTAAAATTTTATTTGATATATTTTAACCCCCCCGATTTTCTACAAAAAAACGACATGATATATCTTTCAAATGAATTCCCAGAATATGGTTGTATGAAGTTTTTTTTATATTTTACATTTTTAAATAATACAATCACATTGATTATTGTGTGAAACTTACATGACACTTATTTTGCATGAAATACTTCAAACTACTATCTAGTTTCTAACTTTTATTTACCTAGCAACACTCAAATGTCAGTTCGTCACTCTAATTTCGTAAAAATCCTAGGCGGTTTTCAAGTTGATATTGATCAAAATTCCACTGATATTCTTCATAGCAACAACTTGGTTTCATCTTGATATACATCAATGTTAGTTTTTCTCTGAAATAGTCTCTTGATCATTTTGTTTAGAGTTTCTTCGTTTGTGTATCAATTGATCATTTTTTTAGGGTTTCTTCGTTTTTTTACTGAAATGTTACTGTTTGATTCATCTTGATAAGCATGGCTAATTCGACGAGCACCTTCCATACAACATCTGCTGCAAACTCTGTTACAAAACATTAAAGAAAAACTAGAGGTGCTACAATGTTTACAAAGGTGAAAAAAGCCAACAAAGATGGTATTCGCTAGCCGGTTAGAGTTGATGCAGAAACCGACACAGTTTCTGCAAAACATCCTGATGATTTTTTGGGTTACATTGTGTTACAAGGTAGAAGTAAAATGAGTATTTTGATAGATAATTGGCGTGAAGTTGATGATGAACTGAAGACGACATATGAGTCACTATCCACATAGGTTGTCTCGTGGAGGATATAAAAGAGTTGGAAAAAAAATTGATGGACAAAAAAGAAAAAAAAAGGATGAAGAGCAGGGAGATTCTATAAGTCTTGATTGCAATCTATCTCCACCATCACGCCACGAGAAATAGAAGAGGGCACGCCAAAGAAAAGACGGCGAATACACGTCAGATGCTACGCAAGAAGTGACTTAAAGGATTGTAAGTAGATAATTTTTTTAACAATTTTTATTCTAGTTAAATTAAATTTGTAAATATGAAATTTCATGTTTTATAGGATGACCTTGTTGAATAAATTTAGGCAAAACACTTCACTTCACGAGGTCGTCATGACAACTTGGTACAAGCTTTGGCTTCAAGATACATTTTGGAAGCTCTAAATCATCTAGAGAGAAAATCAATAAGAAATAGGTTCAAGAGATTGTTGTTGTTGAGTTAGGAAAGGTCGATGAGAAGGGGAAGGAGAAGCATGGTATGTTCTTGGAGGAGGAGAGGGAAATTTGGTTGCAGACAATGCGGGAGAAATTCTTGGAGGATGAGAGAGATAGGTTGTTCTAGACGGTGCAAGAGAAGTTCTTGGAGGAGAAGAGGAAGAATTTGTTGCATACCGTGCGGGAGAGTGTCCCAATGGAAAAAGAGGAGTGAGGGAGGATGAATGAGGAGAAGGTGTCCGAGAAGTGTGCCCGTGATGTTCTTAAGATATTTGCGGTATGTTGTTGTTATTATTGTTTATGTTTTTCAATTATGGATTGTATTTATGTTGTTTTAAGATTCACAAATTGAGTTGGTTGGGAATATTCAACCATAAAATACAAATCAGTTGGAAACTCAAGAGAATTTACTTGAGAAAGTAATGGGTGAGCGACACATGGTTTTTCTTCCAACCAGGTGTTACCTTGAAAAATATCAAGGTGTTCAAACACGTGTATTAAATGAAGATGTTCTCATAAGTTAAGGGTGGCTTTTTGAAATAAGGACCTTTTGGAAATTGAGGGCAAAGTGTTTGAAAGTTTGGTTTTAGTAGATTAAAGAAATCAATGATTAAGGAGATATTAAGCCACAATGTCGGAGTGGAGTTATGTCGACCAGAAGGAGAACATGTTAAAATATGAGGAAATTAGTTGAATCGACCAAGGCATGTAGAGCAAAGGAAATGGTCGAATTTAGTCTTGTCGACCATAGAGGATTTTGGACTTAGAAGAATTATGTTGTTTTTCTTTTATCAAAAGGGGAGCGTGTCAAAGCAAGCCAGAAGCGGTTGATTTTTAGTTAGAAGCGAGAAAATTCAAAATTCAAAATCTCTAAGTAGTTGCCAGTAGTTTGCAACACGTTTAAGCGCAAAAAAGGTGGCAACATCTAGTGAAGCGGTTGCCTTATGATTCAAATGTCATCCATCGATTATGTCTAGGCAGTTACTTTGTAAATACTATAAATAAATAGTTTCAATGTAATTTTTGTGTGTTCACTTGTATACTCAAATCACTTGCTAAAAATCTGTCTATTCTGAGCGTCAGGAAATAAAGAGTTGTGAAGTGCTTGATGTACGTGAATCACCATCTTTATTTCAATGCAAAACCTTTATATTTCAATCATCTATTTTGAAACTTTTACTTGCATTTTATTTACTTTTAAGAAATTTCTTTGTATTATCATTTATAATGATTCTCTTTTCATTATAAGTTTCAGTAAACAAAAGAGTCAGTTGACACGCACTTCATTTAGAACAAGTTTGAAGTTCATAGCCTTCTGTCGGTCACGAGTCACCATAGTTGGTCAAATCATATTGTGAGCAATCAAATTGTTAGTTATTTCGTTCAGGCTCATTCTGTCGGTCACGAGTCACCAGCCAGTCGAGTCTAAACATAGTGTGGAAAGCCATTATACTTGTTCCCTTAGCCTTAGAAAACCGTTTCTTAAGATCAACTGGTTGATCTTTCGAGTAACCCTTAGTTTTTGGACTTTGGGAGGACCAGCGGTTGTTTACCATTTTCCATAGTAAACAAGTTGGCACGCACAGCTACAACATATGTTGTCTATGGCAACACTTTTTTAGGTAACATGTAGAAATTGTTGCCTTAAATTCATATAGGCAACGATTTACGATTGTTGTCAAAAATATAATTGCAACCCTTGATAATCGTCGCCTAAAATACTTTTGGGGACGTTTATGGAGCGATACTCTTTTATTTATTTTTTGCCAACGATTGTTAATTATGCCCTTAACTGCTTTTGGGGACGATTTTAGAGCGTTAAAATATTATTTCTTTAGCAACGTTTGATAATTGTTCCCTAAAATATTTTTGGGGACATTTTTAGATTGTTACATTAGTTCTAATAAAAGGCTACATTTCTAAAATGTTGTATAAATTTTTTTAGCATTATCAAATTTTTGGTGGCAATCGTCCCTCCAAAATTTATACACTAAAAAACAAATATTTTCCTCTAAACATTATTAATATATATATATATATATATATATATATATATATATATATATATATATATATATATAAAAAATTTTCTAACACATAATTATAAAATAATATTTAATTATAAGCATGTATTTATCCACATGCACTTAATAAAAACCACAAAATTATAAAATCTTATCACATAATGCATGTATCCACACATAAAAAAAAAATTAAGTCAAACTACTCCTCTTAATTGCCCACGTCTTATTAAAAAAATTGAAAATAGAAAAAAGAAAAAAAACAGAAAAGGAAAACAAAAGGTTTCGATCTCCTTCACACATTCCGCCGCCGAACCTAACAGTACCGCTCTCAAACGCTCCAAGTCCAAGTCCTTCATCCTCTCTGACTCAAACCACTTTCGTCCATACCCTCCGCCGTGTTGTTCGTCACTCCGTCCAACTTCCTTCGTTCGTCGTCCGCTCGATTCCAAAAACCCCACCCACCGCCGTAAACTTATATACATCGCCATTTCAACACCTTCAGCAGCAACATAACAACACGACGTGCTCAAAATTGCATTATTGGTAACTTCTCTTCATTTTATTTCAATACAGTTTATCGTTGTTGGTTTATGTTGGTGAGAAGGTTCAATGAATGGATGTTAATTTGCTATTGATTATGTTTTTCTGACGTGGGTGTATGTTGGTGTGTTTGTATGTATTTCTGCATTTATATTTTGATCGCCACTTCATATCATTGTGTTTGAGTTGAATCTGAGTGTTTTGATGGTTGTTTGAGTTTGTATTTAGTTGTTCCCTTCATGTTAACTTTTCACACAATTTACTTGCATTCTGTTTTGGTTAATACTTTATTACGTGCATGATGCGGTTCGCACAATGTTAGCTTAGTTTCTTTTGAATTGTCACTGTTAAGGTGTTCATGTATATGTGTGTTGTTGTACGGTGTTTTACAGTTTGGTGTTGTTTAGTTTGGACAGCATAATTGTGTATGTATTAGCCACAAGAGAACTCTCCTTTAAATTTTGTTCCAAATCAGGTTGATAAAGACGAATTGTTTTAGAATCGATTTTGCTTTTAGCGATGCTCATTGTTTTGTTAGCATGAAGTTTGTTTGTGCTCAAATTCATGTGAATTCCTTTAGGAGATCTCGTCTTTTCTTGTCTTCTAGATTAAAACTCAACTTGATAGGTAGAGGTTTTAAGGGTCTTCGCGATGCATATGTTAGTTTTCTTTTTTTGTTAGGATTCACGGTGACATTTTCTTACAGTTTAAGAAACTCTCAGTATGTTTTATTCATGGCGCTATTCTATTCCTTTAAATTTTATATGATTAGTTAGATAAATTACTTTCTATTCTTTAAGTTTTGCATGAGTAAATACCTATATTATTCCTTGGTGGCACTTTATTAGATAACTACTACAATATTGGTTCTTTGTTCAATTTTGTTTAATAAGTTTGTAATTGGAATACCATTAATTCATGTGAGCATTACATGGCTGATAAAGTTAACTATTTCTCAGTAGCATGAAATCCACATGTACTTTATATATATATCTTTTCTTTTCTTTAGTTTACTACAAACAAAATTTTTAGTTCCTTTCAAATATAAGTATAATGTTATTTTAATTACTTGAGGGTGAGTTAACCATGTGATTATATCAATGTTGTGTGATGTGCTGGTTCTCTTGCGTCTTTCCCCATTCTCGCATTGTAACTCGCATCTGCTCAGTCTAACCAAGTTCGTTATGCCACTTTTGAATCCATCGACATCACCGTCCTTTCTTCTAAAGGTGACGTATTCCATTTCATCTCTTTTACTATTTATTAAATTTGAGTTTCATTTATTCATTTTCTAATTATTTTTCTTTAGATCATTAACCGTTGTTGTTTCGATTAAACCTCTATAGATATTTCATCGGTAATAACATTAGTTTCCGCTGAAAGAAGAGCAATGGAAATAGAACACACAAACTCAAAATACCAAAGAGAAAGAACAACAGTTGTTGAAGAAGTGAACAAGGCATTATGGTTAGCAGGACCATTAATATTTGTAAACCTGTTGAATTATAGTCTACAAGTTATAGCTATCATGTTTGTAGGACATGTTGGGGAGTTGCCTCTGGCTGGTGCTTCCATGGCCACCGCTTTTGCCACTGCCACTGGTTTCAATGTTATGGTCAGTTTCATTTTTTTCCCTACTGGTTTCAATATGTTGTTTATATTTTTCATATTTTTGGTTAAAATACAGGTTGGACTGGCAAGTGCATTAGACACATTATGTGGACAATCATATGGAGCAAAACAGTACAGAATGTTAGGCATACACATGCAAAGAGCAATTTTGATTCTAATGACTGCTAGCATTCCAATATCAATTATTTGGATAAACACAAAATCCATTCTTATTTCCCTTGGCCAAGATCCTGAAATATCTATCGAAGCTGGTAACTATGCTAAGTTAATGGTTCCTAGCATTTTTGCCTATGGTCTTATACAATGTCTCAACAGATTTTTACAGGCACAAAATATTGTGTTTCCAATGATGTTTATCTCTGGTGTCATAACTTTACTACATGCTCTTTTGTGTTGGATTTTGGTTTACAAATCTGGACTTGGAAGTAGTGGTGCTGCTCTAGCAAATTCTATATCTTATTGGTTGAATGTTACTATGCTTTCACTTTATGTCAAGTTTTCTCCTTCATGTATAAAAACTTGGACTGGATTTTCTAAAGAAGCACTTCAGAATATTCCAATGTTTCTTAGGATCGCAACTCCTTCAACTATAATGGTTTGGTATATACTTCATAATCTTTACTTTTGTGATATTCTCATGTATTGTGTCATTTTTCTAATGTCATGAATCATGTCAAACAGCTTGGAACTGTGGTCATTTGAATCTTTGGTTATCATTTCTGGTCTTCTTCCTAATCCACAGTTGGAAACATCAGTGCTATCTATCTGGTTGGTTCTTAATTTGATTTGATCTTTTCCATTTTGGTAAACATACTTGACAGTTGACATTATTGGTATTGATGACTTTTTTTAGCTTGAACACAATATCAGCTGCTTGGATGATTCCTCTTGGACTCAGTGGAGCTGTAAGGTTAGTATACATATATGGATGACTTTAGTGTGTGTGCGGTGTATGCCCGAGCGTGGTTTCAATAGCGTTTAATAAATTTTTGCAGCATTCGCGTATCGAATGAACTTGGCGCTGGTCATCCGTGGGCTGCACGTTTGGCTGTGTCCGTCATCGTTGTGATTGCAATTATTGAGACTCTCTCAATTGGTGCGGCGATGATACTTTCACGCAACATATGGGGCTATGCTTATAGCAATGAAGTAGAAGTTGTCCAATATATTTCAAAAATGATGCCGATTCTCGCGTTATCAAACTTCCTAGATGGACTACAATGTGTTCTTTCAGGCAATGCTAGAGGATGTGGTTGGCAGAAAATTGGTGCTTATGTCAATATGGGATCATACTATTTGGTTGGAATTCCATTAGCAATTGTATTTGCTTTTGCATGGCGCATGGGTGGCATGGTAAGAAAATAATAATTTTGAGACACTAATCAACATGATCATTTCATTCAAAGTGCTGATAAAAACTTAATGTAGGGGCTATGGTTGGGGATCATATGTGCACTTATTGTCCAAGTATTTTCTCTAACGGTCGTTACAATTCGTACAGATTGGGAAAAAGAGGTTAACAACTTCATTTTTCTTAAAAATATCTTTCTTTTAATATGCATGTGATGCATTGTTGTTTACAGACGGTTTTTGATTTTCTGTTTTCTTTTATTCAGGCAAAGAAGGCTACTGAAAGAGTCTATATGTTAATAACACCAGAGAGCATAGAGTCATGAAGAATGTGACTTTTATTTTGTATTAGCAGGCTATGTATTTTAATGTAATATTTTTTAGTCAATATTTTTGTATAATGTTGAGGAAAAAGAACATTAGTTGCTTATAGGCGTTACTAAATATAGTTGTAAATGTTATCTATGTTACTGAAAACATTTAATATTGGATGTTATATACTCCTTTAGCAATATATTAGGACCTAGGACGAAGCACGTTAGGCGCAATGGTCGATACTTGAAGTTGTGTTAAAGTAGTCTCACATCACTTTTGTGATTTTGTTTCATTCATGTGTTATGATATTTTATTTACAGTCACTGCGGTGTAAATTGACAACAATTTTGCGCAATGGTTGATACTTGAAGTTGTGTTAAAGTAGTCTCACATCACATCACTTTTGTGGTTTTGTTTCATTCATGTGTTATGATATTTTATTTCCAGTCACCGCGGTGTAAATTGACAACAATTTTGCGCAATGGTCGATACTTGAAGTTGTGTTAAAGTAGTCTCACATCACTTTTGTGATTTTGTTTCATTTATGTGTTATGATATTTTATTTACCGTCACCGTGGTGTAAGTTGACAACAATTTTGCGTAATGGTCTACTTGAAGTTGTGTTAAAGTAGTTTCACATCACTTTTGTGATTTTGTTTCATTCATGTGTTATGATATTTTATTAACAGTCACCGCATTGTAAATTGACAACAATTTTCTTTTCATCGTAAAAATGATAAATAATTGTATTAGTATGAATACAATCCGATACTATGACAAACAACAATTTTCTTTTCATCGTAAAAATGATAAATAACTGTATTAGTATGAATACAATCCGATACTATTTTGTCATGCCTGATTTTATAATAATAAACCGTTTTTTAAAACCTTGCTTTCTTGGTCAACAAATATTCTTGTTTCATCAAACGTTTCCATATATGCCAACACAATTATTACACAATCACCATTTAAATCTAAGATGTTGCTATGTGCATTGGTCAAATACATAAAAAATGATCTAGCTCAAGGTGCTTTTTTTATATTTATATTAAACCAATGGCTAAAATTTTAACGTGTTTCTTTTAGTATCAATAGATTCTTTTGTCAAGTATTTTAATGGTTGAAATTTTTCTAATTTAAAAGTGAATAAAATGGGATGTTAATGGCACAATAAATTTAATGTGTAAAGAAGCAAACATAACTCTTAGAGTACTTAGGTGATGCCCACACACACTAAAACCATTTAAATTATTTCAACAATATTTCATATCTTTTAATTAAACTCAATACTAACAAGTGATTGATAGATTGAAAAGCAATTTTGATCAATAAAGAAAGCTAAACTCTAACCGACTAGATATTTTTCCAATCAATGGTAGAATGAGTTCGCCTCCTGATTGATTAGGAATCCATTTAAACGATTAAGGAGCGAACATGATTAATGTTATCTTTTTTGAATTAGTCTAACCAATTAGTTTGATGCTTCTAATCGACTAAAGAGAGGTTACCTATTATATTTTTATGACGAAGCTAACACACCGGGTCACGAAAAAATAAGGTATAAGTTATGTGAGCGACATGTTTAATTATTATTTTTAATAAAAAATGTTAGACCTCAGATATTTAATAAAACATAAGGATAATAGTAATAAGCGAACTCGTTTCGGCACCAGTTGTAATATTTTATGTTTTTTTAATAGTATTTTTCTAAATTTCATTTTTATTTTTTTATTTGTTCAATTAGTATTTACCTCTGCTATACGGTTCAACTGAGAGGTAATATATTTTGCATTAACAATTTCATAATATTAATTTTAAAATTTTATTTTAATATATTTTAATCCCCATTTCTACAAAAAAAACGATATGATATATCTTCAAATGAATTCCCAAAATATGGTTGTATGAAGTTTTTTTTTATATTTTACATTTTTAAATAATACAATCACATTGATTATTGTGTGAAACTTACATGACACTTATTTTGCATGAAATACTTCAGACTACTATCTAGTTTCTAACTGTTATTTACCTAGCAACACTCAAATGTCAGTTCGTCACTCTAATTTCGTAAAAAATCCTAGGCGGTTTTCAAGTTGATATTGATCAAAATTCCACTAATATTCTTCATAGCAACAAGTTGGTTTCATCTTGATATACATCAATGTTAGTTTTTCTCTGAAATAGTCTCTTGATCATTTTGTTTAGAGTTTCTTCGTTTGTGTATCAATTGATCATTTTTTTAGGGTTTCTTCGTTTTCTTACTAAAATGTTACTGTTTGATTCATCTTGATAAGCATGGCTAATTCGACGAGCACCTTCCATACAACATCTGTTGCAAACTCTGTTACAAAATATTAAAGAAAAACTAGAGGTGCTACGATGTCTACAAAGGTGAAAAAAGCCAACAAAGATGGTATTCGCTAGCCGGTTAGAGTTGATGCACAAACCGACACAGTTTCAGCAAAACATCCCGATGATTTTTTGGGTTACATTGTGTTACAAGGTAGAAGTAAAATGAGTATTTTGATAGATAGTTGGCGTGAAGTTGATAATGAACTGAAAGACGACATATGAGTCACTATTATATTATTTATTTGGTATTCTATCATTTGTTTTAGAAGTATATTTTTTATTTAATACTAATAACATTTTTATTGTATAAAAATAGGATGTGTTCATTGTTATTCCAAATGATACAGATGTGAAAAAGAAAATGACTGCTTATTGTGGTGAGCGTTGGAGGGGGTTTAAGACACAGCTCACCCATAATAATATTAAACATGGAGAAGATAAAGAAAAGACTTCATACGTGGTGTATTTATTTATTGATCAAACTACTTGGGAGAAATTTGTAGAGTCCCACACCACTCTAGACTTCTTGGCAAAGAGGCAAAAAGGAAAGAAAAATTGAACTAGAAATATCTATCCACATAGGTTGTCTCGTGGAGGATATAAAAGACTTGAAAAAAAATTGATGGACAAAAAAAAAGGGATGAAGAGCAGGGAGATTCTATAAGTCTTGATCGTAATCTATCTCCACTATCACGCCACGAGAAATGGAAGAGGGCACGCCAAAGAAAAGACGAAAAATACACGTCAGATGCTACGCAAGAAGTGACTTAAAGGATTGTAAGTAGATAATTTTTTTAACAATTTTTATTCTAGTTAAATTAAATTTGTAAATATGAAATTTCATGTTTTGTAGGATGATCTTGTTGAATAAATTAAGGCAAAACACTTCACTTCACGAGGTCGTCATGACAACTTGGTACAAGCTTTAGCTTCAAGATACATTTTGGACGCTCTAAATCACCTAGAGAGAAAATCAATAAGAAAGAGGTTCAAGAGATTGTTGTTGTTGAGTTAGGGAAGGTCGATGACAAGGGGAAGGAGAAGCATGATATGTTCTTGGAGGAGGAGACGGAAATATGGTTGCAAACAATGCGGGAGAAATTCTTGGAGGATGAGAGAGATAGGTTGTTCTAGACGGTGCAAGAGAAGTTCTTGGAGGAGAAGAGGGAGAATTTGTTGCATACCGGGCGGGAGAGTGTCCCAATGGAAAAAGAGGAGCGAGAGAGGATGAATGAGGAAAAGGTGTCCGAGAAGTGTAACTGTGATGTTCTTGAGATATTTGTGGTATGTTGTTGTTATTATTGTTTATGTTTTTCAATTATGGATTGTATTTATGTTGTTTTAAGATGCACAAATTGAGTTGGTTGGGAATATTCAACCATAAAATTCAAATCAGTTGGAAACTCAAGAGAATTTACTTGAGAAAGTAATGGGTGAGCGACACATGGTTTTTCTTCCAACCAGGTGTTACCTTGAAAAATATCAAGGTGTTCAAGAACGTGTATTAAATGAAGATGTTCTCATAAGTTAAGGGTGGCCTTTTAAAATAAGGACCTTTTGGAAATTAAGGGCAAAGTGTTTGAAAGTTTGGTTTTAGTAGATTAAAGAAATCAATGATTAAGGAGATATTAAGCCACAATGTCGGAGTGGAGTTATGTCGAACAGAAGGAGAACATGTTAAAATATGAGGAAATTAGTTGAATCGACCAAGGCATGTAGAGCGAAGGAAATGGTCGAATTTAGTCTTGTCGACCATAGAGGATTTTAGACTTAGAAGAATTCTGTTGTTTTTCTTCTATCAAAGGGGAGCATGTCGAAGCAAGCCAGAAATGGTTGGTTTTTAGTTAGAATCGGCAAAATTCAAAATTCAAAATCTCTAAGCAGTTGCCAGTAGTTTGCAACACGTTTAAGCGCCAAAAAGGTGGCAACATCTAGTGAAGCGGTTGCCTTATGATTCAAATGTCATCCATCAATTATGTCTAGGCAGTTACTTTGTAAATACTATAAATGAATAGTTTCAATGTAATTTTTGTGTGTTCACTTGTATACTCAAATCACTTGCTAAAAATATGTCTATTCTGAGCGTCATGAAATAAAGATTTGTGAAGTGCTTGATGTACGTGAATCACCATCTTTATTTCAATGCAAAACCTTTATAATTCAATCATCTCTTTTGAAAATTTTACTTGCATTTTATTTACTTTTAAGAAATTTCTTTGTATTATCATTTATAATGATTCTCTTTTCATTATAAGTTTCAGTAAACAAAAGAGTCAGTTGACACGCACTTCATTTAGAACAAGTTTGAAGTTCATAGCCTTCTGTCGGTCACGAGTCACCATAGTTGGTCAAATCATATTGTGAGCAATCAAATTGTTAGTTATTTCGTTCAGGCTCATTCTGTCGGTCACGAGTCACCAGCCAGTCGAGTCTAAACATAGTGTGGAAAGCCATTGTCGCACCCCAAAATTTACCCTCCTTATCTTTTATTTCCTTGGAACATATTCATGATTAATTCCTCGTTTCAACCAGATTTAACTCAAATTTTGGTTCAGGTTATATTCGAATATTGCACGACGGAAAAATCAAGTTCGTTCGAAGCTTTGTGAAGTTGAAGAAACTTAGTTTGTGTTAATCTGAATTTACCGAGTGCAAAAGTGTTTCAAGAGTTAAGGCGAATAATCTGCTCGGGTTGTAAAGTTTGGTGGACTCAAGAAGAAATAACACAAGATAGAATTGTTGGATTTTTAACATCTTGTTAGCCGCCCAAACGCTCATGAGATATTCAAACTCGAATCCTGAAGTTGTTGAATTTATTTGGCACAAAGAGAATTCTTGATAATTCAAGCTTACTTTTTGAAACTCTATTGATTCATGTGACTTTACAAGTTTTCATGTTCACATCCAAGGCATTCCTCAAAGTGTTCGGATGAGTATCCAAAGAATGTTTAAGATTCTAATTATAGTTTCTTCACAAAAGAAAGAGGGAGAGTTTCGACATTGACAAGTTGGATTTCGAATACCATTCAAATATTCATTTCAAAATTCCTACAAGCATGGAATGTTTATGTCACAAGATTCAAGGGTACAAAGGAGAGTTCGAATATATTTGTTGCTAATTAATTCCATGTTGCGAGCTACACAAAGTAGGACACTTGCAAGTATTAACTCAAGTTCTATTAAATTTACTCAAGGATGATTCAAGTTTGTTACAAGTAGTAATAAGAATTATTCAACATCTATTCAAACTCAAGTGGTTTACATTGATATCAATTCCAAACTACAAGATTTGTTGTTACAAATTCGTGATGTTTCATCTCAAACTTACAAGTCCTAAACTATTACCGACATTGGCAATTTGAATTTCGAATTTCATTCATTTAAACTTTATGTCATGAAGGTTACAAAAAAAAAGAGGAATTGTTACAAGTATGTTCAGTTTGCAATGTTCTACAAAAAGCAATCCTAAATACTACAATTCTAAAATCTACAAGTTGCTAAAGTTCCCTAAACTAATGCTACGATCTCCGGTTGTTTCAAACTTTTGTCGTCCTCCGAAGTTTTCTCCGCGTATGATCATTCCTCTTCATCTCCGTGTCGTGTCGTCCAAGCTCGCCAATTCCGTCACATGAAACAAGAAAGAACACAAGTTAGAAGTAACAATGCATAAATTCAAGCAAAGCAAGAAATTGTCAAAGTTTGTTCTTTTGGTCGAAACATCATCATTAGGCGGTTAGGCGAGAATCAGGTTTCAAACGATAAGCCTCAGAATCTTAAAAAGATTAATCATCGGCGAACGGCTTGCTTGCAAATCGCGGGTTAACCCGGCTCAAGCAAGCAAAGGGCTGCAAGATGCAAAAGCGTTGTTTCGAACAAGCATACGTTCAATTCATAGTTTCGGGCAGCAAGAAAAGATGCAAAAGCGAGTTTGTTTCGAACAAGCATACGTTCAGTTCATAGTTTCCAGGCAGCCAAGCATACATCGATTTATAACACCTTTCCAGCAAGGCAACAAGTATAGTATCACAACTTAACATATCCAACAGCAAGCATAAAACAGGCAGCACTCATAACAGGGACAATTGAGAAAAATCAGAGAAAAAGAAGATAACAGGGACAGCATGTATCAATTCATGATGAACAAAAGCAAAGCAGCCAGCATTGAGCCCAGCAAAATAAGCCAAAAGGTCAACATTCAGAGCAGAGAAGGGACTGGTTAAGAAAACAGAAAGTGGGCTACAAGTACTCATTGCAAAAAGGGCAGAGCAGTTCAAAAAGTAAGCCAAAAAGCCAATATTCAGAGAGCAGAAAACTCAGAAAGTCATCATGACAAGATGGTGACCACAATACAAGCAACTGGGACATGCTAAGGGCAAGGATAATATCTGTTCAGGATATAAGAAGCAGCAAGACCAGAAAACAAGAGGAGAGAGTTCACATTCGGTACCAACATCAGACCCAAAAGAAAAACCAAGGTAGTATCAGTGCTTAGCATTCAACACAACACTAAAAATCCCAGAATCAAACAACCGAAACACAAAACGAAACAAAGAACACAAGATGAACAAGCATAGCAATATCATCACTTTCCCAACCAACAACCTTGAGTTATTTGTTTCAGAAATCTAAATTCAAAGAGAAAGAAGAAGAGGAGAGGAAATTAGAACGAGCTCACCCAGGCATACGTCTGAATCCGCTTCCTCACACCGACACGTCTCCAAGGTCAAGCAATCACAAGCCGGAATCGCGTGGAGGGTAGGGTTTCAAACCCTTTTCTGTTTTCCCCAAATGTCAACAACCTGTATCAAACAAATCGAAAACCAAACATGATCAGAAATCAGAACTGAAATCGAAATCAAACATCAGAAGTCAACATGCAGCGATCGAGAGAGAGAGAAGACAGATCGCGAATCGCGCGGTGAGAGAGGAGAGAACAGAATCGCGGCCGTGCGAAGGTGAGAGGGACAGAATCACGGTCGCGGTGAGGGGGGAACTGAGGGTTCCGGCGAGAGAGAGATCCGGCGAGTGAGGGTTTGAGGGAGCAAGTGAGAGAGATGACAGCACCGTAAGAGAGAAGGAGAGAGTTTCTTTCCAATTTCTTTTTTTTCTTTTCCCCTTTCAAAAAAATATAAACTAATTTGTTTTATTTTTTTAGTTATGTTATGGTGAGGTGGCTGGTGGTGACAAGTGTCACCACCTTGTATTTTTAAAGAAAATCCCTTTTATTATTCTTAGTAAATTTGGTTTAGAAAAATGTAAGCATTAAATAATATGCATGTGGTGCGATTTTGGCCTTTTTTTTTATCGATCGGTTTATTTTGAGGTGGAAGCATTGCACTCGGTTTGCTAGCACATGGGTGTATTTCAGACCAGCCGAGGTTCAGATGGATTTCTTTCCACACCGTCCAGAAACACGGCATTCCAGGCTATTTCTGAACTTTCTATTTCAATTAATTTATTTCGTAAATAATATTCTTGTTGCGATGTAATAAATAATTGTTGGATCTGATAGTTTTTGTTTGATGATTTATCGATTAAACTATTAGCCGATTTTTCATCAAACAGAAAAAATCATCTCTAATAATTATTTAAATTTCCGATTGTATTGTATGGTATTTTTGTCTGTTTACTTATTCATTCAGCAATTATTCACCATTGTACACTGTGCACACAACGGAAATTAAAATCAATTCGACTTCATCCTGATTGGCTCATATGCCGATTTCTTAAAGGGTCTCATGGTTGGGGATGGGCATGGCCATCCTCACGAGATTGGTTAAAGCCCTTGTTGCTTTAACCGGTCATAATCCGAAAATAACATTGGTTTATATACCAATCACCATGCACCAGGGTCTCATGGTTGGGGATAGGAGCACCTATCCTCACGAGGTTAATTGAGTCCATATACTTGATTAACCATAACCCGCTTCCATTTCATCTCAGCACGCGTATCAGATTACCTTCGCAATTCAATTTCAAACCTCGATCCAACGTCGAGCGCATTTTCAAAACCTTTTTCATAATAAAATACAAGTTTTTAAGTCATTGGACGCTAGACCAGTTGCTTAAAAATTTATCTCAAATGAACTCTTAGTCTTTAAGTCGTCGGACGCTAGGTCGGTTGCTTAAAGACTTCTAATTAACATGAGATTTGTTTCACTTCTTTTTCTAAAAAAGAAAACCTCTTGGCTCATAGGCCGATTTCTTAAAGGGTTTCATAGTTGAGGATGGGCAGGGCCATCCTCACGAGGTTAATTAAAGCCCTTGTTGCTTTAGTTAAATCCCAACCCGAATCATTCTTTCTCTTGCGGTCCGTTACCGAATTCCATTTAAAACACTTTCATAATTACAATTCCAAACCTCGATCCAATGTCGAGTGTCTTTTCAAAAGTTCTTTTCATAATCAAATACAAGTTTTTAAGTCGTTGGACGCTAGACCAATTGCTTAAAAACTTGTCCTAAATGAACTTTCATTCTTTAAGTCGTTGGACGCTAGACTCGTGGCTTAAAGACTCCTAAATAACGTGAAACTCGTTTCACCTCACTCTTTCATAAGAAAACCTTTTTGGGTGATAGACGATTCGGGCGAACATTCGTTCCTCGGGTTTCTAGTATTTGAATCGTGACGCTAGCCTCGTTGTTCGGTACTTTTCATCCACCCTAAAAACAACTCAACCAATTCAAATTCTTTTATCGCTCATATGCGATCATTAAAACTCTTTTCCGACAAAGAGTGTGCAATAGCCGTTTCAAATACGAGCGAGGACTTAAGCTTTTCAAACAAACAAAACAAGTCCTAGCTCAAAGCATTCGAACGTCTAAGCGCACGATTTTTCGAGATAAAATCAATGCAACCAATTAAAGCCTTTTAAGAGGAACTACGAGTTTTGACTTTCCCATTGCACAAGGAATATGTAGGCACAGGTTACGAAACCGTGCCAAACTCAAAATAATAAGAAACAAATTTTTTTTTTAGCATCCATAACTTAGTAAACACACACACACATAGAATTAAATGGGTCCCATCGAGTACGATGGATGTAAGGTGCTAATACCTTCCCTTACATAACCGACTCCGATCCCACTTTTTGGTCACGTACCGCCTTATCCGCATGTTTGGGGTTTTATCTATATTTTCCCGTTCTTTTTTAGAACGAATAAAATTAGGTGGCGATTTCACTGTTTTCGAGAATTAAAAGATTTTTGAAAATCGAGCCGCTTCAGTTGGCGACTTCACCGGGGACTTTTTTTTAAAGG
Organism: Vicia sativa; assembly: GCA_021764765.1. NCBI lineage: Eukaryota > Viridiplantae > Streptophyta > Magnoliopsida > Fabales > Fabaceae > Vicia > Vicia sativa. The sequence goes on from CM038792.1 coordinate 260,467,914, forward strand.
CTATTTTTTTGACTAAGCGAGTTAACCCTAATTTAATTCTTCGCTTGTGTGTTTACTATTCCTTGCCTATTATTTCTTTATATCCTGTTGATATATTTTGATATTGGGGCATTTGTTGGTTATGGTTCATAGATAAGCCCAGTACCCAGGCTTCTAGGAAACATAAGATTAGAGTGGTTGAGTAGCTTAGGTCCATTGGACATCCGTGTTCCTTGGATCGACGTGAAGACCACGACTTAGAGTTGGTCTTTTTAAGGGAGTTATTGCATCGTACAATAGTGCGGGATGATAATTCTTGGACAAAGGGCCTATAACTCTAAGTATTAGGACGTCCAAAACAAGCCAACCGCTCAAAGGATTTTTGAGTATCCCTTTAAGAGCCGTTTCTTGGAGTATACTTTTGAAAATATTATCGTCATGGCGGTATTATTTTTAAAAGGGGATCTGAGTCTCCGAGAAACATTTAGCAAAAAAACATTAGAACCAACCTTGTTTGGGGAATTGTTGGGTAGACGTCGAAACCATGTCCGACCGTCCTTTTAAACCCTTGTGCTATTTAACTTTACATGTGATTTTGCGCATAACATCGATATGTATCGCATCACATTGCATTCTTACATGCATTATCATCACATTGCATTCTTACATGCATTATCATCGTTGCATTCTTACATGCATTACCATTACATCGCATTCTTACATGCGTTACTACTATATTACATCGTATTCTTACATACGTTGCCATTGTATTACATTGCATTCTTACATGCGCCACCATATTGCATTCTTACATGCATCACCACTACATTGCATTCTTACATGCATAACCATCATTGCATTCTTACATGCATCACCATCACATCGCATTCTTACATGCATCACCATCATATGGCATTCTGATATGTATTACCGTCATGTTGCATTCTTACATGCATTACCATTACATCGCATTCTTACATGCGTTGCTACTATATTACAATTGCATTCTTACATGCATTACCATTACATTACATTACATTCTTTAATGCATGCATTTCATCTTCATCAGAAAAGCTCATTTCATCTCTTCTGTCCAGAAATATCAAACTGTTTACTCGACGCACGCTCAGAACTCCAAGGATGTCTCAGAGGGCTATAGACGAGCTTCAGCGTGGTCAGGAACTTTTGAAGGCAGAAGTTAAGGACTTGAAGAGTCAGATGAGTCTGGTCTTGGATCTCTTGCAAGTTGTGTTGAAAAGAGAATGCAACACCACACCAATCTCCGCAAGTTTGGTTGCTGCTCTATCATCTGATGTCTCCATAGGTCAAGGACACCCACATGTGGCGAACTCTCCAGTTCGAAATTCTCCTACTGGGTATCATCCTCGGCCTCCACCTTCAAGGATTCCTCGACAACAGCAATTGCTTGTTCCCCGATCGAAGAAGAAGGATCCAAATCAGCGTATTAATCCGCATTATCGCCGATATGCTCAACAGGATATTCAGCCAATCCCGATATCATATTCTCAACTATTGCCTTACCTGATTCAGAGCGGTGTTGTGATACCAAGGGAGTTAAAGCCAGTACCAGGGGTTGCTAAAGCTTGGTTTGATGAGAAAGCTAGATGTGCTTTTCATGCTAACTCTGTGGGACACGAAACTGAGAATTGTTCGGCCTTCAAATGCACAGTTCAAGAGCTAATTGATGATAAGATTCTGTTTTTCAAACAGAATGGATCGAGCGTAGACATCTTGCTTGCAAGGTCTAATCATGGCAATTTTGGGGAACTTCCAAAACTCATTGGGACAATTGCTTGCCAAAAGGAAGTTGAGACTTTGAAGAGTAGTGGTGAAGTAGACCAGATGTTCACTTCAGAGGAGGTGGTAACCTTCAGCAAAGATATCTCAAGTTCTAGCAAAGGGAAGTCGGTTGCAACACCAACTCATTATCCTCCATTACCATCTTTCGAATCTTTGCATCAACAACTTATGTCTGATCTTCCTCGACTTCAGAGTCAGAACTCTCAAAATCAAACTATGCCTCGAAGTAATTTGGAAAGAAGGAATGCTCCTCTTGACCCAATCCCAGTGACTTACAGTCAACTTCTGCCATATCTGGTTCAAAGTTCATTGGTGGTTCCTAAATTTCTTAACCCGCCAAAGGTATTCCCGCTTGGTTATGATCATAACGCGCGATGTGGATACCATGCTGGTACGGTAGGACACTCAACAGAGGATTGCAATCCCTACAAAGCCAAAGTTCAACAGTTGATCGGCCAGAAGTACTTGATTCTTCAAGGAGGAAATCTGTTTGTGAATGGCAGCCCCGTACTCAAGTGAATGCCAAGACTACTGAAAGTCATCTGAATCAACAAGACAAGACGGAGCCCAAGCCTCCTCAACAACGACAATCTTGTATTTTCTTTACTGCATTTTCATGTGTACCTTGTTTAACTGTTTAAACTTTGTTTGCATGTAGAAACTTGTTTGTTTTATCTTAATGCAATGAATATGTTTGTCTTGAAGTAATCCATTCGTTGTCATTCAATCCATTCGTTATCACTCTTTAATTGATTTGCGAGCATTTTGATACCAATGTTCCCAATCCTTTCGCTTAGGCAAAGATTTGGAGGGAGGATGACGATGATTAAAAAATGCCAGGTCTCTAGTCGTGTGCTTTCGAGTAAAAACCTTGCTGATGATGTATAGGCTTTGTTTCAAATCCCTAAACACCGGAGTTATAAGGGAGATAGACCCTCGTTAACCCCCTTCGAGCCTTGAAGTAGGAGTTTCTTTTCTGTTCAGAAAAAACCCTCATCATTTTTACCCTGTGGGCGGGTAGTGTTCAGTTAATCTGATCGGGCGTTCATAACTCATCAAGAGAGTGTGCATTTAAGGATACAACAATGGCTATCCTTCAAAAGGTTGAGAAAGGTCAAAACCACAGTAGTCGACCCCCATCTATCAATAGTGTGCATCAAAGGAGAATGATACCATGTTGGGTATCTCTCGCACAACAGAAAGGTCAATAGATGACGACACCATAGCGGTTATCCCTCATCTACCTGAGGACTCAGATAGTCACCATCACTTTTAACAAATCAATGATTGGGTAAATCCACGACTTGTTCAAAAAAAAAGATGAATAGAAAAAGACAAAAAGCCCGCTAAGTCGGAACTTATTAATAAGTCGCTTAGGCAAAAGTCAGGCAAAATTTAAAAAAAGAGAAAATCTCGAAATGCATTTTCAGAGAAAAAATTCTCAACAAAGAACAAGTAGTGTGGTCAAATACCAAAAGACAAAATGTGAGTGGCTGTCGTGTCCAAGAAACCTCGTATTGGTTCCTCAACCACCATAACGCCTCTCGAGAGATGAGTGTTTGTATCAGATAGTTGAACTTAAGACTGAAGGACATCATGGAGAATGGGCGGGCACCAAATATTTTGAGCCTAAAAATCCTTTTTTCTAAAAAACACGTGAACCAAGCCACGTTACAACCCTCAAAAGTCCTAATTGAAGCATGGGTTAATTCAAAAGCATACCGCAAAGAGATCGTGTTTACCTGACTCCTACAGTGTGTGCTAAGTATCTGTGTTGGTATCATATGCTCCCTTATCTTTCAAAAAGAAAATTTTCAATGTTGCACTCCAAAAAGTGTTTCAAAAAAAAATCATAATGTTTTTCATACAAAACTTCAAGACGCATAAATGTTGCATTATATTGTCATAACAAACATTCTTCTACATGTAAAACAATTGTTTGACATTGAAGAAGTTCTCATATTGAACATCAGTAAAGAGTTTAACTTTGTCCAAAGAAGAGACTTGATCATCTCTTTGTATCAAGAAGCATGACGTCTAAGGACTCCTTTGAGCACATCACAAGTTGTCTTCTCAAGATTCTGTTAATTTAGGGGGCAATCAAATCGAAATTCAGCTCCTCGAATTTCTGCCAATCCGGGGCAAATCCTTAAAGAGCAATCAGCAGTTGATTTGGTCTTTCTCAAAGAGTGGTTAGCATGACGACCGTCATCCCATGTTTCATCAACTTGAAAATCGCTTGAGACATGGGAGTCTCTAAGGCTATTCTGTGGGGCATTTCGCTCAATCTTTTCGAGCCAATCGGTTCCAATCAATCGAGATAATTACTTGACGTGTGGAAGCCTTCAAAGGCTCTTGTTCCACCAAGTTAGTCGCTCACTTGTTGATTGATACGGCGATTACTTCAGGGTGAAGCTCTATTAATTAGCAAGTGTTCGCTCAAGCAATTACTTGAGACGAAGAAGTCTCTAAAGCTCGTCTCAGGTCCCGATGCTCGCATAGCTCCTTATTTAGATGCACGATCGAGGAAAATACTCGAGATGAAGAAGTCTCTTCAAGATTCATTCTAAAGCAAGCTTGTTGAAAAGATTCATCTGAAGCAACTACTTGAGACGTTGGAGTCTCTCAATGTTCATCTGGGGCATGTCGTCCATCTACGCAAAGTCTGCCACTCTAAGATTCAGTAAATCTAAGGAGGTTATTTTGAGATGCGGAAATACTTCCAAAGCTCCTATCGAGGCATGATATTCCCATATCAGAATATCCAGTTCCTTGAAATACTGACGATCAGTAAAGTGTTGGGTCGAATCTGATCTTGGACACTCCTTTTTCGGGAAAGATTTTTAGAAGGTCTACCAGACCAGGGCATATTGAGATTCTGAGGTCGATATATCTCTTAAGTGCAAAATCTAATGCAGCTGCATTCCCATGCATGGGGCACGCCTCTAATCATCATTGTCTGATCAATTCAAAAGTTTGCTATTCTTTTTTCTACAAGAATTAGCATTGCAGCCCTTCCAGCGGCAATTCAATATTTGGAGCTTGGTCAATCATCTTGTTGTGTCATGTTATTTTATCCTTCGGACTAACGATGTCGAGGATTTAGTTTGATAGCCAGTGCATTAACCAGTATATTCATGCATTCATTCATTCATGCATTCATATCATATACTACATAGCACATTCATTCATAAACCTCAGCCAGGACTCGGGTTATTCCATGATCGGCTAGTGATTCTTCTCAGCAGAATCAGTTTTGAAGACTATTTTGAATGACAAGTTAGTTCTTCCGATCATAAGTTTGAAGGCTCAACCATAATTGGTCTACAACGATGACGATTCTCAAATCGAATCCATTCCAGAGTGATTGGGTTTCCCCAAGCGAACTCTTGTATCAATGGAACTTCTTTATAGAGTTTCTTTTGAGGTACCCCATTAAAAGCAGAAGACTTTTCTCAGATGACAATCTGGCTTTTCTCCCCAGTGCAAGAAGAATGCTTGGGTGAAAGACAATCGACAATAATGTCAATTTTCCAATGAAGTCTCTTTCCCAGAGAATCGATCGATCATCCCCAGTGAACTCTTATGACAACAAGATCGTTCAATTGGATTCCCCAGTGACGCCTCCCTTCTCTCAACAGTCGGGAAATCATGCATCATTTGCATTAGAAAAAAAGATCACATCATGCATATCATATCATGCATATCATATCATGCATATCATACTCATGCATTAGCTTCGGCTATCTGTTTTGCAGGTTTTTCAACTGAAACTGTAAATGTCCTCGTAAGGATTAAAATTGAAGGATTAGTTCTCAGACGACAATTTATCCTCTTTTCTCCAGCACAAGTGATATACTTGTATGGATCTCAACAACTGAGGTTTTCTCTAATCGAGACTTTTTCCCCAGCGAAACAGTTGTCTCTTTCAGTTGGACTCTAATGTCAGCAAAATTATTCAACCGGGAATCCCCAGTGAATTTTCCACATGGTTTTCTTACGAAGTTTCCCAGTGAAGCTTATTTCACTCCCAAGTGAATCTCCTTGAAAGGATTACTACAACATATTCTTGGTATTTTCAAAGATTTCTTTCGACAAGAATCTTCTCAATACTATTGGCAGTGGCTTCCACAATATACTCCTATGAGCCGTTCTCAGAAAATTACATCAAACTTCTGGTGCGTTTATTTCCCCAGTAAGTTACCGACTACTCAACAATAAATATCCACCCGGCGGGATGTTTATTCAAATCTCAAGATATTTCTCCAACTCAGACGTTGATCTACATATCCACTTGCTGCAACGCATTGTCCATACAATGTCAGCAAATTGAAGCTCATTACCTAGAAGTTTTTCGGTGAATCGATTCTTCTATCAACGGTAAAGCTATCTGCATACAAATTGAAGATCTTGTCAACTCAGAAGTTGTTCAACATGTCCGTACATGTTCAGTAAGATCTCTCATCAGCAGAAATGTCGGAAACAAGTTTTACCGACTTCATAAACATCTATATCACGCCGGTGTGCAGGATATTGTTTTGTTTATCCCCAGAGAATTGTACTCGCGCCATCGATTTTGTTCTGCGGGTAACTTGGAGGTTACGGTCAAAGACATTCAGCATGCCATGGCTCCTCGCACTTTCGTGCACCAACAATTCCGATATTGTTCTAGCCATATATTCAGAGAACTCTTTGTTAAGTTCTCAATCTTGTCAATCAGGGAACTCTTTGTTAAGTTCCCAATCATGTCATTTCAATTCTGTTTAAGGTCTCCAGGTAGTCCTTAGTTCGAGAACTCTTTGTTAAGTTCTCGGTCTTGTCAATCGGGAACTCTTTGTTAAGTTCCCAATCATGTCATTCAATTACATTTAAGGTCTCGGTAGTCCTTAGCTCGAGAACTCTTTGTTAAGTTCTCGGTCTTGTCAATCGAGAACTCTTTGTTAAGTTCTCAATCGTGTCATTTTCAATTATTTAAGGTCTCGGGTAGTCCTTAGTTCGAGAACTCTTTGTTAAGTTCTCGGTCTTGTCAATCGTGGAACTCTTTGTTAAGTTCTCAATCGTGTCATTTTTCAATTACATTTAAGGTCTCGGTAGTCCTTAGTTCAGAACTCTTTGTTAAGTTCTCAGTCTTGTCAATCAGGGAACTCTTTGTTAAGTTCCCAATCATGTCATTTCAATTCTGTTTAAGGTCTCCAGGTAGTCCTTAGCTCAGAGAACTCTTTGTTAAGTTCTCAGTCTTGTCAATCAGAGAACTCTTTGTTAAGTTCTCAATCGTGTCATTTTTCAATTCTGTTTAAGGTCTCCAGGTAGTCCTTAGTTCAGAGAACTCTTTGTTAAGCTCTCAATCCTGTCAATCAGGGAACTCTTTGTTAAGTTCTCAATCATGTCAAATTTTTCAATTCTGTTTAAGGTTTCCAGGTATTCCTTAGTTCTCAGAGAACTCTTTGTTAAGTTCTCAGTCATGTCAATTTTTCAATTTTGATTGTTTTTCTTTTCGCTTGAGAAGTTTGTTTCTCTTCTCATAGCATTTTCGTTAAAATTGTTGCCAAAGTCATTTCGGTTACACAGTTATCCCCAGTGTTGTTAAAACCTCCTAGTAATTGTGTTAAAGCATTCCGTTAATGCTTAGTAAGTTCTCTCTTCAAGCGTTTTTCTTGGCTCCGTAACCAAGATATGTTATCTGTTTTCTTTCGTGGCATTGGTTTCCCGCGTTGGGCAAATTTTCGGGGTTCTCTAGTATTCAATCCTCTTCCACCTTGTACGCTCGAAAGTTGTCAATCTTTCTCACTTACCAGGTCTAAGATGATTGAATAGGGGCAACTGTCGCACCCCAAAATTTACCCTCCTTATCTTTTATTTCCTTGGAACATATTCATGATTAATTCCTCGTTTCAACCAGATTTAACTCAAATTTTGGTTCAGGTTATATTCGAATATTGCACGACGGAAAAATCAAGTTCGTTCGAAGCTTTGTGAAGTTGAAGAAACTTAGTTTGTGTTAATCTGAATTTACCGAATGCAAAAGTGTTTCAAGAGTTAAGGCGAATAATCTGCTCGGGTTGTAAAGTTTGGTGGACTCAAGAAGAAATAACACAAGATAGAATTGTTGGATTTTTAACATCTTGTTAGCCGCCCAAACGCTCATGAGATATTCAAACTCGAATCCTGAAGTTGTTGAATTTATTTGGCACAAAGAGAATTCTTGATAATTCAAGCTTACTTTTTGAAACTCTATTGATTCATGTGACTTTACAAGTTTTCATGTTCACATCCAAGGCATTCCTCAAAGTGTTCGGATGAGTATCCAAAGAATGTTTAAGATTCTAATTATAGTTTCTTCACAAAAGAAAGAGGGAGAGTTTCGACATTGACAAGTTGGATTTCGAATACCATTCAAATATTCATTTCAAAATTCCTACAAGCATGGAATGTTTATGTCACAAGATTCAAGGGTACAAAGGAGAGTTCGAATATATTTGTTGCTAATTAATTCCATGTTGCGAGCTACACAAAGTAGGACACTTGCAAGTATTAACTCAAGTTCTATTAAATTTACTCAAGGATGATTCAAGTTTGTTACAAGTAGTAATAAGAATTATTCAACATCTATTCAAACTCAAGTGGTTTACATTGATATCAATTCCAAACTACAAGATTTGTTGTTACAAATTCGTGATGTTTCATCTCAAACTTACAAGTCCTAAACTATTACCGACATTGGCAATTTGAATTTCGAATTTCATTCATTTAAACTTTATGTCATGAAGGTTACAAAAAAAAAGAGGAATTGTTACAAGTATGTTCAGTTTGCAATGTTCTACAAAAAGCAATCCTAAATACTACAATTCTAAAATCTACAAGTTGCTAAAGTTCCCTAAACTAATGCTACGATCTCCGGTTGTTTCAAACTTTTGTCGTACTCCGAAGTTTTCTCCGCGTATGATCATTCCTCTTCATCTCCGTGTCGTGTCATCCAAGCTCGCCAATTCCGTCACATGAAACAAGAAAGAACACAAGTTAGAAGTAACAATGCATAAATTCAAGCAAAGCAAGAAATTGTCAAAGTTTGTTCTTTTGGTCGAAACATCATCATTAGCGGTTAGCGGGAATCGGTTTCAAGCGATAAGCCTCGAATCTTAAAAGATTAATCATCGGCGAACGGCTTGCTTGCAAATCGCGGGTTAACCCGGTTCACAAGCAAGCGCAAAGGGCTGCAAGATGCAAAAGCGACAGTTTGTTTCGAACAAGCATACGTTCAGTTCATAGTTTCCGGGCAGCAAGAAAAAGATGCAAAAGCGACAGTTTGTTTCGAACAAGCATACGTTCAGTTCATAGTTTCCAGCCAAGCATACATCGATTTATAACACCTTTCCAGCAAGGCAACAAGTATAGTATCACAACTTAACATATCCAACAGCAAGCATAAAACAGGCAGCACTCATAACAGGGACAATTGAGAAAAATCAGAGAAAAAGAAGATAACAGGGACAGCATGTATCAATTCATGATGAACAAAAGCAAAGCAGCCAGCATTGAGCCCAGCAAAATAAGCCAAAAGGTCAACATTCAGAGCAGAGAAGGGACTGGTTAAGAAAACAGAAAGTGGGCTACAAGTACTCATTGCAAAAAGGGCAGAGCAGTTCAAAAAGTAAGCCAAAAAGCCAATATTCAGAGCAGAGCAGAAAACTCAGAAAGTCATCATGACAGCATGGTGTTAGACCACAATACAAGCAACTGGGACATGCTAAGGGCAAGGATAATATCTGTTCAGGATATAAGAAGCAGCAAGACCAGAAAACAAGAGGAGAGAGTTCACATTCGATACCAACATCAGACCCAAAAGAAAAACCAAGGTAGTATCAGTTCTTAGCATTCAACACAACACTAAAAAAATCCCAGAATCAAACAACCGAAACACAAAACGAAACAGCAACACAAGACAGAACAAGCATAGCAATATCATCACTTTCCCAACCAACAACCTTCAGAGTTATTTGTTTCAGAAATCTAAATTCTGAAATAGAGAAAGAAGAAGAGGAGAGGAAATTAGAACGAGCTCACCTGCATACGTCCCTTCCTCGCGCGCGTCTCAAGGTCAAGCAATCACAAGCCGGAATCGCGTGGAGGGTAGGGTTTCAAACCCTTTTCTGTTTTCCCCAAATGTCAACAACCTGTATCAAACAAATCGAAAACCAAACATGATCAGAAATCAGAACTGAAATCGAAATCAAACATCAGAAGTCAACATGCAGCGATCGAGAGAGAGAGAGAAGACAGATCGCGAATCGCGCGGTGAGAGAGGAGAGAACAGAATCGCGGCCGTGCGAAGGTGAGAGGGACTGAATCACGGTCGCGGTGAGGGAACGAGGGTTCGGCGAGAGAGATCCGTGAGTGAGGTTTGAGGAGCAAGTGAGAGAGATGGTAAGAGAGAAGGAGAGAGTTTCTTTCCAATTTCTTTTTTCTTTTCCCTTTCAAAAAATATAAACTAATTTGTTTTATTTTTTAGTTAGGTGGTGGTGGTGACAAGTGTCACCACCTTGTATTTTTAAAGAAAATCCCTTTTATTATTCTTAGTAAATTTGGTTTAGAAAAATGTAAGCATTAAATAATATGCATGTGGTGCGATTTTGGCCTTTTTTTTTATCGATCGGTTTATTTTGAGGTGGAAGCATTGCACTCGGTTTGCTAGCACATGGGTGTATTTCAGACCAGCCGAGGTTCAGATGGATTTCTTTCCACACCGTCCAGAAACACGGCATTCCAGGCTATTTCTGAACTTTCTATTTCAATTAATTTATTTCGTAAATAATATTCTTGTTGCGATGTAATAAATAATTGTTGGATCTGATAGTTTTTGTTTGATGATTTATCGATTAAACTATTAGCCGATTTTTCATCAAACAGAAAAAATCATCTCTAATAATTATTTAAATTTCCGATTGTATTGTATGGTATTTTTGTCTGTTTACTTATTCATTCAGCAATTATTCACCATTGTACACTGTGCACACAACGGAAATTAAAATCAATTCGACTTCATCCTGATTGGCTCATATGCCGATTTCTTAAAGGGTCTCATGGTTGGGGATGGGCATGGCCATCCTCACGAGATTGGTTAAAGCCCTTGTTGCTTTAACCGGTCATAATCCGAAAATAACATTGGTTTATATACCAATCACCATGCACCAGGGTCTCATGGTTGGGGATAGGAGCACCTATCCTCACGAGGTTAATTGAGTCCATATACTTGATTAACCATAACCCGCTTCCATTTCATCTCAGCACGCGTATCAGATTACCTTCGCAATTCAATTTCAAACCTCGATCCAACGTCGAGCGCATTTTCAAAACCTTTTTCATAATAAAATACAAGTTTTTAAGTCATTGGACGCTAGACCAGTTGCTTAAAAATTTATCTCAAATGAACTCTTAGTCTTTAAGTCGTCGGACGCTAGGTCGGTTGCTTAAAGACTTCTAATTAACATGAGATTTGTTTCACTTCTTTTTCTAAAAAGGAAAACCTCTTGGCTCATAGGCCGATTTCTTAAAGGGTTTCATAGTTGAGGATGGGCAGGGCCATCCTCACGAGGTTAATTAAAGCCCTTGTTGCTTTAGTTAAATCCCAACCCGAATCATTCTTTCTCTTGCGGTCCGTTACCGAATTCCATTTAAAACACTTTCATAATTACAATTCCAAACCTCGATCCAATGTCGAGTGTCTTTTCAAAAGTTCTTTTCATAATCAAATACAAGTTTTTAAGTCGTTGGACGCTAGACCAATTGCTTAAAAACTTGTCCTAAATGAACTTTCATTCTTTAAGTCGTTGGACGCTAGACTCGTGGCTTAAAGACTCCTAAATAACGTGAAACTCGTTTCACCTCACTCTTTCATAAGAAAACCTTTTTGGGTGATAGACGATTCGGGCGAACATTCGTTCCTCGGGTTTCTAGTATTTGAATCGTGAGACGCTAGCCTCGTTGTTCGGTACTTTTTCATCCACCCTAAAAACAACTCAACCAATTCAAATTCTTTTATCGCTCATATGCGATCATTAAAACTCTTTTCCGACAAAGAGTGTGCAATAGTCGTTTCAAATACGAGCGAGGACTTAAGCTTTTCAAACAAACAAAACAAGTCCTAGCTCAAAGCATTCGAAACGTCTAAACGCACGATTTTTCGGATAAAATCAATGCAACCAATTAAAGCCTTTTTAAGAGGAACTACAGAGTTTTGACTTTCCCATTGCACAAGGGAATATGTAGGCACACGGTTCTGAAACCGTGCCAAACTCAAAATAATAAGAAACAAATTCTGTTTTCTTTTTAGCATCCATAACTTAGTAAACACACACACACACAAACGCGTAGAATTAAATGGGTCCCATCGAGTACGATGGATGTAAGGGGTGCTAATACCTTCCCCTTACATAACCGACTCCCGATCCCACTTTTTGGTCACGTAGACCGCCTTATCCGCATGTTTGGGGTTTTATCTATATTTTCCCGTTCTTTTTTAGAACGAATAAAATTAGGTGGCGATTTCACTGTTTTCGAGAATTAAAAGATTTTTGAAAATCGAGCCGCTTCAGCCATTATACTTGTTCCCTTACCCTTAGAAAACCGTTTCTTAAGATCAACTGGTTGATCTTGCGAGTAACCCTTAGTTTTTGGACTTTGGGAGGACCAGCGGTTGTTTACCATTTTCCACAGTAAACAAATTGGCACGCACAGTGGGACAAGTGCTAAGTGTATGTTGTTAGATGTCATAAGTGTATGAAACTTAGAAGTGGGAGTTTAACCAAAGAGTGTAATAACCACCAACTAGGAAACGTACACCCAGGATGACTAACCGTAATGTAGACCAAGTTCTATCACGAACATTAAGTTCAACCGGTCCAGTAGTTTCTCAGGTTCCACCATTACCTCTTCTAATTGTCTCAGTGTCGACTACAGTCACTGCGCCTATTCCTCAGACTCAGTTGGTGAGTCCAGGGTCCATGATGAGTACGACTGAAATGCCACAAGTGCCCCATTTTGGCACTACAAATCCTCTTTATGGAATGTCGTATTCATTAATGTCAGGTTATCAGTCGACTTTAAATGCAGTAGTGGTATCAGATAATGTTCAAAATGTGAACTCTTCTTTACAAGGATCTACACCAGGAGGAAATAATAGAGGCAACCAAAATAAAGGAGCGCCTTCCTAGCCTGTAGTACCGCCTCTTAATAACACTCTAGTAGCAGTATTAAGCCAAAAAATGGACGATAGTAACCATGAGTTGGTTAATATTTTAACTAACAAAATGTGTAACGTATTTAACCCTGTAGTACAAGAGTCGACTGAGACTAATAGGTAGTCCATTGAAACAAATCTTCATGTGATTGCCCAATTAACACGTCTGTGTAATTTTTTGGGTGCTCCCTCAGCGCTTGTACGACAAATGGCACCTGTTCGACTAGCTGGCCCTAGTTAAATAGACATGGGGGCAATCGAAGATGAAATTGTCCATCAAGGACAAGATGCAGTGCCTCAAAGGAATTTAGTTGCGGACCCACCTAGGGTATTAGTACATCGAAAAAAAGAGGCTGATCAAATTGTTGATCAAATTCGATAATAGGAATTAGCTGTAGAGAATAACCTAACTACGATTGTCAAAAGAATTATGGCTGGGAATGACATGAATACACACCTCACAGGCCAACATATTCTTCCCCTTTGTCTGAAAATATTTAACATACTGAAAACCCTAGAGGATGGAAAATTACTAAGGATACCAAATTTGGGGGAGAATATGTGGAATCGACAGTCGAGCATATTGCTAGGTATTTGACAGAATCTGGTGACATGGCGAATAATAAAAACCTAAGGGTAAAAAATGGTAAAAAATTCACAACAGAAATTGTTGTTGGTATAGAAAATTGCGGCGGTAACTTGCCGTTGGTATAAGAAAGTTGACAGAAGGAAAACAGCCTTTGGTATAAGTTTTTTGATCTTTATCAAAGGTTTTTGGACCATTACCAACGAATATTTTCCGTTGGTTAATGTCACATTTCTGGTAGTGGATCTTCCTGGTAGTAAAATCATGATTTTTACTATGAGACTCTTTTGTTTAGCAACACGTATGCGTCAATCATCTGAAGAAAATGATTTAGATGACGTGCATGATATTCATTGTGATCATGAATAGGGTATATGAGAAAACTAGTAAGTAAATGATTTATTGCTTTTGTTTCTTAATCATTTGTCTTAGTTTTGATGTAAAATTATAAAGTGTGTGTCATTCTAGATGTGTATTTTGGTGTAATCAATTATTATTTTTGTTTCATATTGAAGAATTGGCAAAATATTGTTTTAGGAATCTGCAAAATATGATTATGTATTATGTAATATAATTTTGTAATTCAAGTGCAAACGTTAAATGTGTTTTTTGCAAAGTATTGTTTATATTGAAGTGGTGCATACTAGTCTCTCATCATTGCATACTACAAATTCTAATTTAGTGTGAGAGGGTGTTGGCTGAAGATTTTGATATTGTGATTCGAAATGAAATGATTGGGCTTTGTTTTGAATAAAGCAAGTTTTATGGTTTAGAATGGAAAAGATTGTTTTTCGAATAGGAATATTGAAGCTCAAGGTTTCGAATGATAGTTGTGAAGTGTACATTTAAAGAAATTTCGAAATAGTGATGAGATTATATCTGTGAAGGTTGTTTTTTGAAAGTAACCTTTGAAACGAATTCGAAGCGAAGGTTCCAAGGCGTTTGAAATTCAAACGTGAGCGGGATATTGGAAATTCAAATACATAAGCGCTGGAGCATTCGAAGACGCGTGGAGGCTAGAGGGAAGTAATGCTCTGCATGCTTCGAACGTGGCAGATTCTGATAGCAAGGCCGTTATGGTCGAAATAGTATAAATAGAAGTCTTAGTGTTAGGATTTCGTGTGTCATATATGTTGTACAAATTCAGTAAACATTCAAAATACCGCATGGATAGGGAAACGAATGCTCGAAAGATGTACGTATGATAACACCAACATTTACAATTCAATGAAAACTCTTTATATTTTCCAGTCTGTCTTTCATTTCCATTTCATTTGTGCTTCAAACGTTTTTATGTTCATGCCTTTAAATTAAAGCTTTTACATTCAGAGTCATTTAGTTCTTTCTGCATTTAAACGCTTTTCTTATGTTCGAATCCTTTAAACATTCAGTAACTTTTACCTTCACTCATTTAATCCTGCCATTTACCCAATTTGAAGTCTTTTTACTTTTCTGATGAACATTCTTTATATATCATATAGAAATTATTCTTCGAATCATTTAGTGTAGTAATCGAAGTGGATTGGATGTCTTCAAAACACTTTAATTAGAAGTCCTAAATATGAATACCAGTTTTACTATTAGACTTGGCCAAAACGACTATGTCCCATAGGATCAATCTAGTCGATCCTGCAAGTTACCAGAGAGATTGAATAACAGTAATTAAGTTTATTCGATAGTTTAGAAGACTAGTGGTTGTTTACCAGAAATCACTGTAAACAGAGGGATTATCATACTAAACTATCCTATAACTTCTTCCCTAAATTTTCCCTCCAAAACTTCTTCCAAAATTAATTAATAAATAAAATTGTACTAAATAAGAATAAAAATGTTAAATAAAAAGTAATAAAAAATTAAATAATATAATTCATTTTTTTAACGGTTACTATTTTTTTAAAACCCACGTAAATAGAAGACTCAAGAGAACTTCATTGCTTTTCTATTTACCCACTAATTCAACCAAAATATCTCACTACCCAAAAACTTCTTCCAATGTTCTAACTCCAATTTCTCTTTCCACTTGATCACATCTCAAACTTCTCTCTCCACTTTATTTCTATTGAATTAAAAATTCTCCACTAATCAATCTTATAAATTCTCCACAAACTCAATATTACAAATTCTCAACTATTTTACATACTTCTAAAACAACAACTCTTTTTTTTTTCTTCTAAAACAACATTTCATTTTCTTCTTGAGAATGAAACTGCCATAATCGAACTCTCACTCTCCATCAAGTTTCAAACTCTCACTCTCCACCAAGTTCCATCAACATCAATTGAAAGTTGGGATGTATATGATCGTAATTGGAGGATACTTTTATATGCAGTCAGAGAGCTTTTCTCTGATCAAGACTTGCAAGACTGTTGATCTTTCGTCATTCCATGGCCGAGAAGCAATGTGGTATCTTAAAGGTAGAGAGGCATATATATTGTTTTATCAGCTTCTTATGGATGAATTTATGTAATGGGTGCACAGTTAGACAGAGATTTTATATTTAAGATTGACATCTTCTATTTTGGATTACTCATAAGCAAAATTGTATTCACATGTTCATTTCTTTATTCGGTGAAAAATTCATTGACAAGTGTATTACAAAATAAAATAAAATTATTTATTTATTGTATTATTATTAATTTTTTATTGAACTGTTTCTATTTTTCTACTGTTATTTTCTTATTTTTTGTATGTTCATATATTAGCATGTCATGAATTTTTTGCGTGTATTATTGCCATATATTTTTTTGTTTCTATTGTTTGTTTATATTATTCATACTTTTATTTTCTTTCTTTCTTTTTTTTTTGCATGTCCATATATTATATGCCATGAATTTTTTGCATGAATTATTATCATTACTTTTTTAATTCTATTGTTTGTTTATATTCTTCATACTTTTTTGTTTTCTTTGCATGTTCATATATTAGCATGCCATGAATTTTTTGCATGTATTATTATATTTTTTTAATTGTTTTTAATGTTTTTTTTTTTGTATTTTTCATACCTATATTTTCTTTAATTTTTTTGTGTGTCCATATATTAGCATGCCATGATTTTTTTTATGTGTCCATATATAAGCATGTCATGATGGAAGACATTTTTGGTTTATATCTCTAAATTTTCTATTTACTAATTAATAATTATATTGTGGTAAATTCTTTGACTATCCTTTATAAACTTAGGAATAAATTATTCATTTTGGCGTGTATCAATTAAAAGTTTAAAATTGCATACTAATATAAAATTTTAAAGAATCATATAGATCATTAATAATAAATTACTCAAATTTTATAAACGATAGTTTAGAATTACACAATGCAAAATAAGTTATTTAATTCAATTGTTCTTTAACTCTCTAAATTAATTGATATTGTTTTAGATAATTTATTAATAATGATTTAACTGATATTGTTTTAAAAAATTTATTAATAATAATTAAAAAATAATTTAATGCAAATATAATGATAATTTAATAGTACTTATCTGTGCATCCCACGGATAGACTAGTTTATCATGTAATACTCATAATCTTGTTTAAAAAAAACTTAAAATGTAATCGTTAATAATTAATTCTTTGTATTTCTCTTGTTTTTTTAATTCCTAACTTAAAGATATCTTGCCGTCAACAAAACCTTTATACTTTGTTCTTGATCTTTCACAATAATTTAATTGTTATGGATGGATGCTGTTATTTATTTCAGACGTGTTTTTATTCCATGCACTTCCTAAGTTCGATGTTCCCGAGGACGTCATTGCAAAACAAACCAAATGGCATCACATTGCTATGATACACGAACACGAGCAAGTTGCATTTGGGTTATTGGTGGTCCATCAACTAGTAAAATATGCTCGTGGACTGTGAATTTCTTTCTTTGGTTAGAGCAGAAGGATGGAAAATTTCAAAGTTTGCACTTTTATTGTCTATTTTTATAAGATGCATCCATTTCTTTAATATGATTCCTGCCTAACTTTTTGATATACAATATTTTAGGTTTTTGAATATTATAGATTATAGATTAAATAATGAATTGAATATTATAGATTAACTTTACTGTAGAATATAATTGTAATATATATGCAATCTTTTCATGAATGATTTGTTGACTTGTGTAGGCCCTTCATCTACCAGTGTTTTTACTAATTAGTTTATTTTTGTTAACTTGGATTCTTATACTTGAACTTTCCATCTTAAAAAAAGAATTTTTTCTTCCTTTTACCCTTCTTATATATATTTTGATTCTTCAACATTGAGTGAAAAATATCACTCCAGTGAAGATCTACAATTTTAGTATCATATCAATTAAATAATATTTCAACCAAACTGGAGGAGATATTATTAATGAATTTAGATCTTAAGTGATCAAATCATGTATAATACAACACCAGTGAAGATCTACATTGATTAAGTTCTCTCTGATATTGAAAATTTTGATACCCTTAATTCAGAACTTTCACCTTCGTCCACTTCAACACACACCACACCTGTCACCATTCCACAAAGTTTCCAACAGGCTATTCCTGTTTCTGCTCCCAACACTTAATCCAAATGCACCACCATCACCAATTTTCTATCCACATCCAGACTATAGTGAATGGAACTCAGATGTTCCATCCTGGGTATTACCTGATATTAATGTTCCTTTTCAAACAAAATTCTCAAGTCCTATTCCAAAAACAAATATTTTCTCTATCTCCAAATCACCAACACATATCACTACCTCATTCACTGAACAAACCATTACACTTATCCATATAGAACTTCCTCCACAACCCTCTTCAAAACCTCAACCCACTAACACCACTGAACAAACAACCACTACCACAAAACTTCCACCAACTCTATCACCTGAACACAACATCACCATTACAGAACTTCCACAAATTCCACTCAAGAACAACCCACAATCACCACAGAACTTCAAAATTCCCACTCCCTAGAAACTGTTGAACCAACATTTCCTCCCATTCCCAAACTTTCGTTCCCTCAAATTCCTGATTCCCCATAATTTCAGAGAACCCAAGTTAATCTTCACTCCCTGAACAAAAGGACACATGCTTCAACTATGGATGTCTCATGACGATAATGATTCTTCACATAGCCTTTCAATATCTTCATGTATCGTTCAAAAGGATACAAAAAAGAACCTCATTTGCCATGTGAAAATCACGTGGCAAAGTTAAAAAATACGTCACAAAAAAAAAAACAGCGACGTGATGAAATACGTCGCTGGGGAACAAGTGGCAACCTTGTAGCGACGTGTTTCCCATGTCACAAAGTTGTGACGTGGTATTCACGTCGCTAATGCTTTGCATAGGGAAAGACAATTAGCAACTTTATTAGCGACGTGGAATACATATCACAAATTTGTGACATGATTCTCACGTCGCTACAGGTGATGTTTTGATTTTTAAAAAAATTATTTAGTAATTATTTTTTTATATTAATTAATTTATATAATCAAATTTAAATAATAAAAATTATATAATAAAAATTATATAATAAAAATTATATAATAAAAATTATATAATAAAAATTACATTATAAAAATTATACAATAAAATTTATATAATAAAATTTATATAATAAAATTTAAATAATAAAATTTATATAATAAAATTTATATAATAAAATTTATATAAATAAAATTTATATAATAAAATGTATATAATAAAATTTATATATTAAAATTATTATAATAATATTATTTTATTATATCTTCCAATAATAAAATTTTATATAATTTAACAATTTAAAATGATAAAAATAAATATCTTACATAAATGCAAATTTAAAAACAAAATAAATAAAATGTTTTCACGGGGCATCTTCACCCGGATAATTATCAAGATCAAAGTCATCAAATCCGTCATTATCCGGCTGTGTATCAGGAACATTTTGATTTCCACCACCTTGCATAAACCTTCTCATCTGTCCTCCATATCAGATTGCCTCTTCCGCATGATCTCCAACTGCTGCTCCTGCTCTTGCCTCATTGTCGTCATTTGGGCCTCCATTTCGCATCTGACTTCACTTGCCGCCAATTGTCTTACTGTTTCAAGTTGATCCTGTGTCAAATTCGGTTGACGTGACCCTCCCTCTCCATCTCTAAGTCGTTGAAACAGATTACGATCACCAACTATCAACCCGCCGGCCAAATTCCCACCCGCAAAAAAGCAACCATTAGGCCATTTTCCATTAACTACTTCATTCTAAATGTAGAAATCACCATTAAGCGGCTCCCCCTCTGCTGGCCTATATTGAGGATTGTGTTCCAGAAAAAGTGCAAGCAATGTCTGATAATAATCATACACATACATTAAATAATAAAATTAAATTTTTTTTTACATATATATATATATATATATATATATATATATATATATATATATATATATATTAAATTATACTAAATTAATACATGTATATATTAAATTATACTAAATTCAAATATATTAAAAAATTGTCACGTGATTTTCACAAATCAACTTATGAATTGCCACGTGATTTTCACGTGGCAATTTATCAGTTGCCACATGATAAGCACGCCACAATTTATAGGTTGCCACGTGAAAATAACGTCACAAATTTTGTTATTGACTTAAAAAAAAACATAAATTAAATAACTTACAAAAGCTTTTTGTGTGCGCTCGTCGATAAAACCTCCAGATTTCTTTGTACGAGTCCTCGTAATCAACTCAATGATTAATGGTGGTCTCCCCAACTCCTTAGTCTAAACAATAAAATTAAAAATAATTAGTAAAAAATATTATGAATAAAAATATAACTTAAAAAATTATTAATTTTTACCATCCGCTGGACATGCTCATGACTAATACTTCCAAAGATTACACCCCTTTCGGATGCCTCATCTTCTTAAAAGTTTGGATTTAGCGAATTGCGAACCCCAATATGTAAGAAGTTCGCCAAAAACCTCTATGCCTATCCAGTTAGGACGGATACCATGAAGCTCATAATTCTCCTAACCGCGCATTATATCGGAAAATCTTCTAGAAGTTACGCTATAATAGATTTTTCCATAATTTTCTCATTCAACGGATCCCACACACATTTTTCCTGCAATGTTGTATGACATTAAAATAAAAAGTTAAGTAATTATCATTAAAATGTGACTAAAATAACAATACTAAATTTTTTATTAAATTTACAACTTAAATAAATAACAATACCTTAAATTTTTTAAACCATTCTTCTTTATTTGTAACCTCGCCAAAGTTCCTCCAAAATGATTTATACATCTGCTGGATTATATAATTAATAACCTTGGCAGCAGTCCGACTCGGCGCGAAACTAAACAACAAGATTATGAATATACAATATTAATTATAAATTTATACAAAATATTAAAATGAATATGTACTTAAATAAAAGTTTATATAAGAAACTTACTTGCTTCCTTCGGGCCAAATCCAAAACCTCCGTCAATAACATGAATCGACTTGGATCATCTCTCCACGAAGATCGGCTCCATCTATATAATCGTACCACATCCGCATCATCGGTCTCACATGCGTACATGTGTAGGGCGTGGGGTCTGGATCCAGCACTGTATGGGATGTGGGTGCGTGATCCTCCTGTCTAGAGCGTGGGCGCGGATCCTCCGACTGTGGGATGTGGGGGATCATCCACTGTGTGGGACGTGGACTAGGGGATCGTCCAGCCTGTGTCGGACGTGGACTGCTGGATCCTCCAGTATGTGTGGAATGTGGGCTGCTGGACCCTTCCGCCTGCTGGAAGGATGAAGACATCTGTGTGGGATATGAAAAACCGGGTCCCCCCATCTGCTGGAATGATGAAGGCACGCCAGTCTGTAGAAATGGAAAACTGGGTCCTCCTGCCCGCTAGAAGGATGAGGGGACACCAGTCTGCTGGAAAGATGAAGGCACCTGGGTCGGTGGGAAAGGGAAACTAGATCCTCCCGCATGCTGGAAGGAAGATGGCATCTGAGTCGGTGGGAAAGGAAAACTAGATCCTCCCGCATGTTGGAAGGATGACGACATCTGAGTCGGTGGGAAAAGGAAACCGGGGCCTCCAGGTGGCACAAAAGATGCAGGTACCCCAGACGGGAATGTATGGGAGGAGAGTAATGGGACAAAACCCTGAGTACTGGCCAGGGACATAGGATCAACCTGACTCTGAGGGGGGCACATGGCTGAGTGAGGAGACTCACATGTTACTACCCTCGGACGCTGAGACTTCTTACCGCTATCCTTATTCTTAGGTGGCATTTTACCTATTTATATATATTTTCATAAACAAAGATAATAAAGTCATTAACATAAATAGATATTCATTAACACATTCAATATATACATGTTCAATAGATATTCATTAATATTACATTAAGTGATTAATTAATCTAAATCTTCATGCTCGTTATCCATATCATGTTCATCATCCGATGTAATATTGTCCTCGGATTCAAACTCTTCATCATTGTCTTCATCCACATTATTATCAACCAACAATATAGACGCATCAACTTGATGTCCCTCAACAGTTGTATTAGACAAACTTGTAATGTCTTCAGCTGCAACCACATCATTAATCTATTCAACGTCATCAACTTGGTAGGCAGCATCTTCCACTAGATCTCCAGTTTCAATATGACCTAGCGGTTTTGTTTTTATTACAACACACCATCCTCTTTTACGTATTACAAATGAAGGATAAGGAACATAATAAACTTGCCTAACAATATGTGACATTATGAAAGGGTCATATTCTTTGTATCTCCGGTTCATTTGAATCTCAACAGAACCATATGACTTGTCTATCTTTGTGCCTCTAGTTGGATCATACCATTCACAATAAAACAAGACAACTTTATTTTCCGAGTCCAAGTAATTGTATACCAACTCGTAGATATGTTTAACAAATCCATAGAAGTCGTCTTCACTGCCATCTATAACTCCATTTACAAATACACCACTATTGATGGTTTTTTTCCCTTCGGTCCATGCCTCAGTGGGAAATTTATATTCGTTCACGAAGTATGTGTGCCAATCATTTGCGCTTTGGATAGGGCCTTCTGCCAAGTTTCTCAAATGGAGTATTTCTAGAGTTAGTGCAAGAACGCTAGACAATGTTTGCTTGAACCATGAGGGAAATTGAGCATGAATGACACCTGATGTTGACTGTACACCGGTACTATGAAAATAGGCATTGTTAAATTCCCTACAAAACACACACCATAAGTTTAATAAGTTTGGTATACACACTTCGTCAACAGAGTTAAAAAGTTTTGGTAAACTTACTCAAGATATGGTTTAACTTCATCGCAGTTGATCAAGACATGGACATGTGCAGATTGCATTTCTTTTGGGTCAACTAATGCACACCCTTCTTTCCGAAGGTCGACCGAAGCCCAAAGACGATAAGGTGAATTGACTCCTCGATTGACATTTGGATTCCGTATGATTCTAGGAGTTAACATCAAGTGATTGAAATAGTGACGCAAAATGTGATGTTTCCGATGCAAGTAATGTGCACATATAGATCCTTCTACTCTAGCTTTATTTTCACCGATCTCTTTGAATCACCCATGAACCTTTCAAACGGATACATCCACCTATATTGAACATGTCCACCAAGATAAGCTTCATATGCAAGATGCATGTAAATGTTCCATGGAGTCAAAGAAACCAGGAAATACTTGTTCCAACTTACAAAGAATGAGTGCAATGTTTTGGTCCAACTTAATGATGTCTTCCACTTTTAAAGCTGATGCACAAATATCTCAAAAAATTGACTAATTTCAGTTAGTGGATCAAGAACATGTTTGGGTAGCGATCCAAATGAAATTGGTAGCAACTGTTCCATAAAAATGTGACAATCATGACTTTTCATACCATGTAATTTTCCAGTGTTAGGGTCAGCACACCTTGCTAAATTTGATGAATATCCATCGGGCATTCTCAATTCTTTTAACCATCGACAAACTGCTTTAGCTTCTTGGGAAGTCAGACTGAAACAAGCCTTGGATTTTAATAATTTTCCATTCGGTTGAGGCTTCAACTCCAACTCTCTTCGGTTACACCAAATTCCCATGTCTTGTCTGGCCTTCTCATTATCTTTTGTTTTTCCTATCACATCCATCACTGTGTTAAATACATTATCAAAAAAATTCTTCTCAATATGCATAACATCAAGATTATGGCGCAACAAATTATCTTTCCAATACGGATGGTCCCAAAATATACTTCTTTTTGTCCAATTGTGGGTGACGTCGTATCCTTCAATTCGGCATGCTTTGCGAGATTCAAAATTTTGGTAGTTCACAAACTTGGTTCCATATAACCCTGTGTGGCAATCGAGGCGGAGGCAAATCTTTCTCTACATCTTTTAAAATTTGTCTTGTTTCTTCTATATGGATGATTTCTTTGTAGGAATCTGCGGTGATGATCAAACCACGAGCTTTTCCACCTTTATCCAACGTAAATGCTTTGGTGTATCCCATGCAATGCGGACAACCCATTTTTCCATGCGTACCCAACCGACAACATGCCATATCTTTGAAAGTCATTAATCATCCACATCAAGGCAACTCGCAATGTAAAGTTACATTTACGGGATATATCATAAGTCCATTCTCCAATCCACATCCTCTTCAAATCATCAATTAAAGGTTGTAATTACACATCAATTCCTTTTGATGTGGGCTCGAATAACGCACGTCAAAACATGTATGGTTTTGTCATGCACATCTCGGGAGGAAGGTTGTAAGGGTTACAATAATCGCCAACAAGAATACGCACTTCCCGCTTGCACGTATGGGGCAAAACCATCGAGCATAATCCAAGCGACATTTCTAGGTTCTGCAGCAAAATGGATGTGTCCGATCAAAGTGCTTCCATGCCTCACCATCGATGGATGTCGCATAGTGCGTAACTTGTTTGGTTTGTATGATGCCATGTCATTTGACTTGCACTGTGCATTGAAGCAAACATTCTTTTTAACCTTGGTATTATAGGAAGATAAAACATGGATTTTACTGCTACACACATCTGCTTGCTGTTAACGGCTCTACTGCGAACTTGATATCTTGGACTATTACAAAACTTACACTCCTCTAACGATCCATCTTGAGTACCAAACTCATTGTCATAAAACAACATGCAACCGTTAATGCAACAGTCAATCTTTCTTACTTTTAAACCCAACTTCGACACCCACTTCTTTGCATCATAATAACTTGTAGGCAAGTTGTCTTTTGTAGCGGTGGAGTCCAACATCATTTTTGCAAAATGTTCCAGACATTGATCAGAAACATTCCAATTTGACTTGGCGGCCAATAATCTCACACACATTGATAGCTTTGAGTCTGACGACCCCTCAAACAACGGCGTATTCATCTCATTCAACAATTGATAAAATCTTTGCGCTTCCTCATTTGGCAACTCTTCCCCGTCAAAATCTCCAGGTTCATCATATGTCACGTTCACACCAAAAGCATCCTCAACCATGTCACTGATCAAATTAAAGTTCTCCTCATACTCCATAACCGGTCGACTACTTGAAGCATGCGTGTTGCTAGTCTCTGGTACATTACCCGGTAGTTCTTCACCATTATACGTCCAAACCCAATAATTTTCAATGAATCCCCTTCTATGCAGATGACGTGTTACTTCCTCTGGGTCACTAATTATTGTTCTACATTCACATTTAAGACAGGGACACCTAACCCCTCATTCGCTTCGACAACAGTCCTGAGCAAACGCCCACTTAATAAACCCATCAACTCCTACTATAAAATTGGGTTTAAGTTCACTTCTTCCTGGATATGTTCTATCGTACATCCAACTACGATAATACCGATAATATTTCATACTGCACATTTATACAATCATTATCTTTTTCATTAGAGATATTAATCAACTTAATAATATTATTCTTAAACGTATACTATTTAATTACTATTCTTAAAAATATTAATTTTGTTTAATTAACTATTAACTTTAACTTTAACTACTATAAATAAATATAAATTTTGCTTTTTTATATATATACTAACATATAAATAAATATTCAAATGTAAAATATATAATTTTTTATTATATAACAATAATATCAAAAAACAATAATATAGCATATTTACTTTTTTTTTATATATACAATAATAATATTAAAAAACAATAATGTAACATATATACTTTTTATTATATATACTCTTTTTTAAATTATGTATTTTATAAACTATTATTTTAATATATAATTTTTTTCTTCATATTTTTAACATATAAATAAAAAACTAAAACTACTATAATAAATATAATATTAATTTTTGTTTTTATATTTGTTTTTAAATTTATGTGTTAACATATATATTATAATTTTTAAAATGTATATACTAACAAATTTATGTTTTAAATTAGAAACAAAAATTTATATATTGTTAGTTTTTATATTATATTTTTAACATATATTGTTTTAAATTAGAGAGTATGGAATATCTCTAATAAAATTTTTGTTATTAGAAAATAAATTTTAATATTGTTTTCTGTTTTCTAAAATTTTTTATTTTAATATATATTCAAATTTTTGTTATTTTATATGTATATACTAACAAATTTTTTTATATGTATATAACAATAATATCAAAAAATCTTATATGTATATAACAATAATATTAACAGAATTTTTTATTTTTATATAAAAATAATATTAACAAATTTTTTTAATTTTTAATTTCTGTTTTTAAAAAAATCTTATTTTACTAAACCTAAAACAAAAATTAACCTATAATACTAACTTATAATTTTAAATTCATTTTAACTATTAACCTATAATACTAACCTAAAACTAAAATTAACTAAAATGTATTTTTAATTCAAATAAACATAATACATACAATACTAACCTATAATACATATAAAATAAATAAAAAAATGTAAAAATACCTCTATATTCTTCACTTAATTTTCTTCTTCTTCTATAAATCTTCCTTGATCTTCTTCTTCAAACTTCTACAACATAAAGAAAACAAATTTTCTTCAATTTTTTACCACAATAATAAACACCAAATAAATAAAATTAAAATCAAACAACATATAACTACCTTTCTTCTTCAACGATTGCTTGCTTCAGTATAATTTGGGTTGGAAGAAATTTTTTAATTTGGGTTGGAAGCAATTTTTTTTTTAAGAATGGAGTTGGGTTGGAGGAAGCAAAGGGAAATGAAGAAGATGAAGAAAACAAACTGTAAAGCATGCGTGTGTAGTGTAACCGGTGTGTGATAACTTGGAAATTTAAATGCCAAGTAGTGACGTGACTGTCACGTCGCAACCTTGCCACGTGAGACTCACGTCGCTACACACTCAACGACAATAAACAATTACTCCTCACTCTGCCACATTGTCATCAATCAAGTCAAACTCATTTATATTTTCCCCCCTCAAAAGTAGCGACGTGGTTCTCACGTCACTACCAAATTTCAAAAAAAATTCAACTCCCTTCAATTAAACGTGTCAGAATTTATTTTATTTGTTTTTATCTAATGTGTAGCGACGTGTTAGTCACGTCGCAGCCTATTTTTTCATAAAAATCCCACTGACTTCCTTGTGGCTTCATTTTTTTATTACTAAAATATTTTGTGACGTGGTTATCACGTCGCAACTAGTCTTTTTGACTCACGTGATAACCACGTCGCTAATATATGTCGCTGGAGGATGTTTTTCTTGTAGTGTTGGTTGTGGGGCTAACTCTTGTTTTATGTTCATTTTAACCATATCTAAATGAGAGTTTAAACCATCCTCTGTCTTACCTTGAATTTTTAGAAGTGTTCGATTACACTATCACACACATTTTTCTCCACGAGCATTACATCAATACAATGTCTTACATCAAGACTAGACCAATAGGGAAGGTAAAAAAAAAAACTGACCTCTTCTTCCATATATTCGTAACTTTTTTTTTGTTGTTTTCCAAAACTAACACTTATGTTCCTCACCCGATGGTAGTCTTCTTCTCCGGTTAAGGCCTTTGGGGAAACTTAATACTCCTGACATCCATTAAAAGCCTTTATCAATCTTCGGTATGGGTGGTTACGTTTAAGAAATATTCGATGTCCAAGATAAACAGTCTTCTTTCCCTTATCCAACTGATGGTAGCAAGTATCCTTTTCACATAAAGGACATGCTTTATGCCCCTTAACTTTATAACCAGACAAGTTACCGTAAGTTGGAAAGCCATTGATGGTGCAAAATAGCAAGGCACGCAATTTGAAAGTTTCATTTGAAAAACTATCAAACACATCAATTCCTTCATCCCACAACTTTTTTAAGTCATCAATTAAGGGACTTAGATAGACATCTATGTCATTTCCAAGTTGTTTTGGTCCCGAAATCATCATGGATAACATAAAATGTTTCCTCTTCATGCATAACCAAGGAGATAAGTTGTAAATAATCAAGAGAACCGGCGATGAACTATGTTTACTACTTAAAATATCATATGGATTCATTCCATCTGTAGAAATTCCAAGCCTAAGGTTTCTTGGTTCATTGCCGAAGTCGGGAAATAAGGTATCAACCTTCTTCCATTGCAAATAATTGGTCGGATGCCAAATTTTTCCATCACACTTCCTCTATTTTGCATGCCATCTAATATTCTTCGCATCATTTAAATTCGCAAACAATCGCTTAAACCTAGGAATAATTGGAAGGTACCATAACACATTTGCTGGAGGGCCCTATGTGGTTACATCACAACCTTCATCATCACCCTTCTTATTATATCATGATGTCATACACTTGGGATACTTTTCTTTCTCTTTATTATGTTTCCAATACAATATGCAATCGTTGAGGCATGCATGTATTTTCTGATACTCTACACCCATCGTACATAATATCTTTTTTGCGCCATACAAACGGTTCGGAAACATGTTTTCATCTAGAAGCATTTCCTTCAACAACTCTAGCAATTGTGTGAAGCTTTTATCGGTCCAACTATTAGTTGCCTTAAAATTGAATAATCTCAACACAACCGACAAACATGTGAAGTTTTTACAATTTGGATATAGAGGCACTTTGTTGTCATTACAAAGAGTATCATGTATGTGTGCTCGTTGAAAAGAGTCGTGTCCAATATCACGAATCATTTCTTCTAGACGATCACTCCCCTCGATATCAAACTCTTCTCTTATGGAGGCCTTTGACGCATCAGAAAATTCATCCTGACATATCCACTTTGTAAAATTTTGACAAATCCCATTGACTATTAGATGATCCCTTACTATGTTGGCATCCAAAGGTGCAATATTCAACCACTTAGCACAAGGACAATGGATTTTTCCATTAATTTTGGGAAGATTATTTTGAGAAAATGTCTAAAACTCCAACACTCCTTTTTTATACTCTTCACTTGAGCGGTTTTTTTGCATCCAACTCCGATCCATAGCTATGAATATAAGAGAAATAATAGTGTGTGTGTGTGTGAGATATATATATATATATATATATATATATATATATATATATAGAGAGAGAGAGAGAGAGAGAGAGAGAGAGACACACACACACACAGAGAGAGAGAGAGAGAGAGGACACAGTTAGTACCACCATCGCCATTTATTTCAGAACTGATAAGAAAAAACAGTAAGTGTGTTTAACACACTAATAGTAAGTTTTAATAATTATTCAGAACTATTAACTAAATATAATAGTTAATATAGATAATTCTCATTGAATACACTATATATAATCCAAACCTTTACACAACCATAATCCCACTTACCTATCAAAAATTATGACAATGCTAAAATCAATATTAGATACATTGCTAATAACTCCAACAACAAGGAGAAATAGTACATAGGTTAAAACGAAGTTCATTCTGTCTTAATCTACTATAGTTAAAATGACTCACATGTTTTTGGATATAGAAAATTGGTAAAGAGTCCTTACTTGAGTAAACAGCAAAGCCAACAGCAAGGAGAAGTATAACCTAGGTTAAATACTTCATTGCAACATCTTATTGCTGAGGGTAATGTTGAAAATAATTTGCATTTTTTCCCTTTTAACCGTTACTTTGTGTAGTTCATTTTCAAAAATATATCATTATACATATGGACTATCTTGAGTGGTGCATCATTGTGTCTCTCTCATCATCACTGGATTGTTCTGGATGGTACTGTTTTTCTGCAATATATGCAGGTTCATCCTAAAGTTTTTTGCAATATATGCAGGTTCGTCCTAAAGTTTTATGGATGGTACTATTTTTGGAATTTACTACATGGTCATGAAACTGCAATAATGTGGTATTTTAAGACTGGTTTTTTAAGAACCTAATTTATCACTTATAACTTAGAAAACTTTATAACATTTTTTTTTGTTTGATTTATTAATTCAAGCAAATTGAGGACAATGATATTTGTAATATGAGAATGGATTTATATCATTGCAGAATGTATGAGGAAGGGATTTGAGATATTCAATTTTGGTGTTTTGTCATACTACTTAATAATGAAATTTGTTGACACAAATAAAAGATCAAAAGAAATATGTTGAAGATGCTGTGAGAAGATTCAACATGTTCAATTGTAAACATACTGCAACACTAACTAAAACAAGTTTGAAGATTGTGAATGATAGAGTTGAGAAACCAGTAGATGCTACATTATGGACTTGTAATATATAAGTCAATTGTAATAATATTTTGACTTCTCATCATTCCATTATTTTCTCTAATTCTTACAATCATTTAAATATCTTTCACCACTTTTACAAACACTTCAGTAACATTGACAGGTTGCAATGGCAGAGGCAAAAGCATTTCAAACCCTTACAATCAATTTTCTAAAACATTTCAGTAATATTAACAGTGGCTGCCTTCAGACCCTTTACAATCAACTTGCTAAAACATTTCAATGACATTAATTGTGGTTATGATGGCAGAGACGAGAACATTCCATATCACAATGACACTTGCTCAAACATTTCAATAATGATACTTACACTAAAATTTTACCTTAATGGATGCAACAGGCTGTGATAGTAGTGCTTGTGTTGAGCAAAAATAGTTCCTAGGAACAATCTGTGTATCCCAACAAAATTCAATGATTTGATTTGATCCTTGCACAAAAAGTGTTTCAAACACAACAATCATTACCAAATTTAAAATTCTCATAAATCCTAAGGTCTCAATCAATTCAAAAAGAATAATTACAAAAGATAAGATATTCATATTTCAAATAAATAAATCAGAAAAAACACAATGGAACACAATTCTCCTCTTACATAAGTTTCACTCTATTTCTAATGAAAACCAAATTAAACCAAGTCTCAAAACTCCAAAACACTATCAGAGTTCAGAATCCAGTCTACATTCTTTGACTATTAGTAGAATTAGGCAAGACATAAACTTAGTATAACTATATTAGAATAAATAGTGGAAAACACATTCCTCCTCTCACTCAAGTTCCATTCTATTCCTAATTATAAGCCGAATAAAAAAAAAGGTCTCAAATCGCCAAAACGTCATCAAAATTCAAAATTCATTCCACATTCTTTAACTAGCAGCAGAATCAAGCAAGAACAAGACTCGGAACAACTATTAGTTGTAACTATCAATTTAAACAGAAAAAAGCATAGTGAAAAAAAAAACTCCGATCCTATTCCAAGTTATATACAAAATAAAAACAAAGTCTCGAATCACCAAATCATCATCAAAATTCAGAATTCGCTCAACATTCATCGACAGGAATACACACTTACAATATTTACCACCGATCCTTCGAAGAAGCCGGAAAAATGATTAAACAGCTGGTGTTCAAGTTGACAGACCTGCATTCCAGTTCAAACCAGTTCAAAATTCAATGCATGTCACTCAATTCCTAATGCATGTCACTCAAACCTTAATGCATGTCACTCAAACCCTACCAATGCATGTTGCTCAAAATATATCGTGATGGTTTGGGAGTTGAGAAGAGTTTGGTTCACTAACCTTGCGCTTAGAAGAGTTGAGGATGAATCCTTTGAGAATGCGTTTGGGATGAATCGTTTCAGAGTTGAGGATGAACAGTTGGTTTCGTCCTGCACTTTGATTTCTGTGTTTGGAACGAGAAGAGTTTCGGCGAGAAGAGTGAAATGTTTCTGCGAAGCGTTTTGGAGAAGCGTGAAAATTCTGAGGTCTATGATTTTCTGTGTTTGGAACGAAAATGGTTTCGGCGAAGGGTTTCCGTGAAGACGAGAAGGGTTTCAGTGAAGATGAAAATGTGAAAACGTGAGAGTTGAAGAAGGGAGAAGGGTTTCGGTGAAGATGAAAACGTGAAAACGTGAAAGCTGGAGAAGGGTGAAGAGTAAACCCAATTTAAGTGAAGTGTAAACCCAATTTCAGTAATAGTTTGGAAAAAGGGTGAAAATGAAAATCGATTTCACCGTGAACAGTTAGGAAAATGGGTGAAAATTAAAATATTTTTTACAAACTATTGATTTTTATTCATCTACTGAAATAAACACTAATAAAATAATAATTTATCATAAAAAAAACTTAAGCATTTTATTTAATGTTTTTAATAAATAGTTGGACCAAGAAAAATCATCTAAATTGTCACATTAATTTATTAATAGTCACCCATTAATATATCACGTTCATTACATATTTTAAGTTATAAATTTTTTTAGTTTATATAAATTTACACCCATTTATTTATTTTAACAGGAGTAATTGAGATTTGATTATAATGATATTTTTAATTTAAACTTATTTTTTGAAAATAGTGAGTATATTATCACATGATAATACATTTTTTATTTATATATTTTTTTTTTTTTTAGTTTTAAGGGAGTAATTGAGATTTGATTTTAATAATATTTTTATTTTAAACTCATTTTTAGGAAATACGGGTATATTGCCACATGATAATACTTAAATGATATTTTATTTACAAAATTATCACCGTATTTTTTTATTTACACTCAAATTTTAAAATTCGAATATAAATTTTAAAATAATATTGCCTTTTTAAATAACAGTGAACAAACCGCGGGAGATGGTCTTAGAAAAGAAGTATTTATAGAGACTTTTGAACACAGAATTTCCTTAGTTTTTGTAACCGTCCACTAGACCGTTTGAATTCCTAATTTCTAAAAGGACGTGCTTCAACTATTAAATTTGTGTTTCTATTGTCTAAGAAACGTCTTTCTCCATAAAAGCGGGAGATATGATTTCCAAGCGACACATCGTAGCTTTGCCTTTTACAAATTACTATAGAGAGGAAATATTTTGGTTAATGTATATTGACTTAACAAATTTATTCACAAATTAATATTATTAACCTACCTACTACTTGTCAAATTTTAGTAACCAATTATGCTTATCAAATTATAACTTTGTAGGACCGTATTACGCGATAGCAATAAAATATTCTTCAGAATCTTGTTTAATTTATTTTTAAAATTGATTGAATAGTCAACATTCTTCATTTAAACAAGATATATTAATGGTTTAATTAATCTAAAATTGACTGTAATGTTGGTCACATTATCATAAAACTTCACGTAAGACGTAAATTGTTTGAGCATGACTCTCGTGTATAAAAGAAAGAAACGCAGTCAGAGAATATGCCATCGATATATTGAATAAGCCAAAAAGTCACAATCCAAAGAACACGTTTCCCAGTTTTTGTTGAACGAAAATTACTAAAGGGCTATGAGCATTGTTTTCCTCATTATTTCATATTTTTCTCCGACTTTCAAAAGTCATTATAGGACAAAAATTATAGGACAAAAATAATTGTGTCAAATATAAATTGTTAAAGAATACTAGGGATGTGTTTGTTTCAAGGTTGTAAAAATTATTTCAATGAATATGATTATGGCAATACAACTTTTTCATGTTTGATGATTTAAATTTAAAAAAATTATTCTAAGAAATATTTTATTCTCAAAAATCTTATTTACACATAATTTTTCTCTTTTTATTTCCATAGTTAAACAATAGAAATCCAACATTCTCATGGAAATAAATCCAACTACCACTAATTTTTCACTTCTACTCACAAATTATTACTAACTAGTAACAAACCCGTGCTATCGCACGGGTCTCGTCTGGATTCACATTACATTTATAGATTATTAAATTATTAAGTATGTTACCATGTTTTCAGTTGAGTATATGTCTCATGTAAACCATGTTGGCATTTAACTCCATATTTGTAGCAAGCGTCGGTCCTATCAACAAATCACGTCTGCATGAACAAATAGGAAAAATTATATACTTCTTGAAATACATGGAAAATGTACATACTATATATTTTAATTCAAAATAGATTTTTAATTTGAATCGTAGTATAAGATATAAAGTTTACCAACTATCAAAGTGCTTGAAAGACTTCCTTGTACACAACATTAGTAGTAGTAGAACACGGTACATTCTCCTTGTCATGAATTAGGATTTTTAGCCCACTTTTGCTCTTAACATAGTATTAAAAGAATTCTGCAGATGCAAAAGTTTCTGGGGGCGCGCCATGGCCAGCAGAAGGAAGTTTGAGAGCAACGTCCCAAAGACATGGTGTGCTCCTCACCAAAGAGTGAAAAATCAAATCACCATAATACTCGTTTGAGCCATTCCACTGCCTCGGTTTAAATTCAACGGTGCTCAAAAATTCTAGAGTAATTTTCTCAAAAGTGGGTGCTTCGAATTGCATAAACTCTAACATACCTAAGTTATCAAACATGCGATGGATTTCTTCTCTTAATCCTAATTTATCCAGAGTTTCATTGCAAATGTACCTTGTTGGAAGTAACTTACGCTTAGCAAGTGCTTTGTCAAACACCAGATCGTGTGCATTAGGAATGCGGCGTGCTCGCTGTTGTGGTCTGGAAGGTTCACCAACTTCCTTTCCGCGTGTGGCTCTTTTGGGAGGCATGCTTGAAACCTACAAGAGAGAAATTCCGAAAAATAATAACACACAATTAGGGAAAACCAAAACCGTGACTGAGTAGAGGATGAAAATTGGAGTCACTTTGGTGAAGAGGAAAAATTGTTTGGAGCAGTTTTTGATGGTGATAGTGAAGCTTTTTCTCCTTGAGTGGTTATGGAGGCTAGGGTTCTAATGGAGGAAGAAGGTTGAAGAAATAAAAAATAATAAAAGTGAGAGGAAAGTTGGGGAAAGAAGTTATAAACTAAGTGGGGTCCACAAGAAATAAAAAAATCAAATTCAAATTTCAAACCCGTGACAACAACACGGGCGTGTTCCAACAGGCGCCTGTGGATGATCCGAGATGCTCCAAATTTTTTCGCTCCGGAAAACAACACGGGCGTGTTTGAACACGGCACCGTGTTGATGCTCGCTTCTTCCAAAACCACATGATCCACGCAGGAAACCACACGGCAGTGCCAACACGGGCACCCGTGTGGATGCTCTGTTTACGTCAAAACTTGAAATTTCCATATTTTTTCCGGGTGCACTCGGTCGATTATTGTTATCCGCATCAGATGCTATGTATTCCAGCTTAGCCAATCTATCGTCGCATGGCTCGACGGCTGGGCCCCTCATCCGGTGAGACGCACATGATCAATCAATCCCGGTTCTAGTCCTATATAATAGGGCTTCAATCTTTGTCCATTCACTTTGAAAACATCTCCATTTTGGGATTACGAATTTCAATCGCCCATGGGGAAAGACTTTATGCACTACAAACGGACTGGACCAACGGGACTTCAATTTTCCGGGAAATAACTTCAATCTGGAGTTGAACAACAGCACTTGCTGACCCTCCCAAAACTCTTTCTCTAGTATTCTTTGATCATGCCATTTTTTTGTTTGTTCCTTATACACTTTGGCATTCTCGTAAGCCTGATTACGAAATTCCTCTAACTCATGCAGTTGGAGAATTCTGGATTTACCGGCTTTTGCAAGGTCACAATTTAATAACTTGAGGCCCAAACGCCTTGTGCTCAAGTTCAAGAGGCGGTGACAAGCTTTACCATAAATCAGTTGATAAGGAGACATACCGATGGGTGTTTTGAAAGCGATCAGATGCCCACGGCATCATCCAACTTCTGACCAATCCTTCCTTGACGCACTCACGCCTTTTCCAAGATTTGCTTGATTTGTCTATTGGACACTTCAACTTGCCCACTCGTTTGAGGATGATATGGAGTTGCAATCCTGTGTTTCACATTATATTTCTTCAACAAGTTTTCCATGAGCTTGTTTAAGAAGTGTGTCCCTTCATCACTGATAAGTGCTCTAGGCACTCCAAACCTCGAGAAGATGTTATGCTTGAGAAAACTCACCACTACTCGCGCATCATTTGTAGGTAGTGCTACAGCTTCTACCCATTTCGACACATAATCCACAGCGACTAGGATGTAGTTTTTCCCGAATTATGGCGGAAACGGTCCTAGAAATCAATGCCCCATACGTCAAACAATTCCACCTCAAGCATACCCTTCTGTGGCATTTGGTTTCTTTTAGAAATATTTCCAGTCCTCTGGCATCTATCACATTATTTCACCATTACTTGGGCGTCTTTGAACAAAGTTGGCCAATACAATCCAGATTGGAGGACTTTTGCAGCTGTTCGGTCTCCACTAAAGTGTCCCCCATAGTCTGAATCATGACAGGCTTTCAAGACTTCTCTCTGCTCTTCCTCTGGGACACACCTGCGGATTAATCCATCCACCCCTCTCTTATACAGGAATGGCTCGTCCCACAAATAGAACCTGCAATCATGAACAAACTTTTTCTTTTTGTTAAAATCAAAATCCTCCGGTATAAAACCGCCTACTAGGTAATTTACGTAGTCTGCAAACCATGGCACTCCCGTGACAGCTAGGATTCGTTCATCAACAAACTCATCCTGGATGGGATGTGTCTTTTCCGTCTCCATTATTGGCGACATCCGTGATAGGTGATCGGCTACTGTGTTTTCACACCCCTTTTTATCCCGAATCTCTAAGTCAAATTCTTGTAGCAGCAAGATCCATATCAACAATCTTGGTTTTGATTCCTGTTTAGAGAACAAATATTTCAAAGCAGCATGGTCAGTGTAAACGATTACCTTTGTTCCTAATAAATAGGATCTGAATTTGTCAAAGGCATACACCACTGCCAACAATTCCTTCTCTGTGGTAGCATAATTCATCTGGGTAGGATTCAACACATGACTAGCATAGTAAATAACATGCAACAGCTTCAGCTTCTCTCTTCTTTGCCCAAGCACTGCTCCCACTGCTATGTCACTTGCATCACACATTATCTCGAAAGGTAGGGACCAATCGGGAGAAATAACTATTGGTGCGGTCACCAACTTATTCTTCAATGTTTCAAAGGCTTCCCCACATTTTTTATCGAACACGAAAGGAGTGTCTTTCACCAGTAAGCTAGTCAAAGGCTTTGCGATTTTTGAAAAATCTCTTATGTATCGGCGGTAGAATCTCGCATGTCCTAAGAAACTTCTTATACCCTTCTCATTTACCGGGGGAGGTAAATGTGCTATCACTTCTACTTTTGCCTGGTCCACTTCGATCCCTCTATGTGAAATCTTGTGGCCCAACACGATTCCCTCTCTCACCATGAAGTGACATTTTTCCCAGTTGAGGATCAGGTTGGTCTGTTGACATCTTTCCAGGACCAGGGATAAATTTTCCAAACACTCGTCAAACGAAGGCCCGAACACCGAAAAGTCATCCATAAATACTTCCATGTTCCTCTCGAGCATGTCAGCGAATATAGATGTCATGCACCTTTGAAAAGTAGCTGGGGCGTTACATAAGCCAAATGGCATCCGTCTGTAGGCAAAAATACCGTAAGGACATATGAAGGCGAAGGCGGTCTTTTCTTGGTCTTCAGGTGCTACGGCAATTTGATTGTATCCTGAATACCCATCTAAGAAGCAATAGTAATCGTGTCCAACTAATCTTTCTAACATCTGATCAATGAAAGGAAGAGGAAAATAATCTTTCCTTGTAGCAATGTTCAACCTTCTGTAATCAATGCACACTCTCCATCCGGTGACTGTTCTGGTTGGGATCAACTCGTTCTTCTCGTTCATCATAACCGTTGTTCCTCCCTTTTTTGGTACAACATGAACCGGACTCACCCATGAGCTATCAGATATCGGGTAAATGAGTCCCGCATCCAACAACTTCACGACTTCCTTACGCACCACTTCCTTCATAGCTGGATTAAGTCTTCTTTGAGGTTGCACGACTGGCTTATGATCATCCTCCATTAGAATCTTGTGCACACATACTGTAGGGCTAATGCCTTTCAAGTCTTCGATTGCCCATCCTATAGCACTTTTGTATCTCTTGAGTACCTGTATGAGTTTTTCCTCCTGCACAACTTTTAGGGCAGAGTTGATAATTGTCGGACATTTCTCTTCTGAATCAAGAAAAACATATTTCAATGTTTTAGGTAGCTGTTTCAACTCCATCCCTTTCTTCTCTTCCTTTTTCTCTACACCAGGTTGTGTATGCCATAAATCTTCCCACCTATTTGGTGTATGTTTCGCCCATTTGGGTTGAGTTTCCATCATATCTAAAACCTCTAACTCCTTTTCATCAATCTCTCCATCTCTTTCAAAATGGCCGACTCAACACTCGCTCTAGGGTAATTACATGGCTACATACCGATTTTGTGAATAATGTATCCAAGACTTCTATATTCTTGCTTGTGCCAATATCTTCTTTGAACTTCATTGACTCTCTAACATTGATTTTTAGCTCTTCATCGTAGACCTTGAGGGTCATAGTTCCTTCTTCCATGTCTATCATCACTCTTCCTGTTTCAAGAAAAGGTCTTCCCAATATTATTGGAATTTCTTCGTCTTCCGGCATATCCAGAACCACAAAATCAACCGGAAACACAAACTTGTCTATCTTCACAAGAACATCCGTTGCTATTCCATGTGGTCTTTTCATTGAATTGTCAGCAAACTGCAACGTCATCCTTGTATCTTTGACTTCACCAATGCCAAGCTTGTTATAAATAGAGAGAGGCATAAGACTTACACCAGCGCCAAGGTCAATCAGTGCCTTTTTGAATGTCCTATCCCCTATAGCACAGGGAATAGTCACTGCCCCTTTGTCTTTCTTCTTTAGTGGAACCTTCAGACCCTGCAAAATAGCACTACACCTTTCAGTTAGTACAACCGGTTCAGTCTCCAATGAGCGTTTTTTTGAAATGATGTCCTTCATGAACTTTGCATAAATTGGCATCTGCTCTAAAGCTTCAGAAAAAGGAATGTTAATCTCAAGCTTCTTGAATAACTCCAAAAATTTCTCGAAGTTTTTCTCATTCAGATCTTTCTTCTTAGTTCTTGCAGGGTATGGGAGGACAACTTTAGGTTTCTCGTCTTTAGGCTTTTTTTTTCTCCCATAGGTCTTCCTATCTTTTTCTCAGCCTCTTTTTGATCCTCCCTGATTTCTAGATCTACCTCAAGCAAACTCTCCTCTTCAATTTCTTTGTTCTCAACATCTCCCACAGTTTTTCCACCTCTTGTCACCACCGCTTTCATCCCCTGATTATCTCTTGGATTTGGTACCGTTGAACTCGGCAGAGAGCCCGGTGCTTGCACATTCGCCAATTGTTGAGCTATTTGCCCCATCTGAACCTCAAGATTTTTGATTGACCGAGGTGTTCTTGTGATTGTTTCTTGTTTCCTCCCGAAATTGAATATTATGAGTGCCATTTTTCAATAGCTAATTCCCAATCTGCTTTCTTAGGAGTCTGTTGTTGTTGTTGTTGATACTGGTTTTGGTACTGTCCCTGACCTTGTTGTTGAGTGTTAGCTTTTGATCCCTCCACCCAAAGTTTGGATGGTTCTTCCAACCAGATTGTGTTGGAATAAGGATTATTCTGTTGAGGAACTTGATTTCCTCAATCTTGCAAGGCAAGGTTGTCGATGAGGTCCACCACAAATATCACATATAGTACTTTGACCTTGTTGGACTTGAGCCACTTGTGTAGTAATATTCATAGCTTTCAACTTCTTTTCAACTTCGGCTATTGCTTCTTCAATTTTAATCGCTTATTGGCTTCCACTTCAAATCTATAACTCCATCCGGTTGCTTGCGACCGTCAGATAACTCGGATGCTCATTTGCATTATCGCTCAATAATCTTCCGATGCGGTGGTTTGAAGTTAGAGGAGCCACCAGCAGCTGTGTCAATGAGTTGCTTCATTTTGATTCTCAGACCATTCACAAACATCTGCATCTGCTCGGTTTGATCCAGGTTATGAGTAGGACAAGCAACCAAAAGTCTCTTAAACCTCTTGAAAGAGTCTCCCAATGATTCACCCTCCTTCTGTTTGAAATTGAGGATTTCATATCTCTTTCTCATGAACATCGATGCTGGTAAATATTCATTTAGAAAAGTTGTCTCCATCTCTTCCCAAGATGTAATGCTGCCTGTGGGAAGGGAATAAGACCACTCCTCTGCTTCATCAGCCAAAGTGAACAGAAACATTTGCAACTTCTTCTGATCTTCGGTATGCCCATCTATTTTAAGAGTAGTGCTCATGGTCAGGAATCGTTGCAAATGCTTGTTAGCATCCTCATTCACCCTTCCAGAAAAAAGATCTCTTCTCCAACTGAGTGATAGTGCTCGGATGGAGCTGAAAATTAGGAACATTAACGGGTTGGTTGACAATGGTCATTCTTCCCCCTGGTGCATTTGTCCCTCCATAATCCCCTAGCAATCTCTCTTGAGGTGGATTCATGGCCTCGTCCTCTGGCTCTGAGTCGGAGTGTGTCAGATCCCTATCTTCTTCCTCGGCCAGTCTTGCTTGCTTTGCTTCTCTTCGCCGAGCACGGAGGATTCTTTCTATTTCTGCGTCAAAAAGATAGTCTGCTGAGGCCTGACCTTGCATAAAATATTAGACACAAAGTTAGTTCTAATACAATGTAATATAAAATAAATAAACAAATGAATAGAAAAATTTTAATTGCAGAGCAATAAAATTTCAATCAAACTAAGAGTAAATCAGTATTTTGGCAGTCCTCGGCAACGGCGCCAAAAACTTTATCGGAAAAATAGCAAGTGTACTATTTTTGCCGATGCAGTTATAATGAGTTTCCCCAAGTATCGATCTCGAGGACTGCATAGTAAATACCTATTCGTGCTCTTAATTTAATTGAACAAAAACAATGGTTGGGTTGATTTTAACACTTTCAATTATGCTTGCAACAAGTAACGACTGATGAAATATAATGCGAATGAAGCTAGGGTGAGTGGTTGATTAAACAAAACTATGATTCGAATACCGATTTCCTCATTGCATAAGTAAACTATCAATTACCTATCTCTAGATTGTTCTTCCTTAAGTCCTTATTGAAGACAACTATTAAAACCCTAATCTTTATTCAAATGTCCATTCAAACAAACCTAGGTTTTAACCATGAAAATATCGAGAATTTAAGTGATTAGAAGAGAGTTCCTAGTCCTAGGATAGCCTCCTAATAACCTAATTGTGAAGAAACCCTAACAATCACAGTCTTGCCAATTGTTAGTCATAGGTCTACATGTATTTGTCCGATACATGATCATAAGAACGCCACACAATTAAATTGAATTATAAAAACATGCATTGAAGGAAATCAAGTATCCAAATTCATACAATGATTAAATCAGGACCACCCCCTAGCCTTGGGGGGTTTAGCCTCTCATAGTATTAAAAGAAAACATTGAAGTAGATTTAAAAATTACAAAGAAGAGTGATGACTTTGATATTCAATGGTTGTTGCCCTTGAATCTCGCCGTCTCTGAATTCCTCTCTGCAGATCTCTTTTCTCTTGGATATTTCTTTTGTGCTTTCAAAAGTAGGTTTTCCTAACCTCAAATCCCTTCTAATAGTCTCTGTTCTCATCTCCTTTAGGCAAAAGTCGGAAGTACCCTTAATGACAACACAAGCTCCAAAATAAGAAAAATTCAGGTTTCCACACGCTGACATTCAACACGGGCCGTGTTGATGAACACGGGCTCCCGTGTTGATTTCTAAGTCAAAATTGCAAGCTCCAGACCATTCAACACGGGCCGTGTTGATGAACACGGGTGCCCGTGTTGATCCACTATTTTGTATCCATTTTGCGCTTTCCCTTTGCTTTTCAACACGGGCCGTGTTGATGAACACGGGTGCCCGTGTTGATCCCCTGTTTGTGTCCATTTTGCGCTTTCCATTGGCCTTTCAACACGGGCCGTGTTGATGAACACGGGTGCCCGTGTTGACTTCTGAAATCTTCAAAATCTTCAACTTTCAGCCTTCCGAGGTGCTTATCGTTCTGCCACAAGTTCCTTCTATCGCATACATTAACCTGAAACACTGAGACTACCCAAAAGAAGCATAAAAGACATACTTTTAAAGACACTTAAACTCAAAAATGCATAACAAGACCAAAATAACCAAAGACGCATTAATTTCATTAAAAGCAACTAAAAACAACCACAGATGTTACCAGATTGATGAATTTACGTCGAATAGAACACATAAACTTACTAGAAATGGTGACCGATCAACAGGAGTAGGCAAATACAATCCAACACTATCAAGAGATTGACCTTGTGACTTATTAATTGTCATTGCATAGGAGACAATAATCGGAAATTGTCTCCTAATCAACTTGAATGGCCAAGGTGAATCGGAAGGTGACATAGACATTCGTGGAATGTAAAAAATGTTACCTATGTGTCATACCCCAAAATTTTCCCTCCATCTTCTCAAGATATTTCATACATCCATACTCAAGGATTCCTCAAGAGTTGATCAGACAAACTCTCTCCTAGACAATCAACCCAAACTAGGGTTTGACAATTCTCAGGTCAAGATGGACTTCCAACATCTCCAATGGTCTTCATGCCTCCTCATATGCTTCAAAGATTCTCCATGTCAAGTTTCAAGCCTCACAAGTCAAGTTTCCTCAGACAATTGCTCAGATGGTTGAAAATCAGTTGTATTGGACAAAAAGTCAACTATGGTCAACATATAGTCAAACTTCATAATTTTTGGTCAACATCCTCATTTTGAAGTTACATTCATCATTTGATCAAGGGTTGATCATGATTCATCAAGAAAACTCAAGATTTGCTCAAAAGTCAAACTTTCTAAATTAGGGTTTCTAGATGAAAAGTCAACTGAACTTTGACTGATCATAACTCCCTCATACTTTCTCAGAAATTTTTCCACCACCTCTTGTTTTGAAGGAAATTCAATTCTCTACAACTTCATGTCTCACAAGAATGTCCAAAAAATGCTTCATTTGAGAGGTATGGCTCAAAACATTACAGGTCATTTTCAAAGTCAACAAAAAGTCAACTTTTTGTTTTGAAGATATATTGACCATGGAAACTCCAATTGAGATGATACCAAAAAGGTTGGTTAGAGGACTCTTAGAGCGTTCCAAAAAGTCCAAGAACACTAAAAAATGTGGAAAAATGAGCAAGATACATCATTCACAAGTTGGGCAATTTTGAAAGAGTGCACAAAGAGAGATGCTTCTAAAAATCAAATTTTTGCAAATGGGCTTACTTTTTCTTCATTCAAACTTGTTCCTTATACAATTAGGAATATCCAAGCCCAATGCCACGAATTTTTATTTTATTTTTCTATTTAATTTGGAATGTATTCATTTAAATACAAATTAAACTCAAAAATAAAGTATAAAATCAAAATTAATTGCAAACTTGATTTTTATTTCTTCCTTGGGATCCAATCAACTCATTAAAGCCAGCAATTTTTGAAATTGGATTGATATAGCAAGATTGGATTGAGAATTAATCAAAAATTTGAAGATTTGATTTTCTACAAAAATCAAATTTGATTGGCATTGATTATTGATCAATTCTTTCCCAAAACAACTCCAAATCCATCCAGTATAAATGTACAATGCATACCTATCAAGAGAGAACGAAAAAAATTGGCTCAAGAACCCTAACCTAGAACTCAAGAAACCGTGGCAAACAAGCAAAGTGCAATCCTATTTCCAGCCATTTTCAATCAATTTTGAGGTGTCCAACACATTCCTTGATACCTCCTGAGTCGATTCAGACCTTTACTTTGATCAAAACCATCAAGAATCGTGAAATCCGAAATCGGTTTGTTCTTGAAAAATCCAAAATCGTATTCTATTATTCATGCATTATTAACATGTTTTGTGTTTGTTTTTGTGATTAGTGATGTGTTTGCAAGCTTTCTGGGCACTCTAATTGAATTTCCATG
Organism: Vicia sativa; assembly: GCA_021764765.1. Lineage (NCBI taxonomy): Eukaryota > Viridiplantae > Streptophyta > Magnoliopsida > Fabales > Fabaceae > Vicia > Vicia sativa. The sequence goes on from CM038792.1 coordinate 260,511,716, forward strand.
GCCTGAATCGTGATATACCATAGCTAGGGTTTCTGAGCTCGATTTAGGGCTTTGCTTAAATGGAAAAATTGGACCATAAGACCTATACCAGTGCGTTCGGAATGATCCCAGGAGTCGAACCATGTCTTTAGAATTCATTTATATTATGTATGCTGGTTTTTTGATTTTTGCCAGGGTCTGTAGCGTCGAGCAATGGCCGACGCTAGCTTTCAAAAATTCAAATGAGAACGATGAAGTTCTTGGCGCGGAGACGAAGCAATGGAAGGACGACGCGTGTTGTAATCCACTCAGCCCAGCTTTCAAACACGCTTGCACACATGGCGTGGTGGTTAAGACGTTCACTGTGCACAGATGCTCTCCAGGGTCATGAGTTCGATCCTCACTGGCACCGGATTTGGTTTTTCTTTTACAAACTTGCATATTTTCATATTTTTCTATTTTTCTATTTTATTTAAATATTTTGCATCATTTTAATTTCTTTTCATATTTTTATTTATGCATTAAAAAATCATCAAAATATTTTTTCCTTTGGCATTTATTTTCAGAAAATCTTTATTTAATTTATAAAATTAAAAAAATACAATTTTGCATGCATATTTATTTTTATTCATAATTTTGCATTTAAATCACATTTAATTAGTTTTAAATTATTAAATTGCATCCAAAAAATCCCAAAAAATTATTTTAGCATATTTATGTTATCTCCAGCATGTCATATTTTTCCCAATTAAAAACTTGCATTTTTCTAACATTTTTTCTCTTATTCGATTCATCTCGTATTTTCCGAGTTCTCGTTCTTTTACAGGTTGATCCGATTCAGACGATTTTTCTTTATCATTTTATTTTTTTCCAATAACGTAACTGTCTATGGGATGTAATAGTTTAAATTAGGCTTTTATTTTCCGCAAGTTTAAATTATGTATCTGCCCCAAAGCCATGTAATAGCGTAGGACATTTACCTTTCCGCACTTTACATTCCGCATTTTAATTTTCGCACCCTATAAATTGCTAGTAACTAGGCGTGTATGGCAAGATAATAATCAACATAGCTCACTAATTTTCAAAGATAAATATATCTGAAATCAACATACTCTTTTCACACATGCACCCCTTTGGGTAATTCTCTCTCGTTGCCTTTACGAATACAAATGGTCAAGTCCCTCGAACGTAGAGGTATTCTAGCACCGTTGCCTTCAAAACAAATCATCATAGTCCCTTCGATACAAAGATCATAAGACCCACAATGTCGCCTCCGAATACATGATCTTGACCCTCGATTGTCGCCTACGAAAAATGATGATAGTCCCTTCGAATGTGCTAGGATACTTCCTACAAGTTGCCTTCTATGACCATGCGATGTCCCTTCGAATGTCCCGCTTACATCCAACGAATAGAGTTACCTACCAACTAATGGTATGGATAGCGCTATTCTAAAGGAACGTAAAACAATACGAAAACGATCAAATTCTAAGTAGGTGATAAGACTTTTAGTTGCTTGCTCAAATCAAATACTTTTCACACCTCACGCTTTTGTCAAAGTTCAAATTCTTTTCAAAACTAAACATTTCCGAACACTTTGTATACATTCCTACATGAATCATTACAAAGTCAAAGCGAAATGCCTTTTCAAAACATTTTTGTCAAACACACAGAAAGCATAATTTTAAAGTGATCTAAGAGCAACTAAGAGCCCGTAGATAACTACGGATGGAAAGGGGTGCTAATACCTTCCCTTCCCATAACCATTCTCCCGTACTCAGAATCTAACGAAGGTCTTTTTTTGTACTTTTACCTTCCCTTAATTGGATAAAAATAAAAGTCGGTGGTGACTCATGCTATCCGCACATTTGCGATACAAAAACACTAAAAGTCAGTTCACCGTATCACAGAACTGGCGACTCTGCCGGGGAGACACCCTAAAGAGAGAATGCCTTAAGGATTTCTAGATCATTTTTACCGCTTTTTGTTTGACTTGCTTGCTTTATCTTTAAGGGTTGCTTGGGTATTATATTTGTGGGGGATCCTACACCCGGATCCGGGTTTCCTTTTAGGTAAGTAGCAATATATCGTCGCGACCGTTAGACGTATATCAAAACGGTCAACATGATGGCTACGTTAGCGTGACACTTTGGATGTCCTGATACTCTTCATTCCCAAGTTGGGGATAGTATTTGGCTTTTGCGTGGTGTCATCAAGCGCTAACTAAACTTTTAGAACTTTAATTGACCCATCTTGGCCATTAGAAGGTAGTGAGATGGCCGGCTTTGGTGTAGACCGAGGTTGGCTGATACTCGATGCTACGCTCATTGAGATCAAACTTTTGGGATATTTTCGGTCGACCACTTGGTAGTCGTATTGAAATAAACGCCTACGAGAAAGATCAATGATGTGAGATTCCTAGAACCCTTACTATTATAGGACAGGATGAACCAACTCAAACTTTTGGTGGGGTAATCACCTATACTTCATGCAAGCCTTAAACCTAGGCTCATTGTGTGAATTGTTTGTGTGTGCTAAACATGACATCATGACATCATTTGCATTGCATATCATTTCTAACTATTTCAAGGACCTAGGATTTATCTTTGCTCTGTTTTGTTGGGTATTATGGCTTCTAGAAAGACTATCCGAATCAACTTCATGGGTATACCTTCTCTCAAAGAATTGGTTTGAAATTCCGACCATGCTCGGTTCATCAAAAGACATGGTTATCTACTTGATTTGGTTATCTCGGTTTGAAGAAGATATGATGCATGTCCTATTCCAGTTCTTCGCGAAACACCATTGCTTTACATTCCCAGATTATCGTTGGTTCCTACCTTGGAAGAATTCTCTAAGCTACTTGGGATACCGTTTTGACCAAATGCCATTCACGGTTTGGAAAAGGTTCCTAACACGAAGACATCGATCCTTACATCTTAAGCGCCGACATTGAAGCCAATTGGGAAACCGAAGTGGTGTTAAGGGTTTACTTTCCAAGTTCTTAATTAAGAAAGCCCGAGAATTCCTCAAAGTTATGAGTTTCCATGCATTCAAGACATTGTGGCCTTGCTAATCTATGGTTTGGTTCTATTCCTAACTCGGATCAATTCATAGATGTCAACGCCATCAAGTTGTTTCTTACCCGCAATCCAAAGGCTACTTTACTTGGAGACATCCTACATTCTCTCCACACTGTACTACTAAAAGACAAGGAACTCTCATGTGTTGCATACCGTTACTTTCCGGTGGTTTATTTCGCACCTTCCTCCATCGCTTTTGAAGAACGAACAAAGGTTGAGATGGTCTCAAAGACTAATGTCACTCTCTCATTCAGATATCCGTTGGAGTCTTTTCTCTCAAAAGGACTTCACATTCATTGAGCGTGGAGAATTCCTAATGTACCACTCCTTGGTATAAGAGGAGGTATTACTTACAACCCTTCTCTAGCTCTACGTCTTTGGTTTTGCTCAAGAGATGGTCCATGATATGCTTCTCCAAGATATTGTGTTCGACTACAACCACGATCTCCGCAACCGACGAAGGTTTATACACGGGGCATGGTAAAGAAGACGATACCAAGACTTTGGGGCACCAAAATTCCATTCCTTGGGAACCTTACCTCAAATGGGTGCGAGCTCGAGCTCAAAACCTCATGATGCCATTCACTGCTCTACCAAGAATTATGGAACTGTTGCTATAGGTGACGTACCCTATACCTTCTCTATCCCGACATGCCTACTGATTTTGAAGACTTGAAGAGATCCTGGATTCAACTCAAGGAAGAGAGGGATACCTTTGAAGCTCAGTGCTATGCAAGTGAGAAGAAAGTGCTAGAGTTGACCAAGCTACTTCACGAGGAGCGAAACATCAACGCCTACCTCGGCACCAAGAGGAAGCTCCCATGGGAGACTTAGAGCTTTAGGATTCTCTTTTATTGTTTTGAACTATCTCTTGTACTTAAAAAGAAAAAGAATAATGAAAAGAGTACTAATAAATGTTTGTTCATTGCTTGTTTAACAAATTTAAATCTCTAAGGTCCTTGAAAACATTGCATTGCATTCGCATAAACATTGCATATCATAGCATAACATTGCATCACAGGTACATTGAAGATTGGTTTTCTCATTTGCTCGCTATTTATTTTAGCAGAAATGGCTCTTGAACACAAAGATCTTCAAGCTCGTAATGCTCGGCCAAAGATGTTTACCACTTGGTCCAAGGCCAAGAAGATCCAAGAAGCTCATCAATGAAAGAAGAAGGTTGTTGGTCTTCTCAACATGGGCGACGCTACAAAGGTGGTCCTAGAGTGGTTAGTCAAATTGAGCTCTCAAGGAAGTGTCAAGAAGGAAGATGAGCAAAGTAACAAGGGTGATGGTGAAGGCCACCGAGCTTGAGAAGAACTATGATGATGGCCAATACTCGATGAAGATGACAAGTACAAGCAACTTGAAGACCGTCTCAATGCGTGGAAAACCTCAAGATGTCCGGCTGAATTTTGATGATCCGAGTCTTGTCCTCGTGTGATTCCTCCCAAGTTCAAAGTTCCAACTTTTGAAATATGACGGCATGTCTTGCCCTAAGCTGCATTTGAAGTCTTATGTCCGAAGATCAATCCCACACGATGATGAAAGTTGTGGATGCACTATTTTCAAGAGAGTTTGTCCGAACCCGTTGAAATGGTACTATCACCAGAGAATGACCGTATCCGTACTTGGAGTGACTTAGCCGATGCTTTCTGACGATGAGTACAATGCTGAATTGACACCCACTCGCATGCAACTACAAAGCATGTCTATGGGTCGTGACGAGAAGTTCAAGGAGTATGCTCAGAAGTGGAGAGACCTAGCAGGCAGAGTTCAACCACCCTTGTCCAATAGGGAGTTGGTTGATATGTTCATGGGAACACTGACAGGCCCATTCTTCAATCATCTGATTGGAAACTCTTCAGCCGGATTCACCGAGCTGATTTTAACAGGCGAGCGTATTGAAGCTGGTATCAAGAGTGGAAAGATTCAGATAGAGACATCTTCAAACGCTGCGAAGAGATCTTTTGGTGGTAAGAAAGAAGCCAATGCTGTGTATGGTCAGAAAAGCCGAGCCAAGACCGACCGTGCTCAATCTGTGGGGGCAGTTGTGATCTCCAATCCTACATCAAGACAACCTCGCCGAGACAACGTGCGTAACGAACGCCAACGAAGAGCATTAAGATCAACATGCTTTTGTCGCAAGCCTTGCAACACATGTTGAAAGCAGTGATTACCTTGAGGATCCTCCTCGAATGTCAACACTTCCTCTCGAGATACAATCCTAATACTAAGTGTGCTTACCATTCCAATAGCCCGGACATAGTCCGATGATTGTTGGGCTCAAGAACAAGATTCAAGATATGATTGAAGCTAAGCGATTGAGTTTGACCTCCGTTGAGACTCGAATGTGATCAACGCCCCTATGCCTAATCATGACAAGAGTTCCAATGTCGTTGGCGATACTTATGTCGTCAACATAGATGACTTGACCATTCCTCCGATGATCAAGAAGAATTTGCTACAAGCTTGTCAATCCAGATGCCCGAGAATTGCTGGTGCCCATCTCTACCGATGGTTGTGCTTGGTTGAGAAGACGTGTTCAAGGCATGATGGATAACCGTGAGATACTATTTTGAAACCACCGCGGTGTGTGAAGAAATGTCTAAGTTGAAGATCGACAATGTAAACGAAACTGTACCATCTGTGTGGGATACCTTGGGGCAGCCAAGCGGAAAGTATGATTACATGGTGAAGTACACTGTTCCTGAAAGCTACAAGATTCCTATTGAAGATGTTAAGGCGACCGGATGGGGTGACGATTTCCCAGAAGATTATGCTGATGTTAACATAATAAGAATTTCCTCTGCTAATTCTGTGCCTAGGGTGGCACCTCTCATCATCACTTCTCCACGGCCAGTTCCGTATTCCTCTGACAAGGCTATCCCTTGGAATTATGGAGCTAATGTTTACTATCATAGCGTCAAGCAAGACCCTCTGACCATTGAAGATCTTACAGTTGAAGCTACCATTCCTGACATTGACAACATCACCGGATCAAGTAAGGTGACCCGAACCGGATGGGTTTTCTCTCCACAAATCTCTCCTCCAAAAGACACCGCGACTCCAGATCGCATTCCAGCTATTCAATCCATTCCCCAAGCTAGAGGGAAAGAACCAATGACTCATCCTGCTCAGCCAGAAGTACCAAAGAAAGTTACTGAAGACACCTCCAAACAAGAAATAGAGGAAATTCTGAAGATTATCAAGAAGAGTGACTACAATGTTGTGGAACAGTTGGGACAGACTCCATCCAAAATCTCCATGCTTGCACTGCTCTTGTGCTCCGAGGCTCATGCTAATGCCTTGGTGAAGTTTCTGAAGAATGCTCACGTACCTCAAGACACTACCACTGACCAATTTGAAGTTTGTATTGCTAGCCTGGCTACCAACAACGGCCTAGGCTTCTCTGATGCTGATTTGACTCCTGCCGGAAAGAAACACAACAAAGCCTTGCACATCTCTGTTGAATGCAAGGGCACTACATTGTCTCATGTCTTGGTAGATACCGGTTCTGCTCTGAATATCCTTCCAAAGACTGCTTTTGATCGGCTTGATGTCGAAGGGTTGGTTCTGAGACCCAGTGACATTATTGTGAGAGCTTTTGATGGTTCTAAGCGAACAGATTGGAGAGCTCATCACTCAAAAGTCGGTTCCCGACTTTTGATTCCACATTCTTTGTTATGGACATTCGTCCATTACTCTTGCCTACTTGGACGCCTTGGATACATGGGTCGCGTACCTCTACCCCACGGTTGAAATACCCAAAAGGTTGTCACAGTATGTGGTGAAGAGGAATATATGGTCAGTCATCTACAGTCATTCCGATACCTCGAGGTTGAGGGTGAATTCTTCGAGACTCCCTGTCAAGCTTTTGAAACAATACCCAGAGTCATGCCTGTTGACTCTCCTGAGGTTACACAAGTTCCGCCTAGGATGGCCTCGCTGAAGGATGCTCAAGCTGCTGTTGAAGAAAGAGGTAGTGCTGTTTGGGGTCAACTCCCCTATCTTCCTTTCAAATCCGACAAGACTGGTTTAGGCTTCACCATCAAGGGTCAGAAGATGATACGCCGCGAACGTGCCGGCAAATTCCTTTCCGCATCCCAAAGTGGAATCCATGCTATAGAAGACGACGACAACGACTTCGACATCGCAAGTGGATCTCCCAACTCCATCAAGGGCTCAAGAATTGGAAGATCAAGACGCCATACCAATCTCCTTTAGTCGAGTAATTGCTCTTGTTTTATTTTGCTTTTCGTATTTCTTTATGTTTGAACAATAAACTTTGAAAGCCTAGTGCCTTGCCGGGCATCATGGCTCGCTTCGAGGGTTATTATCTCGTTGTTTGCGCTTTTCATTCAATAAATTCGTTGGACTTTTGCATTCAATTGTTTGTTTTCTTTCTTTACTTTATCACCCCTTCAAAAGCTATGTGTTTCTCACACACACCCACGTGATACAGAGTCACTCCGAATCTCGTTAATAACACTATGCTATTGCTAAATATGACTTGATAATCCGATCTACCAAGCCAAGACGAAAGTGAGGAAGATTGTGAAGTGCCAAGAGAACTTGCCGGATCGCTAGAAGAAGCGAGTTATACACCACACGAAGAGCAAGTTGAGGTTGTGAATTTGGGTCCGACGAAGATGAAAAGAGATCAAGATAGGAGCGGATCTTGAGAATGTTAAAGAAAGGTTGGTTCGGATGCTACGAGACTATATTGAGGTTTTTCTTGGTCGTACGAAGACATGCCGGTTTGGACATTGATATTCGCACACCGATTGCCGACAAAGAAGGTTTTCTCGGTGAAACAGAAAGTTCACGCGTCCCGAGATGTCGAGAAAATCAAAGCGAAGTTATGAAGTAGTTCAACGCCGGTTTCCTAGTGCACTTCCTATCCACAATGGGTTGCGAATGTGGTACCCGTACCTAAGAAGGATGGCAAGGTACGAATGTGTGTGATTACGAGATCCGAATAAAGAGAGTCCGAAAGACGATTTTCCACTTCCTCATATTGATGTTCGGTTGACAACACCGCCAAAGATAAGGTTTTCTCCTTTATGGATGGTTTCTCCGGTTACAATCGATTAAAATGGCTCCGAAGACATGGAAAGACTACTTTCGTACACGTGGGGCACTTTCTACAAGGTTATGCCGTCGGATGAAGAACGCGGTGCCACTTATCAGCGTGCTATGGTGACGTTATTTCATGACATGATTCATCACGAGATAGAGGTCTACGTCGATGATATGATAGCTCGATCACAGACTAAAGAAGAACATCTTGATCATTTGCAGAAACTGTTTGACTGATTGAAGAAGTACTGATCGAGACTTAATCCTAACAAATGCACTTTTGAGTCGATCCGAAAACTCTTAGGGTTTGTTGTCGGGTAAAGGTATTGAGGTTGACCCGCCAAGGTTAAAGCTATTCAAGAGATGCCACCCCAGACGAGAAGGAAGTCGAGAGGTTTCTTGGGCCGATTGAACTACATTGCCAGATTCATTGCACACATAACTGCTACTTGTGAGCCAATCTTTAAGTTACTAAAGAAAGATCAAGTAGTGGAATGGAATGACGATTGCCGATCGCTTTTGACAAAATCAAGGAGTACCTGTAATCCTCCCATCCTAATGCACCAAGGAAGACCTCTTATCATGTACCGAGCTAGAGAATTCAATGGGATGTGTGTGGGGCAACATGACGAGTCAGTCGAAAAGAGCATGCAATATACTACCTTAGCAAAAGTTTACCGACGTGAAACAAGATACTCACAGAGAAAACTTGCAACGCTTTTGCTCGCCGACTAAGACAGATATGTTGACTCACACTACCTTGTTGATTTCAAGATGGATCCGATAAAATACATATTTGAGAAACCAGCTCTCTCAGAAGAATAGCAAGATGGCAAATGATCTTGACCGAATATGACATCCAAGACACTTCTCGAAAGCAATCAAAGGAAGTGTAGTAGCCGATCATTTGGCTCATCAAGCCGTAGATGACTATCGACTATGCGTTCAATTTCCGATGAAGATGTTTTACTAGTCACGATTGTGAAGAACCGAGCCGGACGAAGGACCCGAACAAGGATCCCGATGGACCATGGTCTTTGATGGATCCCCAAACGCACTTGGCAATGGCATTGGCGCCATCATTACATCCCCTACAGGCGGACATACGCCTTTCACCGCCAGATTATGTTTCAGTTGCACGAACAACATGGCCGAATATGAAGCGTGCATCATGGGTATCAAAGCTGCTATTGATTTAAGAATCAAGTTCTTGCAAGTATATGGAGACTCAGCTTTAGTGATCAGTCAGATTAAGGGCTAGTGGGATACGAAGCATCCGAATCTTATTCCCTATCGAGAGCATGTTCTGAGTTTGATCCCCTACTTCGAAGAAATTACTTTTGATCACATTCCACGAGAAGAGAATCAGTTGGCAGACGCATTGGCTACTATGTCGTCTATGTTCAAGGTTAGATGGGACAACGAGGTTCCCCAGATCATCATTGAGAAATTTGACGAACCATCGTATTGTTATGAGCTTGATACAGACGAGAAACCTTGGTACTATGACGTGAAGAGGTATCTTGAGACTCAAGAATATCCCGCAGGGGCATCTGTCAATGATAAGAAGTTCATGAGAAGATTTGCATCCAAATTCTTCCTCAGCAACGACATCTTATACAAACGCAACCACGACTTGTGCTTACTCCGCTGTGTAGATCGAAACAGAATACGTATCATGGAAGAGTTACACGGTGCATTTGGTACCCACTCCAAAGGACACACCATGGCTAAGAAGATTTTGAGAACAGGTTACTATTGGTCTACCATGGAAGCTGATTGTCACCGCTACGCTCGATCTTGTCACAAATGCCAGATTTATGCCGATAAAGTACACGTGCCTCCAGTACCTCTGAACGTTTTAACTTCTCCTTGGCCTTTTGCAATGTGGGGCATTGACATGATCGGAGAAATCAAGCCCACAGCTTCCAACGGACATCGTTTCATCTTTGTGGCAATCGATTACTTTACCAAGTGGGCAGAAGCAGCCTCGTTCGCATCTGTTACCAAGAATGTTGTGGCTCGTTTCATCAAGCATAACCTTATCTGTCGGTATGGCATTCCTGAAAGGATTATCACAGATAACGGTTCCAATCTCAACAATAAGATGATCACCGAACTCTGCACGCAGTTCAAGATCAAGCATCATAATTCTTCTCCATATCGGCCTAAGATGAACGGCGCAGTGGAAGCCGCCAATAAGAACATTAAGAAGATTATACAGAAGATGACAGTGACTTACAAAGATTGGCATGAGATGTTACCATTTGCTCTTCATGGTTATCGCACTACAATACGAACATCAACAGGGGCAACCCCCTTCTCTCTTGTATACGGTATGGAAGCCGTCTTACCCATCGAAGTTCAGATACCCTCAACCAGAGTCCTCCAAGACGCAGAGTTAGGCGAAGACGATTGGGTCCAGACTCGCCTTGACCAAATTAACTTGATTGATGAGAAACGACTCGCGTCCATTTGCCATGGACAGATCTGGGGATCTAGTAGTCAAGCGCATCATTCTTCCACAAGGTGATCCCAGGGGAAAATGGACTCCCACCTATGAGGGACCATTTGTAGTCAAGACAGTGTTTTCCGGCGGAGCTATGATACTTAGCACCATGGATGGTGAAGACCTCCCACACCCTGTGAACGCAGACATAGTCAAAAAATACTACGCATGAAATAGACCCGCTAGGTCGACAAACCTAGGAAAAAATAAGGGCATCCTGGCGAACCAAAAAGGTTCGGGCAAAAGTTAAGGATATATGCAAAACATGTACACCCGGCAAGTCGAAAACCTGAAAAGGCGGCTTAGGCAAAAAATGGTATCCCTGGCGAAAACCGAAGGGCGGTCTAGGCAAAAGTTAGGGATTTAAGCGTACGACTATGTCTCTTCCAGATCACCTGCTTCTAGACTACTATCAACATTCAAGATTCAAATGGCGAAGATCAGTTCACTCACTTTCTACTGACAGCAAGGAGATGAGATATTTGAAATATATGAGTACTAGCATAGTTGGAACTTAACGAGATTGTTTCCGCATAGCTTTTTACCTTTCTTGTGTACAAACTACTTGGCCATACGCCACCTTTCAAATAAACACAAGCTTCTTTCTCTTTACAATTTTTGTTGTTGTCGTTTGCAATAAGTCCAACGTTTGTTTTGAATGACTATACGCATTTGACAATAAGAATCTAATCACAAACATACGAAAAGCGGACATACAAAAGTAGTTACTACAGGCTCTAGGAATTGAGATGACGAAAAGGTCACCAAAAACATCCCCCCGCAGAACATAATCCCCGCAGAGGTGTCACTCACTAAACCTCCCCCAGCGGAGTATATGTTAATCCACGAGCAGTGATTCCACTCAACTGAGCAATGTTACATCAATAACACTTCATCCCCAGCTAAGATGTTTATCCCCAGCGGATATCTCTCAACAATTCTCCTTTTCTCCAGCAGCGGTATCCAGACTCGAGACTTGGTCAGATAGTACACCGGAAAAAATCTACATCTCCTATTCCCCAGTCAGAAATTCCAACGGACCCCAACCCGATCTCCCAGCAACCATCAAACGTCCTACAGCGAGATCTACGCTCAAAATCCCTAGTAGAGCGCCACCTAATTCTTCCCAACAGGGTCTACATGCAAGATCCCCAACGGACTTCCTCCCAGACTCTCCCCAGTAGGGTCTATGTACGAGATCTCCGACGACGAGCTTCTCAAATCTCTACCTTCCTCAACAATATCTAGGCCCAAGACTTGGTCAGATAGTGCATCGGAGGAATCCAGGATATCTTTCTTCTCCTTCAAAAGCGGGGTTCTCACCTACTCAATTCCCCAAGCAGAAGTCAGAAATCCTCAAACAGAACATCCGCATCTTCTTCAAGATGGATATATTTTGAAATACCACAACATCTATCATTCATACATTACTCATAAAGTCATAATTCATGCATATGTCATTCATATACATTGTCATGCATCATACTTTGCATAAGACTAACAAATATTCTATCAAAGTTTCTCTTGTTTTTTCCAAAACAGGTGAAAGTCACTTCCGACAGCTGGTCTAGGATTAAGCCCCGAATCGACGGGAAAACTATCTGAAAGACTGCCCCTAGTTGTCCTTCGATAGCTGGTCCAGGATTAAGCCCCGAATCGACGGGAAAACTATCTGAAAGACCGCCCCTGGTTATCCTCCGATAACAGGCAATGGATCAACACCCGATGCACAACAGGGAAGATATCCACATTTTGCCAACTACTACCTCCCTCAGAGTAACCGACACGAAGATTTATTCTGATCCCTTCTTATTATCAACAGCAACTACAGAGTCTAGCGTACGACTCAGTTGCCTTGGATGGCATCTTAAGCCCATCTCCGACTACTTGTCAATATTTCTTCGCCTTCAGAATGCTGCATATTTGGTTAAAAATCAATACAAATCAATAACTTCATTCAAAGATGAGCACGAAGTCTAACATACGACTTCCTCCGGATGGCATCTTAAGCCCATCTCCATGCTCCTTTCACTTCCAGAAACGACTACAGAGTCTAGCGTACGGCTCACTCCCCAGCATCGATCTTTCCAGATGGCATCTTAAGCCCATCCCCGTCAATTCTCCTATCGACATTCTCGAGTCTAGCGTACGACTCATCCCCCAGCGAAGTATCCAGCTTCTCCAAATGGCATCTATAAGCCCATTCCCGCATCATCAGCCAACAGCGAGTGCAAATTTTCGGTGTAGTGTTCAATCATCTTCTACCTTCAGTCACGAAGACAGTGTCAATCTAACCTTCCAGACAAGAAGATTGAACAGGGAAGTCATACCCCAAAATTTTCCCTTCATCTTCTCAAGATATTTCATACATCCATACTCAAGGATTCCTCAAGAGTTGATCAGACAAACTCTCTCCTAGACAATCAACCCAAACTAGGGTTTGACAATTCTCAGGTCAAGATGGACTTCCAACATCTCCAATGGTCTTCATGCCTCCTCATATGCTTCAAAGATTCTCCATGTCAAGTTTCAAGCCTCACAAGTCAAGTTTCCTCGATAATTGCTCGATGGTTGAAAATCAGATTGGACAAAAGTCAACTATGGTCAACATATAGTCAAACTTCATAATTTTTGGTCAACATCCTCATTTTGAAGTTACATTCATCATTTGATCAAGGGTTGATCATGATTCATCAATAAAACTCAAGATTTGCTCAAAAGTCAAACTTTCTAAATTAGGGTTTCTAGATGAAAAGTCAACTGAACTTTGACTGATCATAACTCCCTCATACTTTCTCAGAAATTTTTCCACCACCTCTGTTTTTGAAGGAAATTCAATTCTCTACAACTTCATGTCTCACAAGAATGTCCAAAAAATGCTTCATTTGAGAGGTATGGCTCAAAACATTACAGGTCATTTTCAAAGTCAACAAAAAGTCAACTTTTTGTTTTGAAGATATATTGAGCATGGAAACTCCAATTGAGATGAGACCAAAAATGTTGGTTAGAGGACTCTTATAGCTTTCCAAAAAGTCCAAGAACACTACAAAATGTGGAAAAATGAGCAAGATACACCATTCACAAGTTGGGCAATTTTGAAAGAGTGCACAAAGAGAGATGCTTCTAAAAATCAAAAATTTTGCAAATGGGCTTACTTTTTCTTCATTCAAACTTGTTCCTTATACAATTAGAAATATCCAAGCCCAATGCCACGAATTTTTATTTTATTTTTCTATTTAATTTGGAATTTATTCATTTAAATACAAATTAAATTCAAAAATAAAGTATAAAATCAAAATTAATTGCAAACTTGATTTTTATTTCTTCCTTGGGATCCAATCAACTCATTAAAGCCAACAATTTTCGAAATTGGATTGATATAGCAAGATTGGATTGACAATTAATCAAAAATTTGAAGATTTGATTTTCTACAAAAATCAAATTCGATTGGCATTGATTATTGATCAATTCTTTCCCAAAACAACTCCAAATTCATCCAGTATAAATGTACAATGCATACCTATCAAGAGAGAACGAAAAAAAATTGGCTCAAGAACCCTAACCTAGAACTCAAGAAACTGTGGCAAACAAGCAAAGCGCAATCCTATTTCCAGCCGTTTTCAATCAATTTTGAGGTGTCCAACACATTCCTTGATACCTCCTGAGTCGATTCAGACCTTTACTTTGATCAAAACCATCAAGAATCGTGAAATCCGAAATCGGTTTGTTCTTGAAAAATCCAAAATCGTATTCTATTATTCATGCATTATTAACATGTTTTGTGTTTGTTTTTGTGATTAGTGATGTGTTTGCAAGCTTTCTGGGCACTCTAATTGAATTTCCATGGCCTGAATCGTGATATACCATAGCTAGGGTTTCTGAGCTCGATTTAGGGCTTTGCTTAAATGGAAAAATTGGACCATAAGACCTATACCAGTGCGTTCGGAATGATCCCAGGAGTCGAACCATGTCTTTAGAATTCATTTATATTATGTATGCTGGTTTTTTGATTTTTGCCAGGGTCTGTAGCGTCGAGCAATGGCCGACGCTAGCTTTCAAAAATTCAAATGAGAACGATGAAGTTCTTGGCGCGGAGACGAAGCAATGGAAGGACGACGCGTGTTGTAATCCACTCAGCCCAGCTTTCAAACACGCTTGCACACATGGCGTGGTGGTTAAGACGTTCACTGTGCACAGATGCTCTCCAGGGTCATGAGTTCGATCCTCACTGGCACCGGATTTGGTTTTTCTTTTACAAACTTGCATATTTTCATATTTTTCTATTTTTCTATTTTATTTAAATATTTTGCATCATTTTAATTTCTTTTCATATTTTTATTTATGCATTAAAAAATCATCAAAATATTTTTTCCTTTGGCATTTATTTTCAGAAAATCTTTATTTAATTTATAAAATTAAAAAAATACAATTTTGCATGCATATTTATTTTTATTCATAATTTTGCATTTAAATCACATTTAATTAGTTTTAAATTATTAAATTGCATCCAAAAAATCCCAAAAAATTATTTTAGCATATTTATGTTATTTCCAGCATGTCATATTTTTCCCAATTAAAAAATTGCATTTTTCTAACATTTTTTCTCTTATTCGATTCATCTCGTATTTTCCGAGTTCTCGTTCTTTTACAGGTTGATCCGATTCAGACAATTTTTCTTTATCATTTTATTTTTTTCCAATAATGTAACTGTCTATGGGATGTAATAGTTTAAATTAGGCTTTTATTTTCCGCAAGTTTAAATTATGTATCTGCCCCAAAGCCATGTAATAGCGTAGGACATTTACCTTTCCGCACTTTACATTCCGCATTTTAATTTCCGCACCCTATAAATTGCTAGTAACTAGGCGTGTATGGCAAGATAATAATCAACATAGCTCACTAATTTTCAAAGATAAATATATCTGAAATCAACACACTCTTTTCACACATGCACCCCTTAGGGTAATTCTCTCTCGTTGCCTTTACGAATACAAATGGTCAAGTCCTCAAACGTAGAGGTATTCTAGCACCGTTGCCTTCAAAACAAATCATCATAGTCCCTTCGATACAAAGATCATAAGACCCACGATGTCGCCTCCGAATACATGATCTTGACCCTCGATTGTCCCCTACGAAAAATGATGATAGTCCCTTCGAATGTGCTAGGATACTTCCTACAAGTTGCCTTCTATGACCATGCGATGTCCCTTCGAATGTCCCGCTTACATCCAAAGAATAGAGTTACCTACCAACTAATGGTATGGATAACGCTATTCTAAAGGAACGTAAAACAATATGAAAACGATCAAATTCTGAGTAGGTGATAAGACTTTTAGTTGCTTGCTCAAATCAAATACTTTTCACACCTCACGCTTTTGTCAAAGTTCAAATTCTTTTCAAAACTAAACATTTCCGAACACTTTGTATACATTCCTACATGAATCATTACAAAGTCAAAGCGAAATGCCTTTTCAAAACATTTTTGTCAAACACACAGGAAGCACAATTTTAAAGTGATCTAAGAGCAACTAAGAGCCCGTAGATAACTACGGATGGAAAGGGGTGCTAATACCTTCCCTTCCCATAACCATTCTCCCGTACTCATAATCTAACGAAGGTCTTTTTCTGTACTTTTACCTTCCCTTAATTGGATAAAAATAAAAGTCGGTGGCGACTCTTGCTATCTGCACATTTGCGATACAAAAACACTAAAAGTCAGTTCACCGTATCACACTATGTTCTTTCCAGACATGATTTTTGCCTCAATGACATGATTTGCAAATCTTGTAACAATTAATCTTGTTCCGTTGCACAACCCATCGGCTTGGTCCAAATTTCTCATTAGCATAATAGGTGTACCAACCTTCAATTTGATCCTATGATTGGGAAGCCCTGACGTTCTTAATTTACCGAGAAATTCAGGAGTTAGAACTTCATATGCTTCAGTATAACTTGAATCTGTTCTATCAATGGAATCAAAACTCAAATACTCTTTCTCTTCTCCTAAAAAAAAGTTTAAAAGCAAAACATAAATAAATTAGTAAAACTATGTTCTTAAATATATATATATATATATATATATATATATATATATATATATATATATATATTATGAATGTAATAATACAGTAAATATAACTGACATGTACCTGGTATCAAGTCTAATACATAATGATTGATTTTGTCCACAACTTCAATGGTTGAAGCAAGAATAGCCTTTCCTTGTAAGAATTCAACATCTTGATATTTTTCCAACAAATTGGGATATGTGTTTTCAACAATTGCTCTTATAGGATCATCAAAATTTGATATTAATAGCTCTTGAGGAATTTCAATATCCACCAAACCATCATTGGGTTCACAAATCTTACCATCACCCACATTTAAAATCCATTTTGAAAATTCCGCTAGTTCATTAGAACTTGTGTTGTCTCTTCCCTCTTGAAGTCTCATATTTTTTGATAGTGTTAAAACCTGGCAATAATCCCATACATAAGATGAACTAATTGATGCATGAACAATATCAGAACGCCCAGCTCTTGGAACAACAGGAAGAATCTGTCTAAAATCTCCTCCAAATACAACAACTTTTCCACCAAAAATAGTATTCTCAACACCCTTTTTGCTCATTACATCTTTAAGGGTTTTATCCAATGCTTCGAAGCTTGTGAGACATAGGTGCCTCATCCCATATTATCACATTCGTTGCTTCAAATAATTGAGAATGTTCGGTGTCTTTGTCGATGTTGCAAGTTGAGTTGTCAAGCGTTGGCACAGGTATTTTGAACTTTGAGTGTGCTGTTCTTCCACCCGGCAATAATAACGAAGCTATCCCACTTGAAGCAACAGTAAGAACAATTTTTTTGAGAACGGCACTTGATAGTGTTCTCCACATGAAAGTTTTACCGTCCAACCATGCAAGAAAAATACCCTTCACTGCTTGTTAACAAGATCCATGATTTTCTCAAATATCAAACGTTGTTCATCTATAAAATACAAACCAAGAATTATAAGTGCAAGGACAATAAAAATCATTTTTGTAATTCATAGTATAAAGAAAATAAATCACCTGTAAGGGCATGAAAAAGTTCTTGGAATTTCTTTTTCGTATCGGCATCGTAATTAAGTTCGTCATAAATAAGCCTATTGCCAACATGTTTTGTGATGTATGAATCGGATACGGCATACATTTAAATTCATGCAAACTTCTTCGATTCGATTGCATCATGTTCTCAATCTCAATTAGTGTGAGATTCTTTAACTCGTTGATAGTCGCAATTCTTAAAAATTATCATTAGTTTTCTATATAATTACATATGTATGATGCAACTGTCGTGATGTTGAAATACATTGAACATAAATCAAACAGTTGATGTTGCGGCTGCGTGAAATTAAATGGAACCAAAGACACTGTTGCAGCTGCAAGTTAAGAAAATAACTTACATACATGACAAATGACAAATATGAAAATGTTTCTTACGTAAATGGACATACCTTATGAAACATATTAAATAAGGGACATATGGATGAAGAATAATTATATTTTAAAGTAAGTTCATATCATTATATTTTGTAATAAAAAGATACAGCTTGCATTCGAAAATAATATTTGTTGACTTAAAAAAGTTTAATAAAGTGTTCATACCTCTTCTATTTGTTTTTTGCCTTTGTTGGTAGAGGATACCATCAGATAACGTCCTCCAAGTTTTTTCCCAAACATGTCGTGGTCTATTGACAGTACCGGATAGTAACATAGTGACAAATAACTTTCGTAAAAAATGCCCGGAACCCCAATTCTTTGCTTCGTCGATGGCTGCAACATATTCCTTGTCATCGTTAAGAAAGCCCATTTCGAAGCATGCATCCCTAAAAGAATCCTGAACTTTTCCACCCACAAATTTTATATCCTCATAGCAAGTTGGACCTTTGACGACTGTTAGCATCATTCTCAAGAAATATAACTCACCCGTACTTGGAGGGACCCAAATAAGTCTGCCAATTGTATTTCCTCTTTTACGCGGTCTCCATCGACGGTATCTTTTATCATAAACAAATTTGGAAAGAAATTGTGAGTACGTCAAATTCTTTGCCTCTGGGTATGCTTTGTTTGCTTCCATCCATGCCGTAAACATAGATTCTTTCACAGTTGGTTTGTCAAGCACCTCATATATCAATTCATAATTCGTATAATAAACAGAGTTGTCTCCTTCAAGATGAAAGAACAACCTTTCAACTGCGGGTGATCTACCATGAATAGGAAATGAAAAAAGTCTCCAACATGCCTCACTTGGTGAGATATATCTGCAATCAAGATATTGCTTGATTACCAACCATTCGACCGAGGAGATCCATCACCGTCAGTTTGGACAACAGCAGCAGTAATTCTATCATACCCCTTGTTAATATACTTAAATAAGTATTTAACTGAAGTACTTTGATTACACCACTCCATATTGATGTGTGCTTGAAACGTTGGAATTGGAATTCAAATATAAATAAAATTCAAATCTAAATAAAATAAATTAATAAATCAAATAAATAAAAAATAGTGTAAAATTATGATAGATTGACATGTCAGCAAAATTAAATGCCAAATGAATATGGTAACAGCATAGTGTTGATTAGTCTATTATACCCTTGGAATAAGAAAAGTTATAACATTTATAAGTGCCTAGAACCTGTGTGACAATTTATAAAACAATTATTAATTTATTGATTTTAAAAACAATTGTTTTAATACTTCTCTTTTATAAAAATATTAGTAACTTATTCTCTTTTTTTAAAATTATTGTAACTTATTTCCCTTTATGAAATTATGGTAACTTTTTTTTTATTTATAAACATCTGGAACACGTTTGTCTATTTATAAAAATATATGTAACCTATTCTCATTTATAATTATATAAATAGTTAAATTTATAAAATTATTTGTAACTTATATTTCCATTTATAAAAATAATTGTAACTTATACAATTTATAAAAATGATTGTAATAGTAAATTTTTATCTTTAATTATTAATTTTTTATGAGTATCATTTATCATTAAATTTTCATGACTATCATTTAACATTGTTTTATCATGATTACGATTATAAAATTAATTTGAAAAGATTGTGATATGTTTAGTTATTTCATAAGTTTAAAGAAATTACAAAATCTCAATTGATTTTGTTTTGCTTTATTATCCTTTCTATAAAAAGCTAAATAATTTCAAAACATATTTTATTTCAAATAAGGATCTAAATAATTACAAAATATGTTTTTCGGGTAATCTTGATTTTTATAGATACTTTAGTTAAGTTGTATGATATTTCTTAAATATATGTGTTTTTTATTAATATTTCATACAAATACATGGTTTTTAATAATATTTAGTAACAAAATGTTAATTAAACAATAATAGTACTTACTTTCAATTTTAAACAAATAACATTTTGAAATAAAATAAAATAAAATTATTTTTATTAATATTTTTTTAAAATATAATTTTTTTAATATTTATTAATAAAAAACTTATTTTTAAGACAAAATTTTATCGATTTAAATCTTTCAGAATATATATATATATATATATATATGGTTAGTCATTACTCGTTTTTGGAATATTTATTTTAAAATAAATTTATGTGATCATTTTAGAATAAATCATAAATCAAGTGTAATTTATATGATTTTTAATATCCTTATAATCATAAATCATAATTTATATGATTTTTAAGATGTACATGGTGTGTATGGTAGATTCAATTGAATATATTGTAAATAGAAAATATATATATAATTTCGTCTTTGTATTTTACCATATATTTATTAATGTGCATATATTTTCAAATAAATATTTATGTTCTGAAAAAAAAGTTAATAGTTATCTTATAGAAATGTTTTATTTATAGAAACGAATTTTTTCTTTGCGATATATATAGTTTTCCATTTAAACGTTTTTCAAATCATTCATATATTGCTCTTTGTATTATTATATATTATTGTAATATTTAAATTTTTTTACCAATGGAAAGAAAAAAAAGATTATTTAAGTTTTTTCCATTTAAACGTTTTTCAAATCATTCATATATTGCTCTTTGTATTATTATATATTTTTGTAATATTTAAATTTTTTTACCAATGGAAAGAAAAAAAAGATTATTTAAGTTTTTTATAAATAGAGAAAAAAAAATAAGTGTAAAATAATTTTATAATGACCATCAATCCACCACATATTTAAATAAAATAGAATGATATTGGCTTTTTATTTTCAAAATTTCTTTTGATTTTATCTTTTAGTTAAAATCATATTTAATTAAGCAAATTATGATATATGTTTTTTTGCATGAATTAGATAATAATCAAATAAATAATGCAGAAAACAAATATTCTAATAAATCAAAATAATGCCATCATAAATCAATTAGAAATTGACTTTTCTATTGAAATAAATCTAGCACACCATACACTATGTTCCTGCCAATGTTTTTAGGCCTAATTTGAAACCTCAATATTAACTTTAACAAAATAACTAAACAAATCAAAACGAAGATTAAACAAATATAGAAATCAGGGTAACAATGGTTGAAGCAAGAATAGCCTTTCCTGGAATTCAAATATAAATAAATTAACCGTGAATGAAACATTGGAATTGGAATTCAAATATAAATAAAATAAATTAATAAATCAAATAAATAAAAAATAGTGTAAAATTATGATAGATTGACATGTCAGCAAAATTAAATGTTTGAGTCGTTGATGTCTTTCACATTGATGTTACTATTTAGACACATTAAAAATCAGATTAAAATGGACACGAGAATTAAAATGGACAAGAGAATGAAGAAGATATGGAGAATGAAGAATTGGGAAAATAAGGAATAAAATAATCAGTAAATGATAAATAGTATTTTTAAATCATGCAATGAATAATATTCCATTTAATTATAATAGATCTAATTTGGCCATTCCAATTCCTTCCTCATTAACCGTGAGTCAAACATTAGAATTCAAATTAATAAATCAAATAAATAAAAAATAGTGTAAAATTATGATAGATTGACATGTCAGCAAAATTAAATGCCAAATGAATATGGTAATAGCATAGTGTTGATTAGTCTATTATACCCTTGGAATAAGAAAAGTTATAACATTTAATCAAAAGGTTAGACTTGGAATTTTCAGGTACTTTACTTTTAATAGATTGATAATAGTCTTTAATTTTTCATAATTTTTAAATTAAATAAATTTGTAAATATTCCTAGGAATGTTTACTTTATCCAAACATATAAGTTGAAAAATTATTTAAAGATATATGAATCCAAGAAATATGATTCTAATGAATATAATTTGATAACTTGAAACAAACACACCTTAGCTGTTTAAAAATAATCTGATATTGTTTTTTATAAATTGGATTTTACTGAAACAAAATATGAAAATAAATATAGCATTTTACCAAAAACAAACCAATCACTACAAAAAAAATAATTTTTGGCAGCGCATCTACGAAAGCGCTTTTAAGAGAAAGCGCTTTCGTAGTCTTTAAAAAAAATTCGCTTAAAAAAGCGCTTTCATAGGGTTCCCTACGAAAACATTTTTCGGAAAGCGCTTTCATAGGTATTTGAAATATCTAACCTACGAAAGCGCTTTTGTAAAGCGCTCTTATAGGTGGCCCTATAAAAGCGCTTTTGAAAAGCGCTCTGATAGGAATACTTACGAAAGCGCTTTTAAAAGCGCTTTCATAAGCCTATCATACGAAAGCGCTTTTGGAGACAAAAGCGCTCTTATACCTGGGCCTATGAAAGGGCTTGCGCTTTTAAAAGCGCTTTCATAGATCATTTTAAAATTAAAATAATAACCTTAAAAACGGTTTCTTTTCCAGAATCCCATTCTTGCTGTTCATCCTTGTTGCGTTCACTCTTGCTCCGTTCTTTCTCTCTGTGTTCTCTCTCGACGCCGCCTCGCCGCTGCTACCACTGCCCACCGCCGCTCTTCGTCTTGGTAAGTTTCGCTTTCTTGGCATCTCTGATTCGTGTAGTTTCCAGCAACAACTTGTTCTCTCTGTTTGGATTTCCAGAAAGGGAAATGCTGTTATTATTTATCTATGAAATGCATTGATAAAAATACATTGATAAAGGTTATGTTATTGTTGTTAGTATTTATCTATGAAATGAATGCAAGAAGTTGAATATAGATCATATTACTAGCTTAAGTATTGGAATCAAGAATAGGGTATTGTTTAGGATTATATTTCTAGCTTACTAGTTAGTTTAGGATTGAATAACTTGTATTGTTTGTTTGTGTACATTTCAAATCAAAAGGATGTTTGACAATGTAAGATGTTTGTGTACATTTCAAATCAAAAGAATATGGTATTGTTTAGGATTATATTTCTAGCTTACTAGTTAGTTTAGGATTGAATAACTTGTATTGTTTGTTTGTGTACATTTCAAATCAAAAGGATGTTTGACAATGTAAGATGTTTGTGTACATTTCAAATCAAAAGAATATGGTATTGTTTAGGATTATATTTCTAGCTTACTAGTTAGTTTAGGATTGAATAACTTGTATTGTTTGTTTGTGTACATTTCAAATCAAAAGGATGTTTGACAATGTAAGATGTTTATTACCGTTGATATTAAGCATGATTGAAACGATATTATCAAGCTCTAGTTCATGTGCATAGTTGCTGCCCGAAATTTTGTTTGAAGGTTCGAAGCCTATTTAGAACTTGATTTTCATGTTGTAATACTAGTTCATGTGCATGTTTGTTCATGGCTTCCCAGATTTTGTTACATTTGATTTATAGGTTGTATTAAATTTGGTTTATCACGATAGTTTCACGTACATTCATTCATGTCGTTTAGTGAAATGTTCATGTACATTTATCCTATTTAATTTTTATAATAAAAGATTTCTTTTCTTTGAATTAGCAGCGTTTCCTGGCCTAGTTCGACGTACGACGCTCATTCTCCGCGTTTCTTTGAGTTCGATAAATCCGAGGTAAATTTCTTCCTCAAATTATTGGTATTGTGATGAATTTGTCTTAAATTGTCTTTCGTATGTTGCGTTTTCTTGATACGGATCCATTCCGTGTATACTTTGCGTTTTGACAGAAACGCAGTATACTGTTTTGTGCACTAATTAGTTGATATGGATAAGACATGGATGTATTCCAATAGATTGTCGAAAGACTACGAGAGTGGTGTTTCAGAGTTTGTTAAGTTTGTTGTTGCGCACACCAAAGACCCCAGTCGAATGACATGTCCTTGTTTGTATTGTTGTTATGGGAACTGGGTTGACGCAGTTCAGTTGGCATCGCATTTAATTCGGTATGGAATTGATAAAAGTTATACATGTTGGAATATGCATGGTGAGAAAAGTAACAGGAATGTTGAATTGGGGGATAAGAGGACCTATGTTTCAAATGACGATTGCACAGATACATACGATTATGATCGAGTCGAAGAAATTGCAGAAGCGCTTGAAGAAGATCTTAACGATTGTCCCAAAATGTTCGAGAGGTTGGTAAGCGATGCAGAGAAACCGTTGTATAATGGTTGTACAAAATTCACAAGATTGTCTGCGGTGTTAAAGTTGTACAACTTAAAAGCCGACAATGGATGGTCGGATAAAAGTTTCGCAGAGTTATTAGCCCTTATGAAAGATATGGTACCAGAGGATAATGTTCTTCCCAATCGAACATATGAGGCCAAAAAGATGTTGTACTTTATTGGCATGAGCTATGATAAGATACATGCGTGTCCAAAAGATTGCGTTTTGTTTCGAAACGAGTATGCATCGTTAAATGAGTGTCCTAAATGCGGTGCCCCTCGATATAAGAAAAAGTTGTCTCCGGCAAAAGTCTTATGGTATTTTCCTATAATCCCGAGATTTAGACGGATGTATCATAGTGAAACCGATTCAAGACACTTGACTTGGCATTCAGATGAAAGAATTATTGATGGAAAATTTCGACATCCGGCAGATTCTCCACAGTGGATGAAAATTGATAATGATTATCCTGAATTTGGAAAAGAAGCAAGAAACCTTCGCTTGACATTGTCTACTGATGGAATGAACCCACACGGTATTCAAAGCATCTCGCATAGCACATGGCCTGTGATTCTTATGATTTATAACCTACCTCCATGGCTATGTATGAAGCGTAAGTACATGATGCTATCTATGTTAATTTCTGGGCCTAAACAACCAGGAAATGATATAGACGTATACTTGGAACCATTAGTCGAAGATTTGAAGATTTTGTGGGAGAACGGTGTGGAGGTTTATGATGGTTATAGGAAAGAAAGTTTCAACTTGAGGGCGATGTTGTTTGGAACAATTAATGATTTTCCAGCATACGAAAATTTATCCGAGTATAGCATTAAAGGTGAAAAAGCGTGTCCTGTTTGTGAAGATGGAACCGATACCATGCGATTGAAACTTTGTCAGAAGAATGTCTTTCTCGGTCATCGTAGATTCTTAACTTCTAAACATCAGTATCATGGATGGAGAAAAGCGTTCAATGGAGATACCGAACAAGAGTCTACCGGATTGATAGGTGATCAAATTTTTGAAAATGTGAAAGATGTGAATATTCAGTTTGGCAAGCCTTTTGCACATAAAGTTGTCACAGGTGGGTGGAAGAAGAGGTCGATTTTTTTTTTTGAATTGCCATATTGGAAATCTTTGTACGTAAGACATTTTCTTGATATGATGCATATTGAAAAAAATGTATTTGACAGTGTTATTGGTACGTTACTCAATATAAAAGGGAAATCTAAGGATGGCCTTAAAGCAAGGGAGGACATGGTAGACATGGGAATAAGAACTGAATTGGGACCTGTGAAGAAAGGAAGACGGACATACCTACCACCTGCTACTTACACTCTATCTAGAAAGGAGAAAAAATATTGTGTAAGTTTCTAAGTGAAGTTAAAGTTCCAGAAGGCTACTCATCAGATATTAGAAGACTTGTGTCTATGAAAGACCTCAAGTTAAAGAGTTTAAAGACGCATGATTGCCATGTTATAATGAAACATTTTCTACCGATAGGTATACGTTCTATTATGCCAGAAAAGGTAAGAAGCGCAATAACTAAATTGTGTTTTTTCTTCAAGTCAATTTGCAGTAAGGTGATCGATCCTGAGATCTTACCAACATTGCAAAAAGAAATAGTTGTTACTTTGTGTGAGCTTGAAATGTATTTTCCTCCCTCGTTTTTTGACATAATGGTCCATCTTGTCGTTCATCTTGTGAAAGTGACACAATTGTGCGGACCAACTCATATGAGATGGATGTACCCTGCTGAACGTTATATGAAAATATTAAAAGGGTATGTGAAAAACCGGAGTCGACCAGAGGGTTGTATTGCCGAAAGATACATTGTTGAAGAAGCGGTTGAGTTTTGTACTGAATATTTATCAAATGTTCAATCAATTGGACTCCCCAAATCTCATGTTGTTGAAAAAAAAGAAGGTAAGAAGCTAATTGGAAATAAAGTTGTGACAGTATCAAGGGTCGAACGGGATCAAGTGCATTTATATGTCCTGCACAATGAGATTGCGGTTGAGCCGTATGTTGAAATGCACAAGGGTGTTCTTCGAGGTTTAAATTCGAATAGAAATGAGAATTGGATTGTACGAGATCACAATAGAAGTTTCATACCATGGTTTAAGGAACATATTTATTCAAAGTATCGTTCAGATCCCGCCTCAGTAACAAAAAGGTTGAGATGTTTTGCATATGGTCCAAGTTTGGTTGTGTTTTCTTATAGAGCATACGCAGTTAATGGATACACATTTTATACCAAAGAACAAGATGATAAAAGTACTATGCTAAATAGTGGTGTCACCTTGGTAGCTGAAGCAATGCACATATCTAGTGTGAAGGACTTAAACCCAAAATTTGCAAATCTATCATATTTTGGGGTTATCGAGCACATTTAGGTCTTTGATTACGAGAGATTTCAGATTCCTATATTCGGTTGTAAGTGGGTTGAAAATAATAATGGTATACGGATGGATAAGTCATGATTTTTGCAAGTGGATCTTAACAGGGCGGGGTACAAAGATGAGCCTTTCATTCTAGCCTCTCAAGCGAAACAAGTGTTCTATGTCACTGATCTGACAAGTACGAAATGGTCTATAGTGCTTTTCTCTAACAAAGTAATTGATGAAAAGATTGGAGATCAAGGCGATACTGGTGTTGACATTGAATCTTTTACCAGAACTGATCAAAATGAGAATGAATCATGCATTAGAAATGATCATAATGAGGGTATTTGGATCAATCCAATCGTCCGCGTTGTTAAGAGCAGTAGAACATATTCCTACCAAGAAAAGAAAGAGATGTTAGTGAAAAGGTAATAGTATATATAATTATAGAAAATATCATTCAATAAAATTTATATATATATATATATATATATATATATATATATATATATATATATATATATATATATATATATATATATATATATATATATATATATATATCATTTCATTTTTTTCATTATAGTATAATATATATAGCCTATATCATTTCATTTTTTTCATTATAATATAATATATATATATAGCCTATATCATCCAATAAAATTTAAATATACGTCATTTCATTTTTTTGCTTTATATTATGTATGATTATGGAATTTTATACATGTCATTTAATTTTATTTTATTTTTCTTTATTACAGGTCAAATGGCTAGTAATCAAGATAATTCAGAAAATGTTCCACAAGGAGATGTTCCACAAGATAATGTTCCACAAGATACTTCAGATAAGGATATCACACGAGGCATAACTATCATGCGTGGAATCATCCGTGATAGAGATAGAGGTATTACATATAATGTAGATTGGAATAATGATGACCAACTAATTGGGTCTAATTCTGCAAAGCTGACAAGCTACATCGGTACGCTTGTTCGTATGCACATTCCGATCACCACTCCTAGATGGAAAAAAAGGAGAGTTGGACGAGGCTAAATAAAAAATTTGGACCGAGATAAAGGTATCATATATGGTTGTTGTTATTTGCTTTATATTGACGATAATATTGTTTTTAAATTGCATATACTAACACCCTCTATGCATATGTTTTTTTGTAGAGGTCCTTTAACATTGAAGATGCCCGCAAAAAGTATATAATGGGCTTGGCCGGAAAAAGGCATAAGGGTGGAGAACTTTTTTGACAAATAAGTTTCTTAAAGACGATGAAGGAAATTTTGTTGAAGAGGATCCTGAACGTCCAAAGAAATATGAGAGCTTCATTACACCCGAAAAATGGGTTGCTTTTTGTGGGCCAAAGAAGAGACGAGAATTTCAAGAAAGTGAGTGCCGTAAATCGCGAGAGAGCGTCAAAACCCGCATATCCATATAAAAAAGGTCCTTTGGGATATGCACGCTTACAGGAAAAAATTGTAAGTAAATCTCAATTCTACGATCTTATTAATTCTCTCAATGTGTATTATTTGTGACAATGTGTATTGATGATTTTATTATTTGTAACAATGCGTAGTTGGAAGAGACGCAAAGTGACGAAACATCACTACCGCACATGTGCTGTGGAAGGAATCTCGTGTTGGCAGAGATCGAGTTGTTAATCCCGATCTGCAATATGTTTATGATGAGTGTGTAAGTATACCATTATGTCTTTAATTAAATTATATTAAATGTTTATTAATATATAATTAACATTGTGTCTTTAATTATCGATATTTAAATGGATTGCAGGAGACTATATCGCAATCGGTATCCATAGGTCATGATGACCCGAATACCAGGAGCGTACTCAGTCGAGCACTATGTGTTGCTGAGTATCCGGGACGGGTGAGGGGTAAAGGTCATGGTGTGACTCCTACCTCTCTGTATAACAATCCAAGAAAAAGAAATCCTAGAAATGCAGAAGTGATGCAAACATTGCAGGATTTACAAGCACAAGTCCGTGAACTGCAGAGGGACAAAGAGAGATATATGGCGAAAATGAGCAGTTCACAGCTGAAAGAAACTAGTGACAAGGCTAGTATCAACTGTCAACATAAATTTCCCGAGGTAATTAAGATGATAATACATTATATTAGAGAAAGTATAATTATAACGGTTATTATTGTCAACATTAAAGGAAGTCTAACGGTAATTATTGGTTTAGGGCATTTCATATTGTCAGTTGTATCTATCGTCTCCGACTTATCGGGTAGTTGGCAAGGGAAAAGTGCACAACACCTCGGGAGATTTAATTCACCATAGACCTCTCCCGGATGGCCACATGAAGGTATCGGTTAATGTTGTTTTAGATATGAATGCATTGCTACCGGTACCTGACATTGTTGCGGAGACCACATTGCTGCGAGATGCAGTAGGATCTTTTGTGGCATGGCCATTAGACCTCATCTTCATAGATGATCAGGTATGTTGAAAACCATTATGAATCTTAAGTATTCAACTGACAGTTCTGACCTGAATTTTTTACATGGTAATTTTAGACTCCTACAAAACCCGCATCTAAGGATAAAGGGATTTTGCAGCGCGACGAGTCTATTGCATCGTAAAGAGAGGTACTTTTAAAGTGTTTCATTTATGATCAGAATAAAAAAACTGCATAACTTTGTATCTTACATAATTCTATATGATTTTTAGGTACATAACTTTCAAGATCAGTCACAGCAGGTGAGCCAGAAAGTTGGTAGGGTTCCCCCTAAGAAGAGGGTTCCTGTCCGTAAATTTGTGCCTAGATATCGGCAGTGTCTAGAGACACTAGTTGGCACATCAGATTTGATGAATGATGGAATTCATCAAATCGATATGGATGCATGTGTCTTTGGTTTTCCATGTACCGAAACAATTGGACTAGAAGACATTGAACAAATCTTTCATCATCGAGAGTTAGGCATCAGTGTGATGCACTCGTATATCCGGTAACCCGATCAATATATTATTTAATTGATTGAACATTTTTTTTAAACATTTAATTGAAATAGTCTAATATTAATTATGTTTATATTTAAGGATGTTATTTGACAAATTGATGCGCGGGAATAAATTGTCAAATAGATTCTGTTTCGTGTCTTCCTCCCGTGTCAGCGGAGCAACAATTTCTAGGGAACCGGATTCAGTAAGAGAACACTTGGTCGAAAGATTCATGACAACTGCCAGTACAGAAAGCTTGTATCTTTTGCCGTATAATACAGGGTTAGATTTTCATTCTAAGTTCCTTTTAAAATTTTTATTTTTTACATTAAAATTCGCTTCTAAATTGTTGCTTTAATTTATAGATGTCACTGGTTGTTGCTTGCTATCAATCCCATAAAAGAAGTGGTCTATCACCTGAATTCGGTTGACGGTGATTGGACAAATTATCCGGAAATGAAGCTAATGATTGATACGTAAGTGACATTATTCTAAATATTCGTTTGTGTTTATATATTTAACTATTTCTATGTCATTGTTCTAAATAAATATTTTAATTTTGTCAGTTCAATACAAGTATTCCGATGTCAAAGGGAAGCACGGGTACCACGGTCTAAATCAAACAACAGTAATTGGATCAAAGTACAAGTATATAAATTTCAACAATTTTGCTTATAATATTTATGCTACTTACATGTATATAATCTTATTTGTTTTTCTATGTAGTGCCCTAAACAACAAAACGGCATAGCTTGTGGATACTTCGTTTTGAAGTTTATCAAAGAAATCATTTAAATGAATGAAATCGAGATTCCAATCACGGTATGAATTTATACTTTGTTTTATTACTTATCGGATTTTGCATATAATTTATTACATTTAACTAAATCATGCATATTTTTTGTTTTGTAATGTAGTATTTTAATCAATACAAGTGCCCATATTACTCGCCACTTCAATTGGAAGAACTCAAAGTGGAGTTGTGCCAATATTTTATTGAGCTAAGAATCTTATAATAAGGTACGAATACATTGTTGTGTGAAAATGGTTAATTATGAATACATTGTTTTGTGTATACAACACTGACCATGTTATTATGTTCATATCTTGCAGGATCAGGACCTTGGATATATATGTACATTAGGATTGATTTACTTAGTGTTATATAGCTGATTTGTTAGGGTGTATTTTGTTACGTTTAAAAAACTGATATATATTGGTATTAGGGTGTATTTTGTTACGTTACCATGGTGTATATATATTTTGGATATGAATGGTATATAATGGTATTTGTATATAATATTTACATTTGGTATTTGGATTAAAACTGATATATATTGGTATTTCTATATAAGATTGTAAAATACCGGTTTAGGAATTACAGGTTTGCTGCAAAAAAATGCAGGTTTAGAAATTTTTTAAATATTTGATTTTTCAGTAGAAAATCTATGAAAGCGCTTTTAAACAAAAAGCGCTCTCATATGTAGGCTATGAAAGCGCTTTTTGGTTAAAAGCGCTTTCATAGGTCACCTATGAGAGCGCTTTTTGTTCAGAAAAAAGCGCTCTCATAGGCCTACCTATGAGAGCGCTTTTTGTTTAAAAGCGCTTTCATAGGTAGGCCTACAAGAGCGCTTTTTTCTGAAAAAGCGCTTTCTTAGGCCTACTTTAGAATGCCTGGAATGCATTCTGAATTCACTTATGAAAGCGCTTTTTCAGAAAAAGAGCTCTCGTAGACCTACCTATGAGAGCGCTTTTGGGTCAAAAGCGCTTTCATAAAGTAGGCCTACGAGAGCGCTTTTTTCTGAACAAAAATTGCTGCTAAAACCTTTAGCAACGCCACCTACGAAAGCGCTTTTAAAACAAAAAAAAACGCTTTCGTAGGTCATTTATGGCATAGTGAATTCACAAAAGTGAGTATACTAAAAGAATACATAAAGAGTAAAAAACTACAAATAAAATATATTAAAATAATTTATTGACTAGATTACAATTTTGTATTCCTCTATTTTATCTAATTTATAAAACTCATATTTTTACTTTTTGTTCTTCTTAAACACTTTCAGATATCTTTTCAGAAGTTAATCCAGTGATGTATGTTTGTTTATTCTTCAAAGAAGAATGCCTTGTTTATATTCCTATATTCTTGTGACATGTTCCCATATTTCCTCTCCTTGTAAATGATGAAGTCTTAATCTCCCGCGACCATTATCATCGTGTAACGCCCGGTTTTAATTAATACTATATTAATATTTTTGAGTTACCGTTTGACGATTGTTTTGGCGACGAGAATATTTATATTAATCGATATATCTATAAATATATTTGGCGATATTTCGTTCGGTCCGGTTTTTATTCCATTCGGTTCGGTAAAATATTATTCGGACCGATATTTAATTCCCAGGAATTATTTTAATTGATTGAGTTAATAATATTATTAGATATTATTAAGGTATTATTTATAAGATTGGATAGGGGTGTGAGGAGCAATTTCCTAGGATTGGGTTTACACCCTTGACTAGTATGAAAACAACATATAAACCATTTTCCCCCTTTTCTTTCCATTTTTCCAACACCAAGCCAAACATAGAAACTTGGAGAGAAAAAGAGGGTTTTGGAAGAAGAAGAAAAAGAGCATGAGCAAGCTTGAGGATTGGGTTGTGTAGAATCATCAAGAATCATCCAAGCATTTGAGGTAAGAGGATTATGTTCCGATTTTCCTATTTCGGTAAATTCGACGACGGAGCAAGTTGCTTCGAATTCAACGAAAATTGACGTGCTAGCTAAGTTCGACGTGTAGAACGTAGTGGTGAGGTTAGTTTTTCGAAATTACGAGTTTTTACGAAACGACCCGAAATAGGTCAAATTACGGTTAAATTGAATCGGATTGCGTTTTAGTAGATTTAAGGCACGTATGGACAATCCGATTGTGATGTTGACGATTATGATTAACGCCGGTTATTAGGAATAGCTTTCGCGACGATCATAGGTGTTTGACTATTTTTCCGTATTTGTTAGTGAATGAATTGATAATGAAATGGTGTGAGTAAACATGATGTTTGCGACGATGTATTTATTAATGAATACTCGATGATATGCGATGCAATGATATATGTCTTTGTACATGATGATGTGATGATTATATTGATGTTGTTAATAAATGCTTCCGATTTGTGAGTGCATGATTTTTGATGATGATGAATTATTGGTGATGTTTTGCATAATGCAAATATGATGCGATGATATATTTATCTTGATGTGGATAAATTATGGTGATGTGGGTTTTATGCCAATCTTGATGAGCGATGATGATGTTTTTGTTGTGTTGTTTTATTGTCAAGTCACATACATTGCAATGGCGGCGAGGGCTTTTATGCCAAGTGACTAGGCTTTTATGCCAAGCGACGATGAGCTTTATGCCAAGTGTTCCTAATTATGGACAAAGCGACGGGTACCACATGCATAACATAGTCGTGTCTCATGGAGTCGGTTATGTTTATGTTTGAGTTGTTTGGCGTTGGGTTTTAATTTATGGATGATGTTGAATTGCGATGATATATGATGCTTTGTTTGGTGATGATCTTTAGGATGAACATGAAATGAATATGACTTGATAATTTCATGATAACTATGCGATGAATATAAATGATGAGTTTTACGAAAATTTAACTTGATGAAATGCTTAATGCAAATATGATGTGATGATGTTTGTGACGATGGGCTTTTATGCAAAAAGCGACGATGGGCTTTAGCCAAAATGTGATGATTTTATATATGTTGGTTATGTTGTTAGCATTGTTTGATGTTGTTATTTGATGTTGTTGTTTATGATTGTCGTGTTGATTAGTGACGTATTAACTTGTGATGATTTCATGGTGAAGGAAGTTTATGTGTTGTTGTGATGATTTATGCTAATGAGGTTATGGCGATAAAGTGTAGATTATACACATTAGAATGACGATAAGAGTAAGTGAGTTTTGGATATGCGTTGGAATTCACTTATTAATCTATTCCCTCTATAATTCCGAAACTATAAATATATATATATATATGTGTGTGTTATCATGCCTTTAATTATATGTTGTGGAGTATCTCACCCTTTACTTGTTTCGCCGTTACCTTTATACTGGTAACATCCAGGTTATGAAGACGGAGTTTATAGCTGCTATTAGTCGAGTCGGTGTCGCTCTGATACGTAGCACTCGGGGGGAATATTTATGTTGTCTTGTTGTTGTTCTTTTGTTGTTTTTCCTTTTGTAGATAAGAATCATACTTTATGAAAATATGATTCGTTAAGGAAGTTTAATTACGAAGATGTTTTGATTTTTATGAATAAATTATGATTTCCGACGATGCTATGTATCCGAGATTTATACTTTTAAGCAAACTGTTTAAAGTGATATAGTTTTGAAGGTGCGATGCCTCAGTATTGAATTTATGAAATTTTAATTTACTCTGATTTTTGCATATAAAGCCTTGGGTAATATTGGAGTGTTGCATTAGTGGTATCAGAGCAGGTCGGTTTGTCGGCCAGGTTGTTAATGTGTTTAACCCTGTTGTATGCGATATGTGTGTGAAGCACTATCGGTACTTGATTTTTTCTATTTGTTTGTCTGCAAATATGAGTTTGAAACAAGTGGGGGAGAAGTTTTACTTCTTGGTGGCGCTTGTGGCTTAGAGATGGAGCCTCATGCAGTGTTACGCTTTGGTAACTTGAAGTGTAAGTTTGAAGACGCTGTTGTAGTTTGGTAAAGATGGTTTACGTCACCATCATGATTGTCGACTGTCTATTAACAAATTGAGGAACTGATCACCCTTAATATCTTGTTGATAGTAGTTTGGATTTGTGTTGGTTGGGATGGACTAGTCTTGCCAGCTTAATAGTGTATGAAGCAGATGAGTTAGCACAAGGTAGTACATGGTTAGTTTTTGTGAGTTTGATGGGAGATCTTTTTTATAAGTTGGTATTGATCGTGGGTACTTTGATTTGAGGGGGTTGAGTCGCTATTTGGACTTTGCAATGGGAAGCGAACTTGTTTGAGCCAGTGGAAAGTTTAGCGAATGCTTCGATTTTGGTCTTGTTTAGTACTGAAGAACCTTGTGCGGTGTAATATGATATTTCATTTTGGACTTAAGATGTATTTCTACATAGAGTTGGAAAAGTGTATTGCTACCTTGGAACGATTTGATTTTCATAAGGAAAAATGGTCGGATGCGTGAGTTAGAGTTTGATGCGGTTGTGCTCATTTGAAATTTTAAAGGTGCAGATGTTAACGACGAGGAGATTGTAATTGTTGAAGACAATTCCAGTTTGAGTGCGATCTATAAAGAGACTTCGTCTGTTGTTGGGTTTAGTATGTTGATATTGTGGATAACCCAAGAAGATCTGATTTGAGGATTAGTTATTTTGAAGAATGATCCACGATTGTTTGGAGACATTTGTTGAGATTTAAGTTTAGAAGGTTATCGAGGATTTGTTCACTACTATCATATGGATTTTGGTTGAACACTAATAGCCGTGGTGGATAATTAGTTGCGACTAAGATAAGTCTTGACGGTAAAGAATTTTGAGATGGTTTGGTAGCCACAGGTACCTTAAGATGATTGATGTTTTATAAAGGAAAATGTTCTATTTGTGACTGAAGTCGGTCGCAACGGTGTTCGTGTTGGATTCCATAAAATTTATGTTATGGTTCTAAGTCCAACCTGTTTTGTAATTACAGTAGTATGAGGCGACGTTCATGAGTAGAGTTCTTGAGAGAGTGTTTTGGTTTGAATTACCACTTTGGAATATTGAAAGTTATGAAAGGTGTTTCGAATAAGAAACCTGTGTATTGATCGTTGCGACGGTGCGAGGGTGGTGATTACTTAATACAAATTTTGGGAAGTGAATTGTTATAAGGGAAGACTTCGTTGAAGTCAAGTGTATACGTTGAAGTTTCACAAGTGAGTATTTGGACAATATTTGAAAAGGTCAAACTATGTCGTGCATTTTAGAGGATCAATGGACGTTGAACAATCAAGAATGAAAGAGGGATTTTTCGAGTTGATGAGACTGATGTTATGAGGTGTCCTGATAGGTGTATGCTTTGAACGTATCCATTCTGAGTAATTGTGAAGTTGAGGATTAACCAAGTTGTTTTACGGTTGGTATCATATGCGTAAAAGTGACGCAACATGGTTTAGATATCGAGCATTGATTTTTTAGCGAGTATGCGAGATTGTTGGAATTGGGCTAGTGAGTTGTAGTCACAAGTCGTCAGTATAAGCCCTAGAATGAGTGGTATATCGCAGTTCAGTTATGTTTGAATAACTTGTTCTTGTTCAAGGGTTGTACGTTGGTAATCTACAAGGATGATGTGACCTTGTGATTTTCTAGAATGCAAGCGATAACTGCAATTGAAATTTTGAGTTCGTACTTATGCGTGAATGAAGGCATCTTTTTCGTGTTTGCGTAGCACGCATGGTACTATCCTATTCTAATTGTTTCGGTTTTTGTTTGTATAACCATTTTGTTGTTTTCATTTTAGCGATGGAGTCGGTGTTGTGTCGTAGGACTTTATGTTCCTATCTTTGATAACTCGTTTCCGACGTGTCGGTTCGAGTGTGTGACTAATTCCATGGGTGAGGTGTTAGGATGGTATCGATCTTGTTTGTTTAGTTCTCGAGTGAACCGGTGTGTCTGCGACTTGTTTGGTTGTTGGGTGATTAGTTGGTTTTCGAGTGCATTGTATGGGCTTTGCATCTCGGCATGGTTGTTCTTAACGGGACGTTGTGGTTAGGGAGATGTCCTTATTTTTGGTGTCTTTTGTATGTTGTTTAATTGACGCGATGATTGAGTGGACGAATGCGTAGACATGTCCCGATTTGTTCATTTTGGTCAAAATTTCGAGGACGAAAGTTTATAAGTGGGGGAGAGTTGTAACGCCCGGTTTTAATTAATATTATATTATACTAATATTTTTGAGTTACCGTTTGACGATTGTTTTGGCGACGAGAATATTTATATTAATTGATATATCTATTAATATATTTGGCGACGTTTTGTTCGGTCCGGTTTTTATTCCGTTCGGTTCGGTAAAATATTATTGGGACTGATAATTAATTTCCCGGAATTATTTTAATTGATTGAGTTAATAATATTATTAGATATTATTAAGGTATTATTTATAAGAATGGATACGGGTGTGAGGAGAAATTTCCTAGGATTGGGTTTACACCCTTGGCTAGTATGAAAACAACATATAAACCATTTTCCCCCTTTTCTTTCAATTTTTCCAACACCAAGCCAAACATAGAAACTTGGAGAGAAAAAGAGGGTTTTGGGAAGAAGAAGAAGAGCATGAGCAAGCTTGAGGATTGGGTTGTGTAGAATCATCAAGAATCATCCAAGCATTTGAGGTAAGGGGTTTGATTCTCCATCTCATATAGTTAGGGTTTTGATTGGTATATTCTAGGTTTAGGAAAAATTGATAGTTGATTCATAGGGTTTTGGTTGGTTAATTGTTGAAATAGATTGGAAAAGTTAGATTAGGAGTATGAGTTAGGGGTGTGTGTCATACCCCAAAATTTGCCCTCCATCTACTTAAGAGATTTCATACATCTATACTCAAGGATTCCTCAAGAGTTGATCAGACAAACTCTCTCCTAGACAGTCAACCCAAACTAGGGTTTGGTATCTCTCAGGCCAAGATGGGCTTCCAACATCTCCAATGGTCTTCATGCCTCCTCATATGCTTTAAAGATTCTCCATGTCAAGTTTCAAGCTTCACAAGTCAAGTTTCCTCAGACAATTGCTCAGATGGTTGAAAATCAGTTGTATTGGACAAAAAGTCAACTATGGTCAACATACAGTCAAACTTCATAATTTTTGGTCAACATCCTCATTTTGAAGTTACATTCATCATTTGATCAAGGGTTGATCATGATTCATCAAGAAAACTCAAGATTTGCTCAAAAGTCAAACTTTCTAAATTAGGGTTTCTAGGTGAAAAGTCAATGAACTTTGGTGATCATAACTTTCTCATACTTTCTCGAAATTTTTCCACCTCTTGTTTTGAAGGAAATTCAATTCTCTACAACTTCATGTCTCACAAGAATGTCCAAAAATGCTTCATTTGAGAGGTATGGCCCAAAACATTAGGTCATTTTCAAAGTCAACAAAAGTCAACTTTTGTTTTGAAGATATATTGCGCATGGAAACTCCAATTGAGATGAGACCAAAAAGGTTGGTTAGAGGACTCTTAGAGCTTTCCAAAAAGTTCAAGAACACTCAAAAATGTGGAAAATTGAGCAAGATACACCATTCACAAGTTGGGCAATTTTGAAAGAATGCACAAGAGAGATACTTCTAAAATCAAATTTTTGCAAATGGGCTTGCTTTTCTTCATCCAAACTTATTCCTCATACAATTAGGAATATCCAAGCCCAATGCCATGAATTTTATTTTATTTTTATATTTAATTTGGAATTTATTCATTTAAATACAAATTAAATTTTAAAATAAAGTATAAAATTAAAATTAATTGCAAGATTGATTTTATTCTTTCCTTGAGACTCAAGTAACTCACCAAGGCCAGCAATTTTGAAATTAGATCAAATATGGCAAGATTGGATTGAAATTAATCAAGTTTTGAAAATTTGATTTTATACAAAAATCAAATTTGATTTTCATTGAATGGTGATTGATTCTTACCAAAAACAATGCCAAATCCTTCCAGTACTTATACCTGATGCATACCACACGAAAGAGAACAGAAAGATTGCTCTAAGAACCCTAACCTAAAAGCAAAAAACCGTGGCAAACAAGCAAGTGTCAATCATACTTCCAGCCGTTTTCAATCATTTTTGAGGATTCCATTGCATTCCTTGAGGTCTTTAGTGTCGATCCAGACTCTTACATCATTCAAAACCATCAAGAATTCATCAAACACGATTTCGGTTTGTCAAGTTTCTTTCAAAATCGATTTTCATCATTCATGCATTATTAACCTATTTTGATTGTTTGTTCATGTTTAGAATCAAGTTTGCAAGCGATCTGGGCAAGCCAATCGTGTTTCCATGACCTGAATCGTGATATACCATAGCTAGGGTTTCTGAGTTCGAATTAGGGCTTTGTTTAAATGGAAAAATTGGACCATGAGACCTATACCATCGTGTTCGGAATGCTTCAAGGAATCGAACCATGGCCTTAGATGTCATTTATATTATGTATGCTGTGTTTTTGATTTTGCCAGGGCCTGTAGCGTCGAGCAAAAGCCGACGCTATCTTTCAAAAATTCAAAAGGTTGAAGACGATGGATGGCGCGAGCGGGAGGAAGCCAGGGGACGACGCGTGTTTTGATCCCACTCGCTTCATTTTCAAACATCAGACGCAACGTGGCCTAGTGGTTAGAGCGCTCACTGTTCCTGGATCCTCTCCCATGTCCTGAGTTCGATCCCTATGGGCACCAGTTTTGTTTCTTTTTCTCAACTTTGCATATTTTCATGTTTTTCATATATTTTAATATTTTGCATTATTTTTAGTTCTTTTCCTAATTTTATTTCTGCATTAAAAACTCATCAAAAATTAATTTTCTTTTTATATTACTTTCATAAAATCTTTATTTAATTTATAAAATTAAAAAAATACATTTTTGCATGCATATTTATTTTTATTTATAATTTTGCATTTAAATCACTTTTAATTCATTTTAAATTATTAAATTGCATCCAAAAAATCCCAAAAATTATCTTAGCATATTTATATTATTTCCAGCATGTAGTAATTTTCTCATATAAAATTTTGCATTTTTTCTAACATTTTCTCTTATTTCGATTTCATCATATTTTCCAATTTCTCATCGTTTCACAGGTTATTCCGCTTCAGACGTTTCTTTACCGTTTTCGGTTTATTTTTCAATAATGTAACTGTATATGGGATGTAATAGTTTAAAATTAGGTCTTTTATTTTCCGCATTTTAAATTATGTATCTGCCCCAAAGCCTTGTAATAGCGTAGGATTTACCTTTCCGCATCTTTACATTCCGCATTTTACTTTCCGCACCCTATTAATTGCTAGTAACTAGGCGTGTATGGCAAGATAATAATGAACTTAGCCCACTAATTTTCAAGATAAAATATCTGAAATCAACACACTTCTTTCACACATGCACCCCTTAGGGTAATTTTCTCTCGTTGCCTTTACGATTACAAACGGTCATGTCCCTCGAACGTAGAGGTATCCTAGCACCGTTGCCTACAAATAAATCATCATAGTCCCTTCGATACAAAGATCATAAGACCCACGATGTCGCCTCCGAATACATGATCTTGACCCTCGATTGTCGCCTACGAAAAATGATGATAGTCCCTTCGAATGTGCTAGGATACTTCCTACAAGTTGCCTTCGATGACCATCCGATGTCCCTTCG
The DNA here is from genome assembly GCA_021764765.1 of Vicia sativa. Lineage (NCBI taxonomy): Eukaryota > Viridiplantae > Streptophyta > Magnoliopsida > Fabales > Fabaceae > Vicia > Vicia sativa. Next base: position 260,551,679 of record CM038792.1, read on the forward strand.
AATGTCCCGCTTACATCCAACGAATGGAGCTACCTACTAACTAATGGTAAGGCCAGCGCTATTCTAAAGGGACGTAAAAGTATGAAAACGACCAATTCTGAGTGGGTAAATAAGTCTCTTAGTTGCTTGCTCTAAATCAAATGCTTCGATCACCACACACTCTTTTTCAAAGTTCAAATTCCTTTCAAAACAAAACATTTCCAAACACTTTGTATACATTCCTACATGAATCATTACAAAGTCAAAGCGAAATGTCTCTTTCAAAACATTTTTGTCAAACACACAGAAAGCAATTTTAAAAGGTAATCTAGAGCAACTAAGAGCCCGTAGAATAAACTGCGGATGGAAAGGGGTGCTAATACCTTCCCTTTTCATAACCATTCTCCCGAACTCAGAATCTAAACGAAGGTCTTTTTCTGTACTTTTACCTTCCCTTAATTGGATAAAAATAAAAGTCGGTGGCGACTCTTGCTATCCGCACATTTGCGATACAAAAATCCACAAAGTCAGTTCACCGTGTTACAGTGTGTTATTGCTAGCATTGAAAGAAATAGAAGTTATAAAACAAAAGCTGTAAACTGTGAAAAAAGGAAAGAAAACCAGAAAAATATTGCAGGAAAAAGATGAAGAATGGTGGAGGGAGTAACATGGGGGAGGCGCCCACCTAATGCTGAGGGGCGGCCGTCCCCCTCCCTGAGGCACCCGCCTCCAAATGTAGAAGAAGAACAAGGGACGTGCATCCTGTGTAGGCTGGGGGAATGAACGGGTTTTGTTGTCTTGGAGTTTTTCTGTTTTGCAAGACTCTATTTTTGTATGCTGTTTCTGCATAATTATTTCAAGATAGCTTCTGTTTGTTTCAATTATTCCACTTTCACCTAGTAATACTTTCTATCAATGAAATATAATTAGGACATTAGTTAGCCGATTAAATTTAGGACCCAATTATGTTCCAATTTTCTGATTTCGGTAAATTCGACGACGGAGCAACTTGCTCTGAATTTAACGAAAATTGACGTGCTAGCTAAGTTCGATGTGTAGAACGTAGTGGTGAGGTTAGTTTTTCGAAATTACGAGTTTTGACGAAACGACCCGAAATAGGCCAAATTACGGTTAAATTTAATCGAATTGCGTTTTAGTAGATTTAAGGCACGTATGGACAATCCGATTGCGATGTTGACGATTATGATTAACGCCGGTTATTAGGAATAGCTTTCGCGACGATTATAGGTGTTTGACTATTTTTCCGTATTTGTTAGTGAATGAATTGATAATGATGTGGTGTGAGTAAACATGATGTTTGCGACAATGTATTTATTAATGAATACTCGATGATATGCGATGCAATGATATATGTCTTTGTACATGATGATGTGATGATTATATTGATGTTGTTAATAAATGCTTCCGATTTGTGAATGCATGATTTTTGATGATGATGAATTATTGGTGATGTTTTGGATAATGCAAATATGATGCGATAATATATTTATCTTGATGTGGATAAATTATGGTGATGTGGGTTTTATGCCAATCTTGATGAGCGATGATGATGTTTTTGTTGTGTTATTTTATTGTCGAGTCACATACATTGCACTGACGACGAGAGTTTTTATGCCAAGCGACTAGGCTTTTATGCCAAGCGACGATGGGCTTTATGCCAAGTGTTCCTAATTATGGACAAAGCGACGGGTACCACATGCATAACATAGTCGTGTCTCATGGAGTCGGTTATGTTTATGTTTGAGTTGTTTGGCGTTGGGTTTTAATTGATGGATGATGTTGAATTGCGATGATATATGATGCTTTGTTTGGTGATGATCTTTAGGATGAACATGAAATGAATATGACTTGATAATTTCATGATAACTATGCGATGGATATAAATGATGAGTTTTGCGATGATTTAACTTGATGAAATGCTTAATGCAAATATGATGTGATGATGTTTGTGACGATGGGCTTTTATGCCAAAAACGACGATGGGCTTTAGCCAAATTGTGACGATTTTATTTATGTTGCTTATGTTATTAGCATTGTTTGACGTTGTTATTTGATGTTTTTGTTTATGATTGTCGTGTTGATTAGTGATGTATTAACTTGTGATGATTTCGTGGTGATGGAAGTTTATGTGTTGTTGTGATGATTTATGCCGATGAGGTTATGGCGATAAAGTGTAGATTATACACATTAGAATGACGATAAGAGTAAGTGAGTTTTGGATATGCGTTTGAATTCACTTATTAATCTATTCCCTCTATAATTCTGAAACTATAAATATATATATATATATATATATATATATATATATATGTGTTATCATGCCTTTAATTATATGTTGTGGAGTATCTCACCCTTTACTTGTTTCTCCGTTACCTTTTTACTGGTAACATGCAGGTTATGAAGACGGAGTTTATAGCTGCTATTAGTCGAGTCGATGTCGCTCTGATACGTAGCACTCGGGGGAATATTTATGTTGTCTTGTTGTTGTTATTTTGTTGTTTTTCCTTTTGTAGATAAGAATCATATTTTATGAAAATATGATTCGTTAAGGAAGTTTAATTACGAAGATGTTTTGATTTTTATGAATCAAATTATGATTTCCGACGATGCTATGTATCCGAGATTTATACTTTAAAGCAAACTGTTTAAAGTGATTTGGTTTTGAAGGTGCGATGCCTCAGTATTGAATTTATGAAATTTTAATTTACTCTGATTTTTGCATATAAAGCCTTGGGTAATATTGGGGTGTTGCATTAGTGGTATCAGAGCAGGTCGGTTTGTTGGCCAGGTTGTTAATGTGTTTAACCCTGTTGTATGCGATATGTGTGTGAAGCACTATCGGTACTTGCTTTTTTCTATTTGTTTGTCTGCAAATATGAGTTTGAAACAAGTGGGGGAGAAGTTTTACTTCTTGGTGGCGCTTGTGGCTTAGAGATGGAGCCTCATGCAGTGTTACGGTTTGGTAACTTGAAGTGTAAGTTTGAAGACGCTGTTGTAGTTTGGTAAAGATGGTTTACGTCACCATCATGATTGTCGACTGTCTATTAACAAATTGAGGAACTGATCACCCTTAATATCTTGTTGATAGTAGTTTGGATTTGTGTTGGTTGGGATGGACTAGTCTTGCCAGCTTAATAGTGTATGAAGCAGATGAGTTAGCACACGGTAGTACATGGTTAGTTTTTGTGAGTTTGATGGGAGATCTTTTTTATAAGTTGGTATTGATCGTGGGTACTTTGATTTGAGGGGGTTGAGTCGCTATTTGGACTTTGCAATGGGAAGCGAACTTGTTTGAGCCAGTGGAAAGTTTAGCGAATGCTTCGATTTTGGTCTTGTTTAGTACTGAAGAACCTTGTGCGGTGTAATATGATATTTCATTTTGGACTTAAGACGTATTTCTACATAGAGTTGGAAAAGTGTATTGCTACCTTGGAACGATTTGATTTTCATAAGGAAAAATGGTCGGACGCGTGAGTTAGAGTTTGATGCGGTTGTGCTCATTTGAAATTTTAAAGGTGCAGATGTTAACGACGAGGAGATTGTAATTGTTGAAGACAATTCCAGTTTGAGTGTGATCTATAAAGAGACTTCGTCTGTTGTTGGGTTTAGTATGTTGATATTGTGGATAACCCAAGAAGATCTGATTTGAGGATTAGTTATTTTGAAGAATGATCCACGATTGTTTGGAGACATTTGTTGAGATTTAAGTTTAGAAGGTTATCGAGGATTTGTTCACTACTATCATATGGATTTTGGTTGAACACTAATAGCCGTGGTGGATAATTAGTTGCGACTAAGATAAGTCTTGACGGTAAAGAATTTTGAGATGGTTTGGTAGCCACAGGTACCTTAAGATGATTGATGTTTTATAAAGGAAAATGTTCTATTTGTGACTGAAGTCGGTCGCAACGGTGTTCGTGTTGGATTCCATAAAATTTATGTTATGGTTCTAAGTCCAACCTGTTTTGTAATTACAGTAGTATGAGGCGACGTTCATGAGTAGAGTTCTTGAGAGAGTGTTTTGGTTTGAATTACCACTTTGGAATATTGAAAGTTATGAAAGGTGTTTCGAATAAGAAACCTGTGTATTGATCGTTGCGACGGTGCGAGGGTGGTGATTACTTAATACAAATTTTGGGAAGTGAATTGTTATAAGGGAAGACTTCGTTGAAGTCAAGTGTATACGTTGAAGTTTCACAAGTGAGTATTTGGACAATATTTGAAAAGGTCAAACTATGTCGTGCATTTTAGAGGATCAATGGACGTTGAACAATCAAGAATGAAAGAGGGATTTTTCGAGTTGATGAGACTGATGTTATGAGGTGTCCTGATAGGTGTATGCTTTGAACGTATCCATTCTGAGTAATTGTGAAGTTGAGGATTAACCAAGTTGTTTTACGGTTGGTATCATATGCGTAAAAGTGACGCAACATGGTTTAGATATCGAGCATTGATTTTTTAGCGAGTATGCGAGATTGTTGGATTTGGGCTAGTGAGTTGTAGTCACAAGTCGTCAGTATAAGCCCTAGAATGAGTGGTGTATCGTAGTTCGGTTATGTTTGAATAACTTGTTCTTGTTCAAGGGTTGTACGTTGGTAATCTACAAGGACGATGTGACCTTGTGATTTTCTAGAATGCAAGTGATAACTGCAATTGAAATTTTGAGTTCGTACTTATGCGTGAATGAAGGCATCTTTTTCGTGTTTGCGTAGCACGCATGGTACTATCCTATTCTAATTGTTTCGGTTTTTGTTTGTATAACCATTTTGTTGTTTTCATTTTAGCGATGGAGTCGGTGTTGTGTCGTAGGACTTTATGTTCCTATCTTTGATAACTCGTTTCTGAGGTGTCGGTTCGGGTGTTTGACTAATTCCATGGGTGAGGCGTTAGGATGGTATCGATCTTGTTTGTTTAGTTCTCGAGTGAACCGGTGTGTCTGCGACTTGTTTGGTTGTTGGGTGATTAGTTGGTTTTCGAGTGCATTGTATGGGCTTTGCATCTCGGCATGGTTGTTCTTAACGGGACGTTGTGGTTAGGGAGATGTCCTTATTTTTGGTGTCTTTTGTATGTTGTTTAATTGACGCGATGATTGAGTGGACGAATGCGTAGACATGTCCCGATTTGTTCATTTTGGTCAAAATTTCGAGGACGAAAGTTTATAAGTGGGGGAGAGTTGTAACGCCCGGTTTTAATTAATATTATATTATACTAATATTTTTGAGTTACCATTTGACGATTGTTTTGGCGACGAGAATATTTATATTAATTGATATATCTATTAATATATTTGGCGACGTTTCGTTCGGTCCGGTTTTTATTCCGTTCGGTTCGGTAAAATATTATTGGGACCGATAATTAATTTCCCGGAATTATTTTAATTGATTGAGTTAATAATATTATTAGATATTATTAAGGTATTATTTATAAGAATGGATACGGGTGTGAGGAGCAATTTCCTAGGATTGGGTTTACACCCTTGGCTAGTATGAAAACAACATATAAACCATTTTCCCCTTTTCTTTCCATTTTTCCAACACCAAGCCAAACATAGAAACTTGGAGAGAAAAAGAGGGTTTTGGGAAGAAGAAGAAGAGCATGAGCAAGCTTGAGGATTGGGTTGTGTAGAATCATCAAGAATCATCCAAGCATTTGAGGTAAGGGGTTTGATTCTCCATCTCATATTGTTAGGGTTTTGATTGGTATATTCTAGGTTTAGCAAAAATTGATAGTTAATTCATAGGGTTTTGGTTGGTTAATTGTTGAAATAGATTGGAAAAGTTAGATTAGGAGTATGAGTTAGGGGTGTGTTATTGCTAGCATTGAAAGAAATAGAAGTTATAAAATAAAAGCTGTAAACTGTGAAAAAAGGAAAGAAAACCAGAAAAATATTGCAGGAAAAAGATGAAGAATGGTGGAGGGAGTAACATGGGGGAGGCGCCCACCTAATGCTGAGGGGCGGCCGTCCCCCTCCCTGAGGCACCCGCCTCCAAATGTAGAAGAAGAACAAGGGACGTGCATCCCTGTGTAGGCTGGGGGAATGAACGGGTTTTGCTGTCTTGGAGTTTTTCTGTTTTGCAAGACTCTATTTTTCTGCTGTATGCTGTTTCCTGCATAATTATTTCAAGATAGCTTCTGTTTGTTTCAATTATTCCACTTTCACCTAGTAATACTTTCTATCAATGAAATATAATTAGGACATTAGTTAGCCGATTAAATTTAGGACCCAATTATGTTCCAATTTTCTGATTTCGGTAAATTCGACGACGGAGCAACTTGCTCTGAATTTAACGAAAATTGACGTGCTAGCTAAGTTCGACGTGTAGAACGTAGTGGTGAGGTTAGTTTTTCGAAATTACGAGTTTTGATGAAACGACCCGAAATAGGCCAAATTACGGTTAAATTGAATCGGATTGCGTTTTAGTAGATTTAAGGCACGTATGGACAATCCGATTGCGATGTTGACGATTATGATTAACGCCGGTTATTAGGAATATCTTTCGCGACGATTATAGGTGTTTGACTATTTTTCCGTATTTGTTAGTGAATGAATTGATAATGATGTGGTGTGAGTAAACATGATGTTTGCGACGATGTATTTATTAATGAATACTCGATGATATGCGATGCAATGATATATGTCTCTGTACATGATGATGTGATGATTATATTGATGTTGTTAATAAATGCTTCCGATTTGTGAATGCATGATTTTTGATGATGATGAATTATTGGTGATGTTTTGGATAATGCAAATATGATGCGATAATATATTTATCTTGATGTGGATAAATTATGGTGATGTGGGTTTTATGCCAATCTTGATGAGCGATGATGATGTTTTTGTTGTGTTATTTTATTGTCGAGTCACATACATTGCACTGACGACGAGAGTTTTTATGCCAAGCGACTAGGCTTTTATGCCAAGCGACGATGGGCTTTATGCCAAGTGTTCCTAATTATGGACAAAGCGACGGGTACCACATGCATAACATAGTCGTGTCTCATGGAGTCGCTTATGTTTATGTTTGAGTTGTTTGGCGTTGGGTTTTAATTGATGGATGATGTTGAATTGCGATGATATATGATGCTTTGTTTGGTGATGATCTTTAGGATGAACATGAAATGAATATGACTTGATAATTTCATGATAACTATACGATGAATATAAATGATGAGTTTTGCGATGATTTAACTTGATGAAATGCTTAATGCAAATATGATGTGATGATGTTTGTGACGATGGGCTTTTATGCCAAAAGCGACGATGGGCTTTAGCCAAATTGTGATGATTTTATTTATGTTGCTTATGTTATTAGCATTGTTTGATGTTGTTATTTGATGTTGTTGTTTATGATTGTCGTGTTGATTAGTGACGTATTAACTTGTGATGATTTCGTGGTGATGGAAGTTTATGTGTTGTTGTGATGATTTATGCCGATGAGGTTATGGCGATAAAGTGTAGATTATACACATTAGAATGACGATAAGAGTAAGTGACTTTTGGATATGCGTTTGAATTCACTTATTAATCTATTCCCTCTATAATTCTGAAACTATAAATATATATATATATATATATATATATATGTTATCATGCCTTTAATTATATGTTGTGGAGTATCTCACCCTTTACTTGTTTCTCCGTTACCTTTTTACTGGTAACATGCAGGTTATGAAAATGGAGTTTGTAGCTGCTATTAGTCGAGTCGGTGTCGCTTTGATACGTAGCACTCGGGGGGAATATTTATGTTGTCTTGGTGTTGTTCTTTTGTTGTTTTTCCTTTTGTAGATAAGATTCATACTTTATGAAAACATGATTCGTTAAGGAAGTTTAATTATGAAGATGTTTTGATTTTTATGAATCAAATTATGATTTTCGACGATGCTGTGTATCCGAGATTTATACTTTAAAGCAAACTGTTTAAAGTGATTTGGTTTTGAAGGTGTGATGCCTCAGTATTGAATTTATGAAATTTTAATTTACTCTGGTTTTTGCATATAAAGCCTTTGGTAATATTGGGGTGTTACATATCGTACCACCTATAAGGCTCCAATTAGACTAACACCTTTTCAGATGGTTTATGAGAAGACTTGTCATCTTCTGGTGGAGATAGAACATAGAGCACTTTGGGATCTTAAGTTCTTAAATTTTGATTGCACTCTATCCGGTGAAAAGAGAAAAGATCAACTCAACGAATTGGAAGAATTGAGAAATAGTGCTTACCACTCCAACAATCTCTATAAGGAGAAAGTGCAAGTTTATCATGACAAGTAAATCAAACACAAGGATTTTGAACCTGGTCAAATGGTGTTTTTGTTCAACTCTCGGTTAAGACTTTTTTCGGGAAAACTAATGTCCAAATGGTCGAGTCTGTTCTTGGTCAAAGAGAAAAAAGATTATGGAGCAATTGTGTTGGAAGATCCGGGGGATAAGAAAGTTTGGACAGTTAATGGTCAAAGGTTGAAATCATACATTAGCGGCGAACCAAGCCGAGAGATTTTCGTATTGTATTTGATGATCCATGATCATCATGAACTGTCAAGCTCGAAACGACGTTAAATAAAGCGCTTGTTGGGAGGCACCCCAACATTGTAAATATTAATTTTCATAGTCATTATGTATATCGAATAAAAAAGTTTCTGGTTTTTAGGAATTTTTTTGAATTCTGCAGACCGGGCTAAGCGCGATATATCGTGTTAGCGCGGTTTCCTTAAAAAACAAAGCCAAACTGTTGGCCCTACCCTTGTGCACGAGTATGTTTTTCCTTTTTCCATTTCCTTTTCTGTTTTTCCCTTTTTCAATGTTAGAAATTAGGTTTAGGGTTAGGATTTTTTAGGGATTAAGTTTAGAAATTGGATGTTATCATTGTATATATTGCTTGATTACGGATTTTCAAAGTAGGTAGGGAAGGATTTGTGAAGAAATTTTGTTCTTTAGTAGAGAAATTTTTTGGAGTTTCGCAGACCGGACTTAGCGCGGTAAGCAGGCTTAGTGCGGTATGGGAGTTTGTGAAATATTTTTTCCTTTGTTTTGTGTAATGATGTCCATCCTTGATGCTTTGGTAGGTTCTTTTGCAATGATTTTTGTATGGAAATAATTTTTAATGGACATTTCGGTGTAATTTTTGGTTGTTTTTTTTGTTGTTTCAGATGCCTCCTAAAAGACAACGAGTTATGTCATCAGGTGAGGGGCCATCTAGACCCCGTATTCCTTTTGATGGGACGAGATTTCTAGGCCCTGAGCAAGAGGCATGGTACAAAAAGTTGGAAGAAAGAAACATTTGGACGGAAAGGCTAATCCACATAAGTGAGACGGGAGGCTATGTTCATGTTGGATCCCTTCTTGATGAATATAATTTGGGTGTTCTTTGTGATCCCCAAGAAAAAGAAAATGTTGAGATCGTATGCGAGTTCTACATGAATGCTCTCCTATCTCAGGGGGATGCTTTGGAGTTCAAAACCATGGTTTGTGGTAAGGTGATTCAATTTTCTCGTGCTGCTATTAATCATTATTTGGGACTAACTTGGACAAAACATGCAGAGGTCCTGGATGCCTATCATGATCACCTAGCCAGAGGTAGTTGGGATTTTGAGGCTTTGTGGTGTAATATTTGCTTGAGAGGAAAATCTTATGAGGTGAATTCCTCTGGTCACCTATTGAATTTCAACCGGGGCAGCTTGAAAACAAATGCTAGGATATTGATGAGTGTGGCACTTTATAACTTAAGGCCACATAGTCAAACCTCATCTATTCCTATGGAGACTGCTGGATTGATAGCGGGTATGCTTGATCAGACTCAAATTGATTTTGGCAGGCTAATTGCAAACGAGCTGAAAAAGGTAGCTTTGAGTAACACCATTGATGCTGAAAGACTCGAGTGCTATCTAACTTATCCTGGATTCATTATGGGGCTTTGAAAGCAAGCCAAAGTTTAGTTTCCTTTGATTGAACACTTGACTATTTACAAAGTTATTGATGACCAGTACATTGACCATTATTGTCTAGCTACAGATTTAGATCCTGCTGCTCAGGCGGTTCCGGTAGCTTCGGCTTTTCCACAAGTTGGGCAAGATGTTGAGTGGAATCGGAAAATGCACATGGCTAATCAAAGGGCATTCATGCACATGAACCAGAGAATGGAGCAAATGCTGCTGCAAATTAGAGAGCCCACTGTTGATCACTTTAGTCGCACTAGTGCCGATCTGAGGGCTTATGCAAATTGGCTTGGGGTCGGGTCAAATGAATAGGAGGAGGAAGGTGACCAAGGTGACGGTGATGATGATTCTGACCATGGTGATGATGGTTATGATGGAGATGATGATGATGCTGGTTCTAGGAGTCTGGGTGACTCGATTATGGAGGATTCTGATTGATTCCTTGTTATTTCTTTTTATTGTTTTTAGTTGATATTTATGTTTAAGTATGTTAAGAAAATGTTTTTATTTTGTTTGAAACTCTGTTAGTTTTTATTTTGTTGGTTGCCATCCTTTTTAGGATGTGGTTGTAATTTCATGGATTATATTTTGAAGGCATTATGCCTTAGTTACATTTTGGAACACCATTTTTGGGTTGTCTTTTGAATTTATGCATGTCTTTTAAATTTTTGCATTGTCCATTTTAATTTAATTTCTTTTGGTTTGTCCTTGCGAATGAATGATTCTCAAAAGAAGCAAGAGTAATTGTCTTGAAACTGTGTTTTCACCAAAATGTGATGGTGATGATATGATTCTTGATGTGATTCGTGCTTAAGGTACATTTTTAATTGCTTTATAGTAGGTTAACATGTGTATGAAATTTGTGCTTTATGAAAAACATCTTGGCATGTATAATTTTTGAAAAAAATTTGTGTACACATTTGAAATCAATTAGGACATAAACCAAAAAAATGAGAAGCTTTCCACTTTGCACAAAAATTAGTGTTTTCTAGCAATTGTTGTTAACTCATTTGATTCTTGTTTAATCTTAATTTGTTATTGACAATTTGGAAACTTAGAAGTGATCAAGGCATTTTTGTATACTATGAGAAAGACCATCAATTCAAAAAGGGATTAGTTTAACCTTGTTAGTGTGCGAATCTTAGGTACCCTTTCGAGCTTTAAAATTGAAATTTGTGGAATGAATCATTCTTAGTCAACTAAGTGTTAAGTAGGCCACTTAAGAATTTGTTGATGATCAATGAAAATCCAATTATTATTCATTCTATGAAATTTTTCTTGTTTGTAAACATTTTACCCAATTGTTTGATTAGCCTTGTTGAAGAGCATGCTCTAAAATAAAAAGGAAAGAAAAATTGAAAGTTTGGGAGGTTGTTCAAAAAGAAAAATGAATTGATGGCACAATGTTCCTTTCAAAAATAAAAAGAGATTGAATAGAAAATAAAAAGAAAAAAATTAATAGAACTTTGAAAAGAAAAATAAAATAAAAAGGAAAAAATCATTGTGTGAGAAAAGAAAGAAAAAGGTTGTGATGAAATAAGAATGAAGTATGAATGGATGTTGTGAAATGTGAAATGCTTTTCATTATCTTTACCCATTCTGCTTCAATGGCTTTGTATATATATCATTTGTTTTTAACCCAAGCCAAGTTACAACCCTTGAAAGTACTTAGTGATCTTTGTTTCCATTTTGTTCATTTAACTTGTTTTGATGAATGCATGAATTATTCTGGATGTGCAATGTTACTAGTGAGAGTGTTTTGTCCTTTGTAATTAGTGACTTTTTGTTTTTCAAGGAGTATTGAAGAAAGCATTAGGTGATTAAAGTGTGAACATATCTTTTACTTTTATTCTCATGTGTCGATGTTTTGTGTTTAGAACTTAATTCATAGCCATGTTATGTTTCGAAGAAGCAATTATTGTGTATCTGTGTCGGGTATATTGAGTTTGAACCATTCATTTTGTGTTGATTGACATGATTTAAATTTAGTGATCTTGTTTTCTTGTTGAGTTTTTAACCTTTGTTCGAGGACAAACAAAGAAGTAAGTTGGGGAGAATTGTTAAGGACCTAAATGTAGATATATTTGTAGATAATTTTATGGTCCTTTACAATGTCTTTTGATTAATTAGTAGTATTTAATATAGTATTTTGATATATTTATGTTTTTATTTAGTTTTTGTTCATAATCTATTATTTAACTTTGTTTATGTTTAATTTGTAGGTTTTTTTTGGTGATTTTATCTTGAAACATGGATTCAAGGAAGCTAGGAGAGCTTAAGGAAGAAATTCAAGATATTTTGGGAGTAGGAGCATGCTACAGGGCACGCTAAGCCTGGTTGAAGCGTGGTCTGAAGCTTTTGAGGCGGTTTAGTTTCTAAGTGAGGCGCGCTTAGCGCCATAAAGTGGGCTAAGCGCGGTCTGCGAAATCAGAAAGTTGTATATAAGCTTAACTTAGATATTTTGTTCACCAACTCCACCTTTTCCATTCCAAATCAGATTTAGGGCATTAATACAAGCTATTTTTCTCCATTGTAACTCAAATTCTTTGAAGAAGATCTTGAATCTTTGCTTGTTTATTTTCCATCCATGTTCATCATCATCACTCTATTTCTTGCAAGTCAAGCTACCATGAGAATGAGCAGCTAAACTTCTTTGTGTCAAGATTAGAGGTAGTTAACCTAACTTTTATGTATTTCGTTTGATCTTTTTGTGTATGAACTTGGTTGATGATTAATATATGTTGAATATATTTGCTTTATTTGATCTTTTTATGGTTTAGATCATGATTGAGAAATATGTTTCAAATTTGACCTAAGACATTCATCTGCTAAGGAACAAATGCTAGACATAGATTTGTGAGTTAGTATTCACTAGTATCAAGCTTAAAGATTATCATGTCAATAGTTAGAGTGAGACATCATCTAAAGATTAACATGATAGTACTCACAAGATTGGTTGGAAATCAACAATATTGAGAGGATACGTGAATATCGATCATCAACTAGTTCACCCGCTTAGTTAATCGAATATATATGAAATTAGGTTAATGAAACTAATCTTGACATGCTTTTACCATTTGAAAAACAAATCCAAAACTTTATTTAATCCAAACAACTCTCTTTGATTAGAAAACTTAACTTGTATGTATGAAATTTATGATTTTTGTGACTAAGAACCAAAACCCTTTTAATTTGTAACCAAATCATAAAATTCACTTGAACTATCGAACGAAAATGATATCACACCAATCCCTGTGGAAAATAATAATTTAAAATACTTTTGTTAGAAAATACGTACAACAATCATCATTGGAAGACATGGCTTGAGGCATGCTAGATCCAGCTAGCTCCATATGCATCGGTAATGAATGGGGGCATGCAAGGTCCACTTGACTGTATTGAAGGCATAGGAAAACGTGTGGGGTGAGGGATGCTAGGTCCACCTGGCTGCATATATGGTGGATATCTAATAAGTGCTAAAATGTAGTTATTTTGTATATATGTTTGGTGGCACTTATCCTTTCTTGTTTGTGAATAATCGTTGAATAACCCCGCTTTTTGTTGTAAATACGTTTTATTGCGTTTTGTGTATATATTGTACCGATTGATTAATTATGTGTATATTTTGTAGGTATTTATTGCATTATTGGAGCAAGAGGAATAAAAGCTCCAAGATGCATTATTGATCAATAATGGAATAAGGCAAAAAGAGAAGCCATTCCAAGTTGTGCAGAGAAAGCAACAAAAGTTTCTTTTCTGGTGTCCACCGTCGGGCGATGATGTGGCAATGATAGGGAGTTGTGAGCGCCAGAAGCTTCATTGGGCGGTGCAGGAGCGGTGCAACATTGAGAAAATCCAGTAACTCTTGACTTTGGCTAGCCAGAAGCTCGCTGGGGGAGGAAGAGAACCTTCGCCGGGCGGTGATATTGGTCGCCGGGCGGTGTGAAGATATTTTGCCCAGATGCTTACGTGGAGCATCATGGGCCAGGTAATAAGGGACCAGCGCCGGGCGGTGGCTGCGAGACAGATTTTGTATATAGTTTCATTTCATTTCATTTTTGTGTTTTATGGTTTTTGGGATCGATTCTTGCTCCCAAATTTTATCACCTTATATTTTTTGATAGATTAGCTTAGAAAATAACATTAGGGTCTTGCTTACGGATGATTGGAGGTGGATTGCTCTTTGATAGACGTTTACAAACCGGTGTAAATGAGTGATTTATCTCTTCTCTTCTCTATGTATTTCTATATTTGTTGGTTATGTTTGTATATTTACCTTAAACACATGTATATTTGTCTCCCTTGGCGTTGTATAAAGTTTGCTTTACGAATCTGTGTTGGTAATTGTCTTAGGTTTTTACTCTATGTTAGGAATTTGAGCTTTGCTATACATAGATTGCTTAGATTCTTACCTAGAAAGATTATCTGTTATTTTCTGAATGCTAGAAATAGATTTAGAGCTGACATTTACTTAGAGTATCTGATCTTAATGCATCTGTGTTGGTTGTTTCAAACTAGAGATAGTCGTTACGAGTGACGCGGTTTACTTCTGTGTTGTTGAGGTATGCCAAACATGGATACCGAGGTGATGCGGTAGAATTCTCAATTTGGGTTAGAAATAGCTTAGGTTTTGAGAGGTATGTGATAACACGGACTAGTATCATAGGCTGAGTATGACATGGACGGTAGATTTAAGTCTGTGACGGGTAGTATGCATTCATTCCGGACAAGTTGTCTATCCTTTATACTTTTTTCATTTACTTATTGTCTTTTATCTACAACCAATTTATTCTCAAACTCATTAAAGATAGAATTTTCAAACGACAAATCAATAATCAATCTCTGTGGACACGATACGAATTAACCTAACCGGTATATATCACCCAATAAAAATAAATACCAACTCTTTGCTTGTCTTCTATACCGCATCGCAACAATATCCTTAAGGACAAATAAAGACTGTCGGGGATATGGGCGAGAATAATGTGTATCAAATGAAAGATCCAGACATGGGTGGAGTATGATGCATAGAAGGTGGAGTTGAATGTGGAGGAGGAAGCATATGTGGTGGAGTAGAGTGTGGCATAGAAATAAACAAATATGAATCAAGATCCTCCTATACAATAAACCTAGTGCGCCAATGCTTTTGTTTACCCTTACCTCCTTCCTCTCTGCTTGGTGACATTTTTTTTTCTATTTTAAAAGAAAAACATTAAATAATGAATGTTACATAAACAATAATATTACAGAAAATAATATTTGAAAGATAACATTACACCAGATTATTTTGAAAGATAATATTACACAATTTTATTACACAAGAGTAATATTACAAATACATACTCAAATTATTCATCATCATAATCTTCATTGTCTTCATCGGATATGATATTATTGTCTTCAAACTCTCGTATCTTTTCATGCACTTTTTCCACGAGATTAGTTGGCAACAAGATGGTTGTGTCAACTTGGTGACCCTTAACTACAGTGTCACACAAACTTATAATCTCCTCAATTTAAATTATCCAGTTAACATGTGAAATCTCATCATCTTGATATGCGACATCTTCCATTTTGACCCATTAGGTTGGACTTGATTACAACACACCATCCTCATTTGCGTGGAGCAATTGAAGGATAGGTACTTAAGAAAGTTGTCTAACATTATGTACCATTATGAAATGGTCATACTCTTTGTACTTTCTATCTATTTAAACCTCAATGGTGTTATATTTTATTATAAATTTTTTGTTCCTCTAGAAGATGAATTATACCAGTCATAATAAAACAAAAATAAGACAACTTTATTTTCTGGGTCCATATAATTATAGACCAACTTTTTATTCCTCATAAATATATATGTGATAACTTCATAGAAGTCGTCCTCCCCACCATCTGTAATTATTTTTACGACTAAACCACTATTTACGGTTTTCTTTCCTTCACTCCATATCTCAGTGTGAAATTTATAACCGTTTACAAAGTATGTGTGACATTCATTTACACATTGACGAGAGCCTTCAAACAAACTTTTCAAATGTGTTATTTCAGGACTTTGATACAAAAATACATAATAATTGTTGCTTAAACCCATGCACTTTGAAGAGAACTGTGTAACTTCTGATATATTTGCTCTGGATTCTTCATTCTTGGAAAGTCCACAACTTGCCATGCTCATGCTAACCAAAACCAAAACGATTTGCAGTTATATCTAATACGAAACTTCTAATGATCACTTATGACATTTCTTTGGTTGAAGATTTAAACTATATGTAGCACTTTCATTTCACATGCTAGACTGCCATTAGTACTAGAATCATTGTTCTAACACTCCGGTTCTATACATCCCCAACAAACAAATGTGATAACTGTGGAGCATGTGGATCAAACAATAATTGTGACCCTTTGAACTTTAAGCATTTTAAGTGTTCTTATTTAGCTGGATATATCATTAAACTCGAGGCCTTTCACTAACACTAAGGAACATTGCATATTTTTTAGCCTTGTATACATGTCTTAAAATAGAGACAAAAGAATTATGCTGCCAGAAATGGAAATTTAGTAGTTTAGTTTGTAAAAAGGAATGATAATAATTGTGCTAACAGAAATCATGTGAGTAGAATAGTAATAGGATCCTTTGTGAATCATACGATAATCCAACATTAAGTTCAGCTATGCAGCAATACCTAATATGCATGAATTAATAAAGAATGCATGAAGTAGTATCAGCTTGTTGATAACATAGAATGCATGAATCCCAACATTCAAGGGCAGTGAGTTGTAAGTATGATGTATGGTTTTAAAGACCTACATCAACATATTTTCAGCAAATATAAATGTTTATAATCATCTTTCACACTGCAAGTTTTAAATCTTAGACAAATGGACATTGTGAAAATATTAAGTAGTTTATTTTAATAATTAATTTTTATATAGATTTTCATAAAAAAATATTAATTAAAAAACTATTAAATATATTTTCATAAAAAAATATTAATGAAAATATTTTTAAAAATATAATAAAAAAAGTAAAAGAAATATAGAAAAATAAATGAATTCCACCCGACTTTTAAATTTTAAATAAAAATTCAATTAGAGTGTAATGTTATCGATTTTTTTTTATCTAACTGGACTACCATATTATTGAAAAATTGAGGCCATATAGAAAGAATCTACATATTACGATGAGGAAATCTAAAAAAAATCTTTTACACTTAAAGCGAATTTTTATTTTTTCTTTAAATTTTATTTTAAATATTTTATTTTTCTATTGAAACTTATTTTGGATATATAAAATATTAAAAATTATTTAATTTTGAAGCTATTTCAAATAGATTTTCATAAATATAACTTTAAAAATATAATATTTTGTTAAAATTGCAATTTCGTCAATGTTTCGATCTTCAATAATATATATTTATATTATAAGATGTCAAAATTAGTCTTTTAATCGATGAGCAATCCTCGAAGCTACGTCCTATTAAAAAACAAATTATAAAAATTATAATATTTTAAATAACTCTTTTATAAAATCTATCTTTAAAAATACAAAGAAATAATCAATTTTTTTATAAACTAAAACTAACAACCCATAAAACAAACATGCTCATTGAAAAATAATTTTTAGAGTAATTTTATTTTGATAATCAATTTTACACCTACCGTAGTTACTGTACACAAATAAAATGAACATAAACTTTTTTATTTTGACATTTTTTTATAATTTTTACTTTAAAACAAATTTGGTTAATAATATATAAATATTTGGTTAATATAATTGAAAGTGTGATTAATATATATTCTAACAAAAATTTTATATATATATATATGTATATATATGTATATATATATATATATATATATATATATATATATATATATATATATATATATATATATATATATATATATATATATATATATATATATATATATATATATATATATATATATATATATATATATATATATATATATATATATATATATATATATATATATATATATATATATATATATATATATATATATATATATATATATATATATATATATATATATATATATATATATATATATATATATATATATATATATATATATATATATATATATATATATATATATATATATATATATATATATATATATATATATATATATATATATATATATATATATATATATATATATATATATATATATATATATATATATATATATATATAGAAACTTGGGTTAGGATAAAATATAAATTTGACTAATATTATTCATAACTTGATGAATGAATTCTCAAACCTAAAAAATATTAAATAATTAAATAAAGTTGATAAATGGAGTGTAAAAGTTGATTAAGACATTTATAAATTAGTGTTAGAATATAATTATTAACATTTATTTTATTGATTAATGAAGTAGTGAAATTGATTACTAAATTAGAACTAAAAAATCAGTTAATAATATAAATTTTTGTGATTAATATATATATATATCGTAGAAACTTGGGTTAGGATAAAATATAAATTTGACTAATATTATTCATAATTTGATGAATGAATTCTCAAACCTAAAAAATATTAAATAATTAAATAAAGTTGATAAATGGAGTGTAAAAGTTGATTAAGACATTTATAAATTAGTGTTAGAATATAATTATTAACATTTATTTTATTGATTAATGAAGTAGTGAAATTGATTACTAAATTAGAACTAAAAAATCAGTTAATAATATAAATTTTTGTGATTAATATAATTGTAAAGTTGATTAATAACACAAATTTATATTTATGTTACAAAATAAATTTTAAAAATAAATATTTTTTATTATTTTATTAAAACACTGTTTACCGTCTAAATAAAGTAAACAATGTATACAATATAATGTATAAGTATGGTGTCAAAATAACATAACACTTATTTTTATTATACATCTGAACACAAATTATTTAGGAACTTAATAGTAATATTATTTTTAAAAACTTAAAATTTGAGGACTTAATTATCTCATGAAATTTCTAGAAGAACAAAAGCATATTAATTATAATAAAATATTTAAAAATTAAGAAATTTATGGATGGGATGAATGAATTGAACATCACGAATTACCAACTTGCATATGGCGTGACTCGTGCCCGTATTTTAATATAATATTTTATTAAAATTGCAATTTTGCTAATGTTTCGATCTTCAATAATATATGTTTATATTATAAGATGTCAAAATTAGTCTTTTAATCGACGAGCAATCCTCGAAGCTACGTCCTATTAAAAAACAAATATAAAAATTATAATATTTTAAATAACTCTTTTAGAATATCTATTTTAAGAATACAAAGAAATAATCAACTTTTTTATAAACTAACAACCCATAAAACAAACATGCTCATTGAAAAATAATTTTTACAGTAATTTTATTTTGATCATCAATTTTACACCTACCGTAGTTACTGTATACAAATACAATGAATATAAACTTTTTTATTTTGACATTTTTTTTATAATTTTTACTTTAAAACAAATTTGGTTAATAATATATAAATATTTGGTTAATATAATTGAAAGTGTGGTTAATATATATACCGTACGAACTTTCGTTAGGATACAATACAAATTTGGCTAATATTATTCATAACTTGATGAATGAATTCTAAAACATAAAAAATATTAAATAATTAAATAAAGTTGATAGATGGAGTTTAAAAGTTGATTAAAACATTTATAAATTAGTGTTAGAATATAATTATTAACATTTATTTTATTGATTAATGAAGTAGTGAAATTGATTACTAAATTAGAACTAAAAAATAAGTTAACAATATAAATTTTTGGGATTAATACAATTGTAAAGTTGATTAATAACACAAATTTATATTTATGTTATAAAATAAATTTTAAAAATAAATATTTTATTTTATTTTATTAAAACACTGTTTTACTGTCTAAATAAAATAAACAATATATACAATATAATGAATAAGCATGGTGTCAAAGTAACATAACACTTATTTTTATTATACATCTGAACACAAATTATGTAGGAACTTAATAGTAATATTATTTTTAAAAACTTAAAATTTGAGGACTTAATTGTCTCATGAAATTTCTAGAAGAACAAAAACATATTTATTAGAATAAAATATTTAAAAATTAAGCAATTTATGGATGGGATGAATGAATTGAACATCACGAATTACCAACTTGCATATGGCGTGACTCATGCCCGTATTTTAATAAATCTTTTGCTTCTTAAAAAAAATAAAATTCAAGCATATGCTCACTATCTCTTTCCCATACTACTTGGCGGAGCCATGACCCTTTGGTTTAAGGAGTGCAATTTTTTATATGTGTGAAGATATGATAGAATTTTTGTCCTTCTTAAAATATCTTAAATATAAAATTTTATTGATTGAAAGGCTTAAATTATGAATGTTTCTATTATTATTTTATATCTATTTGTGTTTAAGAAGGATTTTCAATCTATCTTTCGAAATCACAAAAGATTTATTGAAGACATTTTTCTAAAATAATTATTATAACTGATTTGAGAACATATAATTGATAAACTACTTATGTTTAAACATAATTTTAGTTTATAAACTATAGTATTTTTTTCATTTTTAGTTTCTCTAAGTTTTTTGTTTAGACTTTGTTCATTTAGTCAATGTTTTTAAACCCTAACCCAATAAAATTATGTCATGCAGTTGTGTGAGTTGAAATCAGAAACTGAAAATAAAAATTTTATAATTTGCAAGGATTGAATTCAAACAATTTTTTATACATCTATAATAAAAATACACATAACTATAGCATATTAATATCATTTTAAGTTAAAAATTTGGTAAAAAAATAATATTATTTTGAAAATTTACTCTTCAAGAGACTAAATTTATTTTATGTCATAATATTTATCATAGAATACATGAAAAATACAATAGAATTAAAAATACGTTGATACAAAAATAAGTAATATATTTATAATTTTAAATTTCTTTTAAAAGAAACAAACATCTCAAAGAAATATTTTAAAATAAGTATAGTAAAATTATGAATTCTAATAACTTAAATAAACTACAAACCTGATAGTTTTCTCTATTGTAAATTATGTTATCGAGGCTAATATTAAACAATATATATTGTATTACAATTTCAAACAATTCATGTAGTCAATTTGGCTCACTTGTCACTCCCAGAAATAGTGAGTTTTAATTCTTAATTACTACAATAAAATTATAATATAATAAAAGATATGTTTTAAGTTTGTTTGACTTTTGAATTAGTACTTCAAGGCTGCATTGGAAGTGTAACTATGATGTGAGAGCATATGCAAGTGTAACATTGGTGCAAGACAAAATTTTGAGGAGATGCAAGATTAAAATATATTAAACAATTGATATATAGATTATAAAAGTTCAGGGGGTGCAGTTACATCACCTGGTTATAAGCTGGTTCCGCCATTGACTACAGGTATCATAAAATTCAAGCATATGTCCAGTTTCTTTCTTTTTTCATTCTTATTAACTTTTTTGATCAACTTCACTCTATCTTCTGAGCTATGGAAAAAGAACACCAAAACCTAAAACACACAAGAGAAAGAACAAAAGTTGTTGAAGAAGTGAACAAGGTTTTATGGTTAGCAGGACCATTAGTATTTGTAAACTTGTTAAATTATAGTCTACAAGTTATAGCTATTATGTTTGTAGGACATGTTGGTGAGTTACCTCTGGCTGGTGCTTCCATGGCCACTGCTTTTGCCACTGCCACTGGTTTCAATGTTGTGGTCTGTTTCATTTCTTTCCCTACTTAGTTGTAATTTTTTTGCCAGTTGATCATTTCTTTGCAGCTGAGAGTCTAGGGGTATTTTGGGTATTATCTTTTCATATTTTTGGGCAAACAAGATTATGTGGACAATCATATTTTGGATCCGTTTATTTTGGCTTTTTTAAAAGACTTTTATAGTATTACATAATTTTATGTAAAAAAAATTTACAAAGAAATTTTTCATAATCTTCTTAAAGTTTATGTCTTGTGTAATATGGTGACTAGTATGCCTTCAAAGAAGGTCTGATCCACTTAATATAAAAAAGTTTCAAAAGGAATAATTATTAAATAAGGATTAAAGTTTTTGTGTTTTTGGTTAAAATACAGGTAGGACTGGCAAGTGCATTGGACACATTATGTGGGCAATCATATGGAACAAAACAGTACAGAATGTTAGGTATACATATGCAAAGAGCAATTTTGATTCTAATGACTGCTAGCATTCCAATATCAATTATTTGGATAAACTCGAAATCCATTCTCATTTCCCTTGGCCAAGATCCTGAAATATCTACCGAAGCTGGTAACTATGCCAAGTTAATGGTTCCAAGCATTTTTGCCTATGGTCTTATACAATGTCTCAACAGATTCTTACAGGCACAAAATATTGTGTTTCCAATGATGTTTATCTCTGGTGTCATAACTTTATTACATGCTCTTTTGTGTTGGATTTTGGTTTACAAATCTGGACTTGGAAGCAGTGGTGCTGCTCTAGCAAATTCTATATCTTATTGGTTGAATGTTACTACGCTTTCACTTTATGTCAAGTTTTCTCCTTCATGTATAAAAACTTGGACTGGATTTTCTAAAGAGGCACTTCACAATATTCCAATGTTTCTTAAGATAGCAACTCCTTCAACTATTATGGTTTGGTAATAATGTTTACTTTTGAGTAATTAATCATTCTAGTTCTTATATGCGTGGAGCGTTGTTACTAGTGTAGTCTCTAACTGTGTCAAAATTACAAACTATATGGAGTGAAGTAATGTTTTCTGTTTTCATTTTTCGCATCTGTTTTGTTTTGAGCTGGGGTTGCAACTTTGATACATTTAAGGACTATTGTGGCACTTCCTCGTACAATTATTGTATGCTTTTTCTAATCTCATCAAATCATGGCAACAGCTTGGAACTGTGGTCATTTGAATCTTTGGTTATCATTTCTGGTCTTCTTCCTAATCCAACGTTGGAAACATCGGTGCTATCTATATGGTTGGTTCTTTATTTGATTTGATCTTTTCCATTTTGGTAAACATACTTGACAGTTGACATTATTGGTATTGATGACTCGGTTTTTTTAGCTTGAACACAATATCAGCTGCTTGGATGATTCCTCTTGGACTCAGTGGAGCGGTAAGGTTAGTATACATATATGAAAAAGCCTCACTTTAGTGTGTGCGGTGCGTGAGCGAGTGAGGTTTCAATAGCTCGTGTGATCAATTTTTGCAGCATTCGTGTATCCAATGAACTTGGCGCTGGTCATCCATGGGCTGCACGTTTGGCTGTGTTTGTCGTAGTTGGGGTTGCAATTATCGAGACCATCTTAATTGGAGCGGCGATGATACTTTTACGCAACATATGGGGCTATGCTTATAGCAATGAAGTAGAAGTTGTCCAATATATTTCAAAAATGATGCCAATTCTCGCGTTATCAAACTTCCTAGATGGACTACAATGTGTTCTTTCAGGCAATGCTAGAGGATGTGGTTGGCAGAAAATCGGCGCTTATGTCAACATGGGATCATACTATTTGGTTGGAATCCCATTAGCAATTATATTGGCTTTTGCATTGCGCATGGGTGGCATGGTATAAGAAAATAACTTGTAACTAATTTTGAGACACTTAAATCAACATGATCATTTCACTCAAAGCTGATAAGAACTTAATGTAGGGGCTGTGGTTGGGGATCATATGTGCACTTATTGTCCAAGTATTTTCTCTAACGATCGTTACAATTCGTACGGATTGGGAGAAAGAGGTTAACTACATCATTTTTCTTAAAAAGCTTATCCGTTTAATATGCATGTGATGCGTTGTTGTGTACTGACATGGTTTTTGATTTTCTGTTTACTTTTATTCAGGCAAAGAATGCCACTGATAGAGTGTATATGTTAATAACACCAGAGAGCTCAGACTCATGAAGAATGTCATGTTTAGTTTGTATTGGCAGGATACGCAGTTTAATGTAATATTTTTTACTCAATATATTTATGTAATGTTGAGGAAAAAGAAAATGTGCTGCTTATAGGTGTTACTAAAAACTTTTAACATTGAATATTGTATACTCCTTTAACAATATATTTGGACCTAGAACTAAGCACTTTAGGTGCAATGGTAGATACCTGAAGTTGTACTGGAGTAGTTTCACATCACATGGCTTTTGCAATTTCGGTTGATACATACGTTATCATATTGATTACAGTCGTCACAGTATAAATTAACAACAATTTTTTCTATCATAAAAAATAATAAATAACAGTCTTGATAAACACCTTCCGAAAATGTTTTGTAGAAGCCGTTTTGATGATAATGAACCATTTATTAAAACCTTGCTTTCTTGGGCAACAAATTTCTAGTTTCATCAAAGGTTTCCACCTATCCCAACACAAATATGCCATCGACATCCTGGTTGATACTAGATTACTTGAACACCAAATATCGACATCAAATATCAACACCAAATATTAAGTTCTTCTAAATCTTTGATGTTGATATGTGCATTGGTCAAATACATAAAAAAATGCTTTAGCTCAAGGTGTTTTTATTTTTCCTGTAAAACAATGGGTAAAATATTAAGGTGTTTCTTTTAGTAACAATATATTCTTTTTATCAAACATTTTAATGGCTGAAATTTTTCTATTTTAAAGGTGTATTAAGTGTGATATTAATGGTTGATTACAGTGATGCAAGGATTTGTCTTTATCAGATTTTATTAGACGAAAGATTAAAAATATGCATGACTACAATGATATAAGAATTTGTCTATATCACATTTTATTACGATAGAAGATTCACCAAACACATTTTTGATTGATAAACAAATTTTTGTTGTCTATGAGATATTAGATCGAACTCTATTGGATCGAAGAATAATTTCTGATTCGACAGGATTGAGCATGTCATCGAAGTCTGTTCACATGCTGGTGTCGAAGACCTACATATTGTAGTCAAAGTGTGTTATAGTATGTGGGTATCGAAATGTTAGGGTTGTTAGTATTTCGAATTAGGCTTCTTTGTTATGCCCAATTGTGTAAGTTAATTTGTACCCTAAGTCAGCTTTTAATGCAAATCCTAATTTAGGGCGAGAGGGTTATTTGTTATTCTTTTATACTTGTAATCTTGTTTTGAATAAAAATGAAGGAATAACAGTTAATAACCAGTTCCTTGTGTTCATTGTGTTCCTTATATTTTCTACCCTTGTTTGTCTCTTGTTCATTAAGAAACAAGTTTATACTTTATTTCCAAGGCAAACGATTCACATCAAATTGGTGCGGTGAGCGTGAAGAAGATGCCTTCAACAAAGTATGAGATTGAAAAGTTCATCGGAGTGAATGATTTGGGTCTGTGGCGCTTGAAGATGAAAGCCCTACTGGTTCAGCATGGTTGTTTGGAAGCCTTGATGGGAGAAGTATCCATGAACGAAACATTAACGACATATGAGAAGACGGTGATGATAGAGAAATCCCACAACACAATTTTGTTGAGCGTTGTTGATAAGGTTCTTCGACGGGTATCAAATGAGACGACAACGCCAGGGTTATGGGTGAAACTTGAAAGTTTGTATACGACCAAATCGCTGGTGAATTGACTATACCTGAAACAAGTTTTGTATTCATTCAAGATGATTGAAGATAAAGTGTTGGATGAGCAGTTGGATATGTTCAACAAGCTGGTTCTTGATCTTGAAAATATTAATGTGAAGATCGATGATGAAGATCAAGCATTGTTGTTGCTGTGTGCTTTGCCTAGATCACATGCTCACTTCAAAGAAACCCGCTTGTATGAAAGAGATTCTCTGAACTTTGAAGAATTTCTATCAGCCTTGTATTCGAAGGACTTGAACGTACGAAAGGAACATAAACCTTCGACGGTTGGTGACGGTTTGTCTGTTAAAGAAAAATTCTCGCGAAAGGATAATAAGTTTGATAAGAAGAAAAATAAAAGTTAGCAGAAGTTTTACATTGGGGAAACTTCAAATATTTGATGCTATCATTGTAAGAAGAAGGGTCAAATAAGAAAGGTGTACCCTGAACGCATGAAAGATCATAGAGGTAATGATAATGGCAATACAACTATTGTTCAAGATTATTTCGACTCATCAGATGTTCTTGTGGTTTCGAGCCAGAACCCGTCGAAGGAGTGAATTATGGATTCTAGGTGCACTTGGCACATGACTACAAACAAAGACTTGTTCAAGGAATTGTGTGATCAAGATGGTGGATCCGTATTGTTGAGAAACAACAAAGCTTACAAGATCGCAGGTGTTGGATTTGTGAGATTCATGCTCCATAATAAGTCAATAAGGCTATGTTTTCCAAGGAGAGAAAAATATTCTAACAGTCATGAAGGGATCGAAGGAAGTCTTGAGAGGCGTGAAGAAACAAGTTTTGTATACCTTTAAGGCTGAAGTTGTAAGTGATTCGAAAAATGTTGCATCCATGAAACTATTGTCGAAGACAAAAATTTGGCACATGAGATTGGTTCATGTCAGTGAAAGGGGTCTGGTCGAATTTGGGAAATAAAATTTGCTTGGAAGAGAGAAAGTCGAAAAGCTGAAGTTTTGTGAACCATGTATACTTAGAAAATCTTGCAGAGTGAAGTTCAACAAAGCCAAACAAAGAACACATAGATCCCTTGTGTTATACCCCAAAATTTGCCCTCTTATTTTTCAACTCAATACACATCTTCATACTCAAGAGTTTCTCAAGGGTGGACCAGATGAACACTCTCCTAAGCAATCAACCCACAACTAGGATTTTGATTCTCTCAAGTAAAAATGGTTTCTATTTCCTCAAGTGAGAATCATGTCTTCTCATATGTCTCAAAGTATCACCATGACAAGTTTCAAGCCTCACAACTAAAGTTTGCTCAGTCAATTGCTCAAATGGTTGAAAGTCAGTTGTATTGGCCAAAAAATCAATTGTGGTCAACATACAGTCAAACTTCCTTATTTTTGGTCAACATCAAGATTTTGAAGTCACATTCATCATTTGATCAAGGGTTGATCATGATTCATCAAGAAAGTCAAAGAATTGATCAAAAGTCAAAGTTTCCAAATTAGGGTTTTTTGATCAAAAGTCAACAGAACTTTGAATAGGCATAACTTTCACATACTTCATCAGATTTTTTTTTGCCAACAATCATTTTGAAGGGAATTCAATTATCTACAACTTTGTGTCTCACAAGCTTTTCCCAAAAATGCTTCATTTGAGAGTTATAGGTCAAGACATTATAGGTCCTTCTAAAAGTCAACAAAAAGTCATCATTTTCCAAAGAAGTGTATATGAGAAGGGAAACTTCAATGAAGATGAAACCAAAATGAGCACTTAGATGACATCTTAAGCTTTCTAAAAAGTCCAAGAACACTCTCAAATGATAAAATTTGAGTAAGATATGGTTTGTGCAAGTTTGGAAATTTTGAAGAAGTGCATGAAGAAAACATTGGACAATTTTGAATTTCTTCTAAATGGGCCTACGTTTTTATGGTCTAAACTTGTTTCAAACATGGTCCATGACCTCTAAGTCAAATTACACGCCCTACTTTCATTTATTTAATTTATTTTTGAATTAAATCATTTAAATTCAATTTTAAATAAAATAAAATGTAAGATAAGGTACATGGCGTGTTGGGCGTGCTATTTGTGTGTCTTGAGGATCATGGAAGCCCAAACAAGCTGGCAAGAAACACATGGAAGCATTAGAAGAATATTGAGCAATAAAAAGGAAAAATTGATTCAAATTTTCAATCAAATATCTTTCAATGAATGCAATATATGTTCTCTCAAAGTTTTGACCTAATTCACTCCTTATATGTATCAGATTGAGACCACAAGCATGGGACACGAATTGGCAACCAAGAACACTATGGTTTGGAGTTTAAAAATTGCCAAGAAACTTGGAACATCGTATTTTGAGTTGTAGTTATTCTCAATCAATTTTAAGCACGTATTCACTCTCTTGAGGTGTTTAGGAATTGATCCAAGTCCTTGCACAAGTTTAAAGCATCTAGAATTCACTTCCCTAACGTGCACCGGTTGGTAAAACTTCATGAATCTTAAACTTTTATTTCATGCAATATAAACGATTTCGATTCACATATACATGCTCATACTAATGTTTTTGAATGTTTAGAACCATCATGCATGAGTTTTGACACAGGAATCAGGTTTCACCATTGTTAGGGCATACAAACTGACGAGCTTCGAAACCCTAGATACAGGGCGTTTCAAGACAAAATAACCATACCATTAGACTCGCAGAACCTTAATTAATGAATATGGTTTGTTTTTGTTCTTGTTTTGATTGATTTTTGCAGGATTGATGTTTGAGTCGATCGGAGAAGGTGACCGGAATCCTTCTCTAGCGCCTCTGACCTTCGTTTGACTCAGGGAAACATGTGTGGCGTGCTTTGAGTTATCGATTTGAATTTCCTAGGTCCCAACGTGTTTGGTTTATGATTTTTTTTGATTTTCAAGAAACGATATCAAATATATATTAATCCTTATATCTGAATACATGGATGTATGACAACCCCATTGGTTAACCATGCACGTGCTAAATCTCTTCCTCTCTCGTGGGTTCAATCCCTGCCTTTTGCAAGTTTTCATAATTTTTATGATTTCCATAGGTTTTCATATACATACAATTGGAGGTGTGTTATTTACAACACATGCCGATGGCGTAGTGGTCTGATTTTTGGACCAATGACCTTAAGGTCCTTAGGGTTTTAGATCACTTTTATTGCTTTCTGTTTTCTTTGTATGCTTTACTTTTAAGGGTTGCTTATGCATTATATTTGTGGGGATCCTACACCCAGATCCAGGTTTCCTTAGGTAAGTAGTTATAGATCATCGCGACTGTCCAGCGTAGACCGAAACGGTTAAAATGATGGCTACGGTTAGTGTGACACTTTGGATGTCCTGATGTTCCTCATGTTTAGTTGATGAAATATTTGGCATCTGTGTGGTGTCATCAAGCACTAACTAAACTTTTAGAACCCTAATTGAGCCACCTTATCCATTAGAAGGTAGTGAGATAGCCGACTTCGGTGCAGACTGAGGTTGGTTGATACTCAATGCTACGCTCATTGAGATTCGACTTTCGGGATATTTCACCTGACCATTTGGTAGCCGTACCAAAATAAAGCCTGTGAGAAAGATCAGTGATATGAGATTCCTAGAACCCGGTTACTATTGTAAGACAGGTTGAACCAACTTAAACTCCGGTGAAGGGTAGGCACTTATACCTCATTAAAGCCTTAAACCTAGGGCTATTGTGTGAATTGTTTTGCTTGCTTTTTAAACATGACATCAAGACATCATAAAATCATATCATCATAAAATTTCTAACCAGGAAGACTATCCGGATCAACTTTGTGGGTATACCTTCTCAGCTCAAGGAATTAGTCTCACAAGTTCCCGATCACCCTTAGTTCATCAAGAGGAATGACTATCTACTCGACTTGGTTACCTCTGGTTTTGAAGAAGATATAATGGGCGTCGCATTCCAGTTCTTTGATCTGAAACATCACTTCTTTACTTTCCCAGATTATCAGTTGGTACCTACAATGGAAGAGTTATCTAAGCTACTTGGGATACCCATTCTTGATTTGATACCTTTCACCAGTTCCAAAAGGTTTGAAGACATTGCAGCGGCTTTACATCTAAGATGGTTAGACATTGAAGCTAATTAGGAAACAAGAAGTGGAGTTAAGGGTTTGCTTGCTAAGTTTCTGATGAAGAAAGCTCGAGAATTCTTAAAGGCTATAAGTTTCCACGCTTTCGAAGACATGTTGGCTTTGCTAATCTATAATTTGGTTCTACTTCCTAAATCGGATCAGTTCATAGACGTGAACGCCATTAAGATATTCCTCACTCATAATCTGGTGCCTACCTTACTTAGAGACATTCTGCATTCTCTTCACACTCGTACTATGAAAAGACAAGGAACTCTCATGTGCTGTATACCGTTATTATCCAGGTGGTTTATTTCGCACCTTCCTCGATCAGTGATAAATAATGAACATGGTTTGAAATGGTCTTAAAGGTTGATGTCACTCCCTCATTTAGATATTCGTTGGTGTCTTTACTCTCAAAAAGACTTTACTTTCATCGAGCGTTGTGGAGAATTCCCTAATTTACCAATCCTTGGCATAAGGGGAGGTATCACTTATAATCCTTCTCTGGCATTACGACAGTTTGGTTATGCTCGAAGAGACGGTCCTCATGATATTCTCATCCATGGCATTGTGTTTGACTACGACAACGATCTCCAAGGTTACCATCAAAGATTTATGCATGCTTGGGGCATGGTGAAGAAAGCTGTAATGCCCCGATATTTAATTATTTATTTAATTATTTATTTAATTAAATATTTATCTATTTATTTGTGAATTGTTGGCCGATATTATGTTGCGAGGATTTAAGTTGCCGTGTCAGTGTTTAAGTCGGTTTAGTCGTAGGAAAATATTGGAAATGATATTATAATTATAAGATTAGTGTTAGTAGGCTTAAGTTGTAGGGATAGTAGTAGTAGTAATGGAGGTGCAAAGTTAAGCCCAAGTTATAGTAGTATTATTATTTATTATTATAATTATTGGATTAAAAAGAAATAAAAGGAATTAGGTTTCAGTATAGAACAGGTTTTTGGTTTTGGGAAGAGATCATGAAAAATAATTGCAGACCAAAGAGGAACAAGGATTTTTGTTTTGTAAAGTATAAGCATAAGGAGTTAACGGATGAGAGGCACTTGAACCGGCGAACCAAGCCTGAGACTCTAATTCTGAAGGAAAAATATTCTTTTAAGTGTAAGCAGAAAGATCACTTGTGGTAGCCATCATATCCATAGTTCGTCTATTTCTAATAGTGTACTTTCCTCTACGTCGAGTACGATCACGATTGAATCTTCTTCTGCCTTTATTACCAGAATAAAATCCTCTAGAGATGTTTTCTTCTTGATTGGTGTGTTTGCAACAATGTTGGGCATAGCTAATTCTTCATGAAATTTGTCCAATTATGGTTCTTGCACATACAACATGGCTTCAACATCATAGAGAGTTGGAGGTGTAAGACAACCATATATTTTCATAACAAAAGGATTGTATTCCTCATAGAGCCCTTGTAGAATTGAATCTATTTTATCATGTTTAGTTATGGAATCACCAACAGCTATAAGAGAATTTGCAATGGCTTTGATTCTCAAAAAATATTTTGTATTGGATTTGTTCCCTTTATGGATGGATTTGAGTTCCACATGCAACTATCGAACCCTAGCCTGCATCTGAGCAGTGAAAA
This sequence comes from Vicia sativa, assembly GCA_021764765.1. Classification (NCBI taxonomy): domain Eukaryota; kingdom Viridiplantae; phylum Streptophyta; class Magnoliopsida; order Fabales; family Fabaceae; genus Vicia; species Vicia sativa. The sequence goes on from CM038792.1 coordinate 260,582,941, forward strand.
ACTGATGGATTTTCTCCCAAACATCAAAAGTGTGTTTGTACGCAAGTACTCTACGTAAGATAAATTTATAAATCATAGATAAAAGCCATATAAATACCACTTGATCTTAAACAATCCAAGATTCATATTCATCATGGATGGTAACTGTGGCATATCTTGAGCCGATTTTAACTTTGGTGGAATTTGCGGATTCACCATGATCTTATGCATCTTTTGAGATTGAATCACGCCTTCAACTTGTTGATTCTAGAAATAGATAGTTGTTTTTATCTTGATTGAGAGCTTAGGTCCAAAGGAATTGGTAGATTGGGACGTAGCAAAACCAATGGAAGGTTCCTGAGACTGTACAAGATTTTTGACGACTGGTTCTTGATTGTGTTCGAACTCTGATCGGTCACCATTTTCACTATTGTCTGTGCTCATTTCAGTATAAGTTTGTCAAGTTTGTAACATTTTAGTTTGTTGTTGTTATTGTTTTGTCTAAATTTCATTTTAGTTTACAAATGTTTCTTTGTGTGGAGTTTATTTAAATTTTATGGTTCTTTTGATGGTTTTGATGGTTTGGTTTGGTAGTGTGTGACAACTCAGGTACATGTTATAAAGGCAGAAGTCGGTGCACGCGAAGAGAGGAAAATCCTAAGTCCACAGAAGCTGACACGGCCACCCGTGTCACCTGACATGGACCCTGCCGTGTCACCTAACATGGACCCTGTCAGGAGAAGTGTAAGAGAGAAGAATTTCAAAGTACATGGCGAAGGACACGGGCGGCCGTGTCATTGGACACTGACTGCCGTGTCACTGGATATGACCCGTGTCATGGCTAAGGAAAAAGACGTTCTGGGCAGGAGCTAACACGATCGCCCGTGTCACTAGACACGGCCCGTGTCAGCAGGGCGAGAAATATATCAATATTTTGGATTTTTGGTAGTTTTAAAGCATAAGGGCGTTCTGGACATTTGAGGCGCTTGAGAGATGACCCAACATTACTAAAACCTGATTTGCAAGAGAGGGAGGACACTTTTTGATATCGAGAAATTACACAAGAGGAGAGCTGGAGCATTCAAGGAGAATTGGAGAAGAAGACTCTTTCATGTGCGGAAGCAATTGAGGAATCAACCAATCCAAGTTCTATTGGAATGATTATCTTACTTCTTATTGATGTTTTTTGTATGAATATTATGAGAGGCTAAAACCCCCAATGCTAGGGGGTGTCCCTAGTTTACTATGTTAAGAATACTGATTGCTTTGTTTTAATCAACATTAGAGTTCTTTATGCATCAATTTTGTGGTTTAGAGTAATTCGTAGTTTTATCCTATGGGTACATAGGATTTCATTGTTTTAACACATTAGAATTGGACGGCGTGTTAAGGTTTTTTGAACAACAATATTGTTAAGGATTTCACCTAGGACTAGGGTAATCCTACAACAACCAGAATAGTTCTTTATAAACTAAATGCTTAACCTCTTTTCTAATTTAAATGAACATTGACATTAGGAAAGAAGGTTAAAGGTTTTTTCACTAAGGAATTGGGAAAAGATAATATTGACAATCGGTAGTTGAGGCATATGAACTTGTTGCATAGATCAAAGAGTAAGGTTTTTGCATGGAAAATTATACACTCACCCTAGCATGTTTAAGTCAAACAAGTAGTCGTTGTTTATATTGTTTAATCTATATTTTTGCAAGGATTTAATCCAATCAAAATCAAACTATTATTTTTGTTCAATTGAGTAAGTCATCACACTTAGTATTTCCTACGCAATCCTCAAGATCGATACTTGGGGTAAACTCCATTATTACTACATCGGTGAAAATAGTACACTTGCTATTTTTCCGATCAAGTTTTTGGCGCCGTTGCTGGGGATTGCCAAAATACAAAGTTGATTATTATTCAATTGAAATTTTATTGCTCTGCAATTAAAATTTTATTTTTCCTGTTAATTTTATCCGTACTAATATGTTGTCTAATCCTTTAAGTGAGGTCAAGCGTCAACTGAACTTCTTTTTGACGCAGAGATAGAAAGAACATTTCACCCTCAACGAAGAAAAGCAAAGCAAGAAAGACTGGAAGCAGAAGAAGACAGAGACTCAGTACACTCGGCTTCATAATCAGAATCTGAGGCCATGGATCCAACACTAGAAAGATTGTTAGGTGACTACTGTGACACCCCAAATAAATCAATTATTAAATAGTTACGATTTTTGATTATTAATTTAATTAGGAATGTAATATTTAATATTTTGGATTATTGGAAGTCAATTAAATTAATTGAAAGTGGGTTTATTGGTGGCGTGATGAATAAAGTGAGGGTGTGAGGAGTAAAAGGCTCTACTCACATTAATTATGTTATTTTTATTATGTTAGAATAATAAAAGAAATAAAAGAAGGAAAAGAGGAAAAAAAAGGATCTTTTTGGAGAAAACTCACTGTACGTGGAATTGAGAAGAGGAGAAAAGGAGGAAGAAGACCTAAGGTGTCGGAATTCGAAGAACCCACAAGGTAAGGGGTGATTTCGATTGATTATTGCTTATTATCGGTTTTGATTTTGATACTATAGATCAAAGTATGTTAGGAAACCTTAGTTTGGGAATTTCTAGGTTTCCATGGATGTATATTTAATTGTGTCGATCAGTCGATTGTCGATTGTGTCCTTTGTGTCGAATATGTATTGAAAATAATTAGAGTGTCAAGATGAAAAGAAATGATGAGAATATGTTGTTTGATGTGATAATGATGCAAATTGATGTGTTTTAGTGTTTCCCATATTAGAATTGTATGGGTAAGTTGGAGGTTGATTTGAAATGGAAGAATGCCGTCAAAAGTGCTGAAAATGGCTTTTAACACGTGGAACCGGTTCCCTGGGGAGGAACCGGTTCCACATTGAAAATTTAGGAAAATCGAAAATGTACTGAACCGGTTCTGTATGGGTAGGAACCGGTTCCCATACAATTTTCCGTAAACGTGAAAATCGAATTTCGTGAACCGGTTCCGTATATGTAGGAACCGGTTCCACTTCTAATTTTGAAAAATGTCAAACTTTGAAAATTCATAACTTTCAAATCGTAAGTCCGCTTTTGGCGCGCTTTGGACGTTATTTTCTAAATTTAATGCTCTATTTTATGAAATGAAAATATTTTCCAAAACTTGAAATTATTTTGAAAATGAGCCAGATTCCGAGATAGGTGACTTTTGACTGACGCATATTGAATTGTATGTAGCAGAGATCCTGTATTGATGGATGTATTGGTATTGTGTGGATGTAATAGCATGTTTATGCTGATGTTAGATGTATGCATGAGTGGTTGATATATCATGTTGATTGGGTTGCATGTTTATGCTGATGTTAGATGTATGCATGATTGGTGGAGATATCATGTTGATTGGGTTGCATGTTTATGCTGATGTTAGATGTATGCATGATTGGTTGAGATATCATGTGGATTGTTGTGATTCAGTTATGTTAAATGAATGTATACATAGACTGATTGATGTTGCATGCTAGTGATGTGCGTGCATTTGCATTGTTTGGTGAAGTTAATTCCCATTGTGCGGAATTTGACTTGGATTGCCGATAACCGATACCCGAGTGAGGATGGGTGGTTAGGATGGATTCGTGTCCGGGTGGTTATGGACGAATCGATGGAACTGTATCTGGTTGATGATGGATCAGTGTTGGGTGACTTGGTCACGTGTCGGTACCGCATGCATTGAGTCCATTGTATTTGTATGAAGTGGTAACATGTTAGGATGTCTTCCTGTTACTCTTCTTGGATTGTTATGATTATGCATGATGAATATGGTTGCGTGTGAATCAATTTATGTTAAGTGGGTGAAATAATATGCTTGTGATATATTATTGATTGAAAGACTTATAATATGCTTTAATTATGAGAAGTCTCACCCTTACTTTACCATTTCGATTAAGGTTAGCACAAGAGTCGGTGAGGATGGCTCTAGAGCTTATCGTTTAGTCCGCGTGTCAGTGTCATGCTCTGATTAGATTGTAACACTGGGGAACGTTAGATGAGAAATTATACATTGGTTTATTGTTTAATTAAAATTTTGTTGGGAATACAATGATTGAATTATTCCGCTTTTGGTGATGATATTTTCCATTGTAAGACATGGTCTTAATTTGATTGAATTATTGAAAATGTTGATCCTCAGTGTAGCATGGCTACTGTTTGAATGAAGGTTATTTTATTTATTAATTGTGACATCCCTCATTATACCGTGTTAACTCTGATTAAAGCTGAATTAGATATTAATTTAATTAATATATTCGGGTATTTAGATGGGGTGTTACAATAGTGGTATCGAGCATAGTCGGTCGTTGTGACCAAAGTCTTAATGTCAAGATTCCTTTGTATACGACATTTGTGTGAAACACCGCTTACTTGCTTGTTTTTCCTAACTACCGATTTCGGAGTGGTTTAGATGCAAGTGGGGAGAAACTTTACTCTCGAGATATTCGTGTGAAGAGTTGGATCGATGTGCTATTGGTTACATGAGTGCGATGTTGATTAGACAGTAGTTTCCGAATGAGGGATTACAATTCAAGAAATTCAAGATAAATGATCAAGTTCTCTTAAGGGTTGACAATTAAGTACTTGTGTTGTTCGTATCACTGAGAGTGGAGGACGATGGTATGGATAATGGTGTCCTAGTTAGGTGTGAGTTCTAATGTTCCCTGGGAATAATAGCAACTCGTCGTTAGAGCAAGATGTTGAATTAGCTTGAAATTATCATTCGGTTGAATGTTTGAAGTTAAACCAAGTAATTATGAATCGTTTGATGAGTCGATGCATATTCTTGGCCTAGAAGATATTTGGTAATTAAGAAGGATGACTCTTAGAAGATGAAGCTGGTGTGGTTGAATGTTGCAACACTTTCGGTTGATTGTGGAACTGTCTGTGTGAGTTACCTCTTGGTGTTCTTGAAAAGATTGATTGTGTCAGTGTCAATGGCTGATATAAAGTATGTAGTTGTGTGAATTGGTTATTGGAATTGTAACTTGACGCAATTAATCATGGGGAATGATGTGCGTTGCGGTATGTTGAAGTTAGGATCTCAAATTTTGTCCTCTAGGATGTTTTGGGATTTCTCACTCCCACAAGGTGGAAATCGACCACCTATTGCAGAGAATTGATTTCCTGACAACATCCCTTCCGAAAACTTGTGAAAATCATAACTTGAGTTTTAGATGTCTGATTTGAGTTCCGTTTGAAGCATTGGAAGGATAATGTGATGAACTTTGTTTTAAAAATGGTCCCAGCACCTGAAAGTAATTTATTTATCATGTAATGATGTTGAGGAGAATCAGAGTTGTTGTTGATGTCGTTCTTAGTACAAAACTTATTTCTATGACACCATGCAAGATGTCAACTTTTGAGTTAAGGGAATTGAAGAAGCTATTGGAAGATGCGCAGTGAAATGGATTTGTAAAACCAAGTGCATTGTTTGGGGAGCTCTAATTTCCTTAATCAAGGAGGAAGAAAGTAGCGCGAATTGCGTGTGGATTTTTGATAACTGATTTAAGTGGTGATTGCGACTAAATATCTATTTCAAATTGTTGGTGATTTGATGGATCAATTGGTTGGAAAATATGCCTTCAGTAAAGTCGAATGTGGGTTAACTTACCTTCGTGGTCAGGTTAAGGATGAAGATAGTTAGAGATAAGTTCTAAAACTCGGTATAGGTATGTTGAATGTGGTGAGGTGAATTCCAACTTCGAAAGGAAGTAGAATTTTGTTAAGTTTTCATGGTGTAGATTACGGTATGAGGATGTGAGTTTTCATTATCATGTTATCTCAAGTGACGGTAGTGCTGTAGACCCATCTGAGGCGGACGTGGTGTTGTAGGGGGAAAGTCCAAAATTTGTTGCGGGTATTGAATTTTATGGACATAACCAGTAACAGTCGCAGTTATTTGAGACGAGGTCAAGAATGATATATTCTTAACGAATGGGACGTTGGTATTAGTAAGAATGCGAAAGTATTAGAGATGTAACTTATGTCGATTGAGGATGAATAAGTGACGTTAGCTTCTGAGGAAAAGATAAGTGATAATTAGAGGAAAAATAAATTGATAGAGATGCAATCATGTTTAAGATGTCAAAATGTTGACACGTGTTAAGAAAATGTTGGAAGTTTCTTTTACCGATCATATGATGAGATGTATCGAGATTGCATTTGAAATAAGATTCGATCGAACATATATGGATCCTAGATGTTATGAGATTTAAAGGCGACTAAGAGTTGTGAATGTCGCTATTCTCCGCATGGATGAGGACTTCAAATGGGGACAAAATGAGTTATGGTGTATTTGGTATGTTAGCATCTCATGAAGGGGAAAATACTTAACATTTATGTGATGCTAAGTGAGGGTGAAGGAGATTATGTAAATTGTTTGATCGATGGTATCTCATCGTCGATATCAGATGAAGAATAAGTGTGGAAGAAGTCGTAAACCTTGAAGGAAGATTATTGAACCATGGTGCTTGGGGGACTTCGAGCACGAGTTCTAAAGGAACGCTATTATAGTTTGGTACGGTGGTTTATACTCCATTGTGATTTCCGGCTATCTATCGACAAATTGAGGAACTGATCACCCTTAATCTCTTGTTGATAATAGACGAGATCGTGTTGGATTTAATAGACTCATCTTGCAAGCTTGATAGTGTGTGAAGTGGTTGACGCTCTATTGAGAGGATAGTAGTTCATCACCGCATGAAACTAAGAGGAAAAGGACTATGAAAAGACTTGGAAATTATCTAGCGGGTCAAGACTTGAGTGTGTATGCAAGTTGAAGCCATGAGTGGAAGGTTTAGAATGTAAGAAGTCGAATGTTGATTCGATAGATATTAAGGAGAAAGTCTAAAGATAAAATGTGAAACTTGTAGAGCTGGTAGTTGATGAAAATCAAATGAAGATAATGACTTAAGGTAATTAATCAGAGTCGCGTAGCGAAAGCGTAGCTGAATGCACTTTGTTATGCGAGTATGATTTCTTTTGGAAGTCACAAATTAAACATTAGAAGGTGTGGAATTTATGAAACTATTAGAAATTTCAGAATAGAATTGTTAGGTGAAGGGTTCTATGTCTTATTGATGTTACATCCATTATAATAGAGGTATTAAGTTGCAAGCTCTATCGTTGGAACGTAGCCTCGTGGTACTAGCATTGTGTATAAATGTTGGGGACATTGTGGTTCGGTGGAGGTTCTTATAATTGTGCTGCAGTGTAAGGAAGTGATAAATCATGTATCTTAGAGTGAAGGGGTAAGTGAGTGAATGATGCATTCTTAACCCGATAACAATGGATCGTGTGGGATTCTAGTGGTTGAATAAGAAGGATATTTGTTAGTGATATTGGAAATGATGTCAAACATGACGTGATAGTTGGAAGGAAGGATTTCAAGAGTCAAGAGGAGGTTGACTAGTGCTCGATCTTCATTTTGCCGAATCCGACTAAGTCTTTTGTTGTGTACCGTGACGCATCATTAATGGGATTAGGTGGTGTGTTGATGCAAGATAAGCAGGTTGTGGCTTATGCTTCACGGTAATTGAAAGTGCATGAAAGGAGTTATCCGACTCATGATTTAGAGTTGTTGTATTTGTTTTGAAGTGGGAGGCATTATTTATATGGTTCTCGATTGAGGTATTAGTGATCATAAGAGCCAAATATCTCTTTGATCGAAAGAGTTGAAACGGTGAGGCAAAGAGATCGACTGTAAGAGTAGCTTGGGAGGACCAGAGATGAAAATGTTACATGGGAACCGGAGAGTCGATGAAGGACTCATATCCCGAATCGTTCGTTTAGGTTATGTTTTCGAGGACGAAAACTCTTTAGTGGGGAGAGTTGTGACACCCCAAATAAATCAATTATTAAATAATTACGATTTTGATTATTAATTTAATTAGGAATGTAATATTTAATATTTTGATTATTGAAGTCAATTAAATTAATTGAAAGTGGGTTTATTGGTGGCGTGATGAATAAAGTGAGGGTGTGAGGAGTAAAAGGCTCTACTCACATTAATTATGTTATTTTTATTATGTTAGAATAATAAAAGAAATAAAAGAAGGAAAAGAGGAAAAAAAAGGATCTTTTTGGAGAAAACTCACTGGACGTGGAATTGAGAAGAGGAGAAAAGGAGGAAGAAGACCTAAGGTGTCGGAATTCGAAGAACCCACAAGGTAAGGGGTGATTTCGATTGATTATTGCTTATTATCGGTTTTGATTTTGATACTATAGATCAAAGTATGTTAGGAAACCTTAGTTTGGGAATTTCTAGGTTTCCATGGATGTATATTTAATTGTGTCAGATTGTGTCAGATTGTGTCTGTTTGTGTCAGAATATGTATTGAAAATAATTAGAGTGTCAGTAGATGAAAAGAAATGATGAGAATATGTTGTTTGATGTGATAATGATGCAAATTGGATGTGTTTTAGTGTTTCCCATATTAGAATTGTATGGGTAAGTTGGAGGTTGATTGGAAATGGAAGAATGTTGTCAAAAGTAAAATGGCTTTTTAACACGGGAACCGGTTCCTGGGAGGAACCGGTTCCACATTGAAAATTTGTGAAAATCGAAAATGTACTCGTGAACCGTTCTGTATGGGTAGGAACCGGTTCCCATACAATTTTCCAAAACGTGAAAATCGAACTTCGTGAACCGGTTCTCGATATGTAGGAACCGGTTCCACTTCTAATTTTGAAAATGTCAAACTTTGAAAATTCATAACTTTCAAACCGTAAGTCCGCTTTGAGCTTTGGACGTTATTTTCTAAATTTAATGCTCTATTTTATGAAATGAAAATATTTTCCAAAACTTGAAATTATTTTGAAAATGAGCCAGATTCCGAGATAGGTGACTTTTGACTGACGCATATTGAATGTATGCGTAGATCCTGTATTGATGGATGTATTGGTATTGTGTGGATGTAATAGCATGTTTATGCTGATGTTAGATGTATGCATGATTGGTTGATATATCATGTTGATTGGGTTGCATGTTTATGCTGATGTTAGATGTATGCATGATTGGTGGAGATATCATGTTGATTGGGTTGCATGTTTATGCTGATGTTAGATGTATGCATGATTGGTTGAGATATCATGTGGATTGTTGTGATTCAATTATGTTAAATGAATGTATACATAGATTGATTGATGTTGCATGCTAGTGATGTGCGTGCATTTGCATTGTTTGGTGAAGTTAATTCCCATTGTGCAGAATTTGACTTGGATTGCCGATAACCGATACCCGAGAGGATGAGTGGTTAGCCGGATTCGTGTCCGGTGGTTATGGACGAATCGATGGAACTGTATCCGGTTGATGATGGATCAGTGTTGGGTGACTTGGTCACGTGTCGGTACCGCATGCATTGAGTCTGCATTGTATTTGTATGAAGTGGTAACATGTTAGGATGTCTTCCAGTGTTACTCTTCTTGGATTGTTATGATTATGCATGATGAATATGGTTGTGTGTGTGAATCTGAATTTATGTTAAGTGGGTGAAATAATATGCTTGTGATATATTATTGATTGAAAGACTTATAATATGCTTTAATTATGAGAAGTCTCACCCTTACTTTACCATTTCAGATTAAGGTTAGCAGCTGAAGAGTCGGTGAGGATGGCTCTAGAGCTTATCGCTTAGTCCGCGTGTCGTTGTCATGCTCGATTAGATTGTAACACTGGGGAACGTTAGATGAGAAATTATACATTGGTTTATTGTTTAATTAAAATTTTGTTGGGAATACAATGATTGAATTATTCCGTTTTTGGTGATGATATTTTCCGCTGTGTAAGACATGGTCTTAATTTGACTGAATTATTGAAAATGTTGATCCTCAGTGTTGCATGGCTACTGTTTGAATGAAGGTTATTTTATTTATTAATTGTGACATCCCTCGTTATACCGTGTTAACTCTGATTAAAGCTGAATTAGATATTAATTTAATTAATATATTCGGGGTATTTAGATGGGGTGTTACAACTACAGAGGCACAAATGTACTGGGTAGTAGATTGAATAGTGTCAACCAACCAGTGAATGTTCCTAACTTTTAGCTCCATCCGAGCACCATCACTCAGCTGGAGAAAGATCCTTTTCCGGAAGGTTCAATGAAGACGCTAACAAGCATTTGCAACGATTTCTGACGATGAGCACCACTTTAAAAATAGATGGGCATATTGAAGAACAAAAAAAGTTGTTAATGTTCTCGTTTACTTTGGAAGATGAAGCAGAAGAATGGTTCTATTCTCTTCAAGCAGGCAACATTACATCTTGGGAAGAAATGGAAAAAACTTTCCTCAACGAATATTTCCCAGCATCAGTGTTCATAAAAAAAAGGTATGAGATACTGAATTTCAAGCATAAAGAAGGTGAATCATTAAGGGACTCTTACAAGAGATTTAAGAGACTCCTGATGGCATGCCCTACTAATAACTTGGATCAGAATGAGCATTTGCAGATGTTTGTGAATGGTCTTAGAACTAAAACAAAGCAACTCATGTGTATGAAATTGGATGAGATGAATCTGAGTTTGATTCCCAAGGAAGCGCGGATGATCGGAACATGAGAATGATATCATGTTAGAGATGAAAATCATTCATAATGCTTCACTCAGTGAAGGCTGGTTACACAGAATAAAAAAATATAAAGATGAAGATAGCAAGAGATTCATTAATCAAATTACAATTGTACAAGAGGATATACTTATAACAATTATGCCTTAACTATCCTATAAGTTACAAATACAAAATAGAATAAAGTGCAGCTGAAAATAAGTGTATCTACTAACTATTCAATATATCTCTAATAATTCTCACTACAGTACAACATATCTCTGATGCAGCTACACAACGATAATTATGTAAGACTCACATTTCAACATCCAAGTAAGTGAATTATTAAAAAGGGGTAAAGTGAATTATGATCAAAATCATGCCTTAGGCTACACATATGACAACTTTATATATATATATATATATATATATATATATATATATATATATATATATATATATATATATGATGATGATGATGAATTGTAATTTGGCGCATTTTTTTGTATTGAGCACATGGCTAGCTCAGAATAGTTTTCCCCAATACTTATTGTGGCATGACATTCAAGACGCCTTTCAAGAAACTAGGTCGTGTTCTCTATGCCAAAATCATCAAATAGAGAAGCGGAAGAGTTTTAGGGAATAGACACAATTACATGTTAATCTCATCATTGAATTGTTTTGCAAGATTTCCTTACACGTAGCTTTAAATTCATACATTAAGGCGTAAAATTTTTCTCTTGAATTTTCAAATATACTCAAGTGTCGTTGTATTCTTTAGATGAAATATGACCATTATTTTTAATCTTTCCATTTTATTTAATTCTAATTAAGAAACTTGGATGGGTAGACATCCTTTTCCTTTTCATAGGGAGGATATTAATCTATAAATTACATAATTGGTTGTACTAATTTATACATGCATATTAGCCTTTTTCTCTCTTTAATAGTTTGTTAGAAGTTAGTGAAGTTTGTTAGTACTTCTCTCCACCAATTAGTATTTTTTATAAAAAGACAATTTGAATTATGAGGGACACTAGAGAGCTACAACACGTGATCGACAATAGACCCGTTGTTTGGCAAGACACTGTCATAAAAGAACTATTCAAAAACAGAATTATTTTATTTAGTCAAAAACATTGACAATGATATCGTGACTCTAGGAACACATGTAAGTGTAACGACGTATACTATTTTTTTTTTCCTAAAGAATCCAAAATTTAAAATCACTTTGATAATTTCATATAAGTTAAAAAATATATAATATTATAAAGAACAGGAAATTGTCCATGGTGACTTGAATATGTGGATACGAATATACCATAGTATAGTGAATCAGTATTATCTGTTGAATTTGTTTCAGAAAGAAGAACAATGGAGACAGAAAACCAAAACTCATCTCTCGAATCTCCATTGATTCAAAACTCAAAACAAGATGTAATAAATCAAACAGAAAGAATAGAAGTTGTTGAAGAAGTGAAGAAGGTTTTATGGTTAGCAGGACCATTAATATTTGTAAGCCTGTTGAATTATAGTCTACAAGTTATAGCTATCATGTTTGTAGGACATGTTGGTGAGTTACCTCTTGCTGGTGCTTCGATGGCTACTTCTTTTGCCACTGCCACTGGTTTCAATGTTATGGTCAGTTTCATTTCTTTCCCTACTTCTGCCAGTGCGACTTCAGAATGTCTGCGTTCGTGTTTTATAGTTAGCCATGATTTATGAAATCCTATTAAGGTTGTGTCAGATATATATATGAAAGTTTCAAAGGATCTATTTATTAAATAAGGACTGAAGTTTCATTAGTGTTTTTGGTTAAACTACAGGTAGGAATGGCAAGTGCATTAGACACATTATGTGGACAATCATATGGAGCAAAGCAGTACAGAATGTTAGGCATACACATGCAAAGAGCAATTTTGATTCTAATGACTGCTAGCATTCCAATAACATTTATTTGGATGAACACAAAATCCATTCTTATTTTCCTTGGCCAAGATCCTGAAATATCCGCAGAAGCTGGTAACTATGCTAAGTTAATGGTTCCAAGCATTTTTGCTTATGGTCTTCTACAATGCCTCAACAGATTCTTACAAACACAAAACATTGTGTTTCCAATGATGTTTATTTCTAGTGCCATAACTTTACTACATGTTCTTTTGTGCTGGATTTTGGTTTACAAATCTGGACTTGGAAGCAGTGGTGCTGCTCTAGCAAATTCTATATCTTATTGGTTGAATGTGACTATACTCTTACTTTATGTCAAGTTTTCTCCTTCATGTATAAAAACTTGGACTGGATTTTCCAAAGAAGCACTTCACAATATTCCAATGTTTCTTAGGATTGCAACTCCTTCAACTATTATGGTTTGGTATGTACCACATAATGTTTACTTACGAACAAATAATCATTCAGGTTCTTAAATACATGAAGCATTGTTACTACAGAACGAAGTGACATTGCCTCATACTTTTTTTTTGAGATTCTCATGTATTGTATTGTTTTCTAATCTCATCGAATCATGTCAAACAGCTTGGAAATGTGGTCATTTGAATCTATGGTTATCATTTCTGGTCTTCTTCCTAATCCACAGTTGGAAACATCAGTGCTATCTATCTGGTTGGTTCTTTATTTCTTACTCTTTTCAATCTTGTTAAACATACTTGACAGTTGATATTATTGTTATTGATTACTGGGTTTCCTTAGCTTGAACACAGTATCAGCTACTTGGATGATTCCTCTTGGACTCAGTGGAGCTGTAAGGTTAGTATACATATATGAAAAAGCCTAGCGTTTCATATAGTGTGCGGAAATGTGGTTTCTATAGTGTGATCAATTTTTGCAGCATTCGTGTTTCAAATGAACTCGGTGCTGGACATCCGTGGGCTGCACGTTTGGCTGTGTGCGTTGTTATTGTGATTGGAATTATCGAGAGCATCTTAGTTGGAGCAGTGATGATTCTTTTGCGCAATATATGGGGATATGCTTATAGCAATGAAGTAGAAGTTGTCCAATATATTTCAAAAATGATGCCAATTCTTGCGTTATCAAACTTCCTAGATGGATTACAATGTGTTCTTTCTGGCAATGTTAGAGGATGTGGTTGGCAGAAAATTGGAGCTTATGTCAATATGGGATCATACTATTTGGCTGGGATTCCATTAGGCATTGTATTGGCTTTTGTATCACGCATGGGTGGCATGGTAAGAAAATAACTTGTTACTAATTTAGACACTTACTTAACATGATCATTTCATTCAAACTGCTGATGAGAACTTAATGTAGGGACTATGGTTGGGGATCATATGTGCACTTATTGTCCAAGTATTTTCTCTAACAATCGTAACAATTCGTACGGATTGGGAGAAACAGGTTAGCTACTTCGATTTTCTTAATAGTCTCTCTTTCATTTAATATTCATGTGATGCATTGTTGTGTACCGACATAGTTTTTGTTTTTCTGTTTTCTTTTATTCAGGCAAAAAAGGCTACTGATAGAGTCTATAGTTCAATAACATCAGAGAGTTTAATCTCATGAAAAATGTGATTTTTATTTTGTTTTTCTTATAGTGTATTGGCAGGATGTGTATTTTGATGTAATGTTTTTTTCTTTTTAACTTGGGTCCTCTTTTTTCTTTTAACCATTGTGTGATATTTAACTTGTGTAACTGCAATAAAAAACTAGTCAGTTTTAGGGAAAGTTGCAAATAACACCCAGATCCTTTATCTTTAAAGGTTTCTAGTTGGTAACCATATTCTCTCATTTTGTTGTTGGTGATGAATTTGAACTTTAAGGCTTGCTCAATTAGTATGTCGACAGGTCCTTCTAAGACTATCCCGATACCGCTCTCTTTTATGTTGCAGGCGCCATCTAAAGTTATATAGCACCCACTCTACGGCATCTCCTCATCTATAAGCGAGTTGAATTTTTCCATGAAATCTTCCAGAGCTTGTGACTTGATGCTTTCCCTCGGAACATACTGGATGTAATATTCTGAGAGTTCTACTATCCAGAATACCATCCTCCCTACTAGATTGGATTTCTTCAAGACATACTGAACATGATAGTTGGTTTTTACTAGGATATTGTGACCCTATAAGTATGGTCTCAATTTACTCGCCGCAACAACTCATCTTCTGACAGTGTGCTTCGGCGCCTTTGAACACCTTACTTAGGAAATACACAGGTGACTCCCTATCAATTTCTTGGACAAGGACTGAGCTCATCGTCTGATCTGTGATCGAGAGGTAGAGTAGCAATAACGACCCCTTTCTTAGGACAGTCAGAACAACGAGAAATGTGAGAAAGTTCTTGGCTTTGGTGAAGCGTCTCCTCACACTCGGGGTCCACTCAAACAACTTTATTTTGACAAATGTTGCAAGCGTTCATACAATCACTAGTCCATAATAATGATGAAGAAAAAATATTCTACTCGGATCTTGACTTGTATAAAATCTAATATCAAACTCTTTTACATAATCTTTACTCTATTAATGCTGCTGAATCTTCCATTATCGTCAATCTTCTCCAAGACCTTATGTGTAGTAATCACCCATTGACCCTATTAATTTCTTTAGAGATGAATTTTGTGAAGATTTAAAAAGAACTTTGCCTTGCCTATAGACTTCAACATACTCGCTACCAAGGAAATTAGGAGAGAAGAACCTCCTCCTTTTTACTAGAATTTGTCAACACCAATGTCAATACCTCAATAAATTATAAATCTCTCATTATCTAAATCTGAAATCAAAACAAAGACTTAAGACGAAAGAAACTTGATTTCAAGGGTTTTGAATATTTTCAAATGTGTGAGGTAGTTGATTTTACAGAAAATCACAAATAATTATGAAATTCTTTACATGAAATATGATTACAAAATGATTTTATGTGTTTGAGATTAAACCCAAAATGAGTTGAAAAAGTTGGTTAGATTTGAATCAAAAATATTTTATAGTTTTAGTCAAATGAGCAAGTGAGGTGGAATAAGGTGGAAAAATATTTTTGACCCATTTTCATTTGATTTGAATAAAGAGCAAATTATGATTTGAATAAAATGCCCCATGATTGGAATCAAATACAAATTCTCATTCGAAATCAATTGCAACAGAGCCAAATGACAATGCTGAAAATTTGTTTAATGTACAATTGCTACTTGCACGGTAGATAATCGATCTTACATCATCATAAGACACAAAGACCACTCGATAATGGTGTCAAAAACACTCGTATTTTTTGGCAAAAAATCAATCATTTATTTCTCAAACAAGCCACTCGAAAATATGAAAGAAAATTTAAGATGAGGTGGAGAAAAGGAGAGGAGAGAGATTTCAAGATGCAACATTCTGGAGTGAAAAATATTATATTTGGATGTCTCTATTTATAAGAAAAAATATGACCAATATGTGAGAGAACGTGGCGGAAATTGGAGCGGATTTGACCCAACACTAGTCGTTATAGAACTTGGTTAGAAAGGAAACATGGTAGGCAAGGCAAAACATGTAAGCGTGGTCAAAATTTAGGTTAATGTTATTAATAAATTAATTAATTACAGCATACAGTAATTATTTAACTTTCACTATACACAATTATTAAATTAATTAATGTTAAATAATAATATTAAAACATTTTCATCATTTTGGATATTAGAATTTTTTGGATCAAATCCAAATCCCAAGACCGGACCGAACCAAACTGAATTGAGTCGAGTCGGTCAGACGATGACGATGGTAGACATATTTGTGTAATGGTTCATGGTAGTGTGTTCTCTTCCAACTATAAAATTGGACACTCTTTGGAGTCCAACTCAATTGTCCAACTTAGAATATATAAACACTACTAAAGTGTGCTCTCTCTAATGTGGGACTTTAATGAATTTTTTTTAATTCACCTTCATACACACTAAATCTTACTTGTGCTCATATTTGCCAACTTAATGCCAGTATATTCTTAACATTCCTTATTAACCCTTTGAATTCCAATAATCTCCCATTTGTATTTAAAAAGGTGATTTCAAAAGGAACGTCAAAAGTTTTTAAGATTGTGCTTAAGAATAGATGTCTACGACTTGAACCATTGCGTAGCAAGTAGAATTCTAATTCAACAAGAGTGACACAATTTCCTTGAATTCTATCTTGCACATCAATTAAGTAGTTGATGTTATAATGTCCTTTCACGTGTATCTCGGTTTTATGAAGGCTCTAGAAATGCTACTTTAAAATTCTATAGGAACCAGGCTAAGTTCCACAATCACATAGGTGAATCCATCAAAATTAGTTACTATATATTAGTTACTATATTATAAAAAGTATGGATCTCATTAAGTGTTTCTATCATCTCATATTTGTTTTCGCTTTAGGATTCATGCTTCTCTTATTTATACCAGTATGATTGTCTTATGTTACTCTCAACTTGTTATTACACAATGAATCTATTTCTTGGGATCTACATACTATTGGGTAAGGTTACCATCATAAGTAACTCTTTTTTTATAGGAATTTCTCTTTAGCTAATCCTTTCGTCAAAGGATCTACTAAATTTTCATTTGTACGTTCTTGATCCACTTTTAGAGGTTCTTTAGAAATATAGTTTCTAATTGTATTATGATTTCTTCTAATTTGACATCTTTTACCATTATAATAATTATTCTCAATTTTTTCACTGGCCCTGGTACTAGTGTAGTGGATCAACATAGCTAGCATAGGTTTTTTCCATATAGGGTTCTTAGCTAGTAGGAATTTTAATCAACTTGCTTCTTCACTAGAGGCTGTTAATGCTATGATTTCATATTTCATGATGGACTGATCCAATATATCATATTTTTTCATTTCCAAGGTAAAGTTCCTCTAGCTATACTTCAAGTACAACATGAAATCTATGATAATGTAAATTGGGATTCATGGTTCTCTTAATGTATCACGTGAATCTCTTAATGGCTTGCCAATTCTTCAAATGTTACATGTCCTTGTAGGAATAATTTGACTTCTTCGATGAAAGACTTTTCACATGTCATATGATTTGAGAACCCATTATCTAGAAACCAATCATTCTTTAAAGACACTCCAACAAATGTTTGAGCTATGAGACTTTTGACTTCATCATTTGGTTTCAACATTTTCTTTGCTAGAGCCTACTTCCCTTTTCTTCTGGGTCTTTCTGAACCATTAGGTTAACGATAACCATACAATCTAAAGCAGTATGGCCTTATGTGCCCTTATCTTCCATAATTATAACAACTTCTGTTAGAGTTCATGTTCTTTACATTATAAGGATACACATGTTTGCAGGTTGCTGGAAAATGGTTCAACATCTAAAACTCAATTTTGTTCTCAGTAGGAACAAACTTTGTATGTTAAGTTGAGTCTTTCTTGCTCAAAGAACACAGTCAGACCCTATTTCCTTTATGTTTCTTGGCTTTTTCGTAACTTCCAATATTTCATCTAACATATCAGACTCATTTTTTAACATATGAATATATTTTGTCATTTTTTTCTAGCTTGGGGTTTAACATGGAAACTTCATCATCTAGATTAGTGATGGTAGTTGCTTGTTTCATTTTCTCTTGTAGAATACCCTTGGTAGTTTTATTTTGTTTTTCCACTACCATGCAAATTTCTTCTCACTCTGTGAGCAAACGTTTATAAGTAGCGGGTAAGTCCTCATTCTCCATGTCTTCATCACTAGAATCACTTTATGCCTAATTTTTTTCAAAGTAAGACATCACATTATTGTCATTTTCTCCCTCACTTTCATCATTGGAATCAAACTAGGTGATGATATTAATCCCTTTTTTTGTTTCTTTAGAAAGGTAGGACATCTAGTTTTAATGGGTCCATAGCCTTGCATTCATAACACTTAGTACCTTTGATAATATTGGGTTGGTCTCCACTTTTTCCTTTGTCTAGGGGAATGATGTTGGACCTCTTATTCTAGACATTTGACATCCACTTTTTGTCCAATTTCATCAAGGATTTGTTGAAAATTTCCCCAAGAAGAGCTATAACTTCTGACAAATTATCTTCTTTATCTTCTTGAATTCCTTCCTCCTTAGTGTTGGAAATAAATGTTATACCTTTTTTCTTCTTTTCATTCCTATCCTTGATGGATATCTCAAAGGTTTATAAGGAACCAATGAGTTCATCAACTTTAATGATGCTCAAGTCCTAAGCTTCTTCAATAATAGTCACTTTCATATCAAACCTTTTAGGTAATGATCTAAGAATTTTTATGGAAAGCTTTTCTTCAGACATCTTTTCACCTAAGGAAAAAGAAATGTTAGCAATATTATGTAGCCCATTATGGAACTCACAGATATAGTCATCTTCATTCATTCTCAAATTATCAAACCTAGTGGTAAGGAGTTGCAACCTTAACATAAGAACTCTAGATGTACCTTCATGTGCAGTTTTGAAAATATCTCGTGCTTTTTTAGCCACTGAACACGTGTTGATCAACTTTAACATGTTCTTTTCCAAAACATTGAAAATATAATTTAAAGCCTTGGAATTTCCAAGAGCTTGATCATCTTTAACATCAGTCTAATTAGAACCTAAATTCAAATTGGTTGTAACATCTTTAGAAGTAACAACTTGATGTTTCCACCCTTTTATCACAGCATTACATGCTTTTTTTTCCATGGATTTGAAAAAGACAATCATCATAGACTTCCAATTATCCTAGTTGATGTCATCCAAAACATATGGTTTGTTGACTGATCCTCCATATTTTATTGTGTCCATTTGCCAAGAACTTATATTCCCTAGAGTTCACCCAAAATGTTAGGGTGTCTGCTTTGATGCCAATTAAAATTCTTATCCCCAAAGGAGAAATGTTGATTGCAATGTCCTAGAAATTGGTTTGACAGGTTAAATTAGAATCACCATAAATAACACAATATGATAGAGTAGAAAAGCAATAAATAACACAACTAATTAGTAACCTAAATCGATGAAAACAACATGTATGTCTAGAGGGTTAGCTTCCAACCCAAGAAATGAAACTCACCTCTTAGTAGTTTAGTATTCTTACAAGCAACAACAAACCCTATATTTTTATATGCCTCTTCCTAACATTACCCGTTGACTTTCTATTTAAGAATCCCTCTAAATATGATACACCCTCTCACTTTATTTTCTCTCAAACACTAACCCCTTAGTGTTTTAATCACTAAACCTTAGTGATCAACTCCAGTCAACAATATGAATGATGTTGAATTTACAAATTAATTAGACAAGCCTACAACTATGCCAAGTTACTAAAATATAATGTATTATTTATTATTTATAAAGCCATAACAAGGATTCTAAACTAACGTTATCACTCTAAAGATTTTCAATGTATTGCTTGCTTTCCAATTTAGGTTTTGAATTCCTTATATAACATAATAATTCAGATCTTGTTATGAATAATTGGATGATTTGTCTCCCAATAAATTCATTCCTTATGTAATCAATTTGTATTTATTATATTGTTTGTATGATATCCTATAAATAGGACCTATTTCATTATATATGATGACACCAAATGAAATAATACATAATCGTTCTATCTTTCTCTCATTTATTCCTTATTTCTCTGTATTGCATAACACATTATTAGCACGAAGCTCTAACACTTAGAAGGTATTTTTTTATATTCTCTATGTGTTATTTAAAAATATTGATGGCGAAGATCCTGTTAGAGGAACATGAGCTTTGTTCTAACTTGTTTCGTTGGGCGAGGAAAAGATAATTTCGCCACGCGAAGCTAAATTTTGTCGGGCAAAGGTAGATATTTGTACAGGCTGAGGATGCGGCTTAATTTGAGCCAAGTTAATAAGAAGATTCGCCGGGCGAAGCTTTTAGTTCGTCGGGCGACTGTGCAAAACTAGATTTTCTTTATACTTTCATTTCATTTCATTTTTTGTGTATGGTTTTGGGGTGTGAAGTTCTTGCTCCCAATTCCATCACTCATATATTTTTTGATAGATTATCTTAGAAAATAACACTAGGGTTTTGCTCATGGTTGATTGGAGGTGGATTGCCTTTCGATAGGCTTTGACAAACCGGTGTAAATGGGTAGTTGATCTCCTCTCTTTGTAACACCCCTTCTAATTTCCCCGCGATTTATATAATTAATCAGAGTTTTAACATAACGAAAGGGCGTCACAATTAAAAATTATTCAAATAATGAAACACCACAATAGTAATCATGCTTTTACTGAAGAAGTTATTAAATATAATGCAAACCAACGATTATGTTTTACACAGCGGAAATAATATAAAACCCGGAATAAATTCAAATCATAATTATTCCAAGCATAAACTCAAAAGAAACAATTTTAAATCCTTAAAATTCCAAAACGATCATTCCCCAGTGTTACAACTACCAGAGCATGACACTGACACACGGACAATCTAAATAGCATAGCTCTATAAGCCATCCTCACCAAATTCCTGAGCAACTAATCACTTCAATCTGAAATCATTAAAGTAAGGGTGAGATTTCATCAAAAATTAAAATGCATTATACGTTTCTTTAAAACAATAAAACAATCAATTCATTATTCCACCCTCATCAAGATATTCGATTCCGTCACCACATCACACATATCAATATGCACATAATAACAATCAATGCAATTACAACACTGGAAAACATCCTAACATGTTATAATTACATATGCAATGCAGACTCAAATGCATGTGGTACCAAAACGTGAACCAAGTCACCAACATCGATTCGTCCACAATCACCCGGACACGAATCCAGCCTCACCACCCACAATCACCCGGGTACGGTTATTGGCAATACGAGCCAAATTCCACACAATGGGAATTAACTCCACCAGAATGCATATGCATGCACATCTAAAAGCATGCCACATTCAATAAACGGAATATGAACACCACATAATTCCAGACACAATCAAAACCATCAACAACACATGATAGCAACATAATCATGAATTTATAACGTTAATTACAACACATAGAATTAACTCTCAACCAGTATACACACAGTTAATGACATAATCATGAATTACAACGGATTCTTCCTACGGAAGCCATAACAATCCTTCAAGATCTCAATTACTGGTTTTGAAATTGTTTTTAATAGATAGTACTCGTTCTAAGCTTTCCAATGATACCAACTATGCTTAAATCAGAGTTACGGTCGCAAAGATAAGACCGAAACCGTTTTCAGAAAGTTATGTTCTATTTTCAAACAGTATGAGTCGATCCAAAACTCCATGCGTCGACTCATACATGGCTTGCGTCGACCCAAAATGCGTATGTGTTGACTCATACGTACATAATTTTTCCATTTTTAAAAGTTTCTTCAGTATGAGTCGATCCATAACCATCTTGTGTCGATACAAGACTCCCTTGTGTCGATACATAGCATCTATGTGTCGATGCAAAGCTTCCAAAATTTCCCTATGGATCGATACAAATGGTTTTTTGTCGATACAAGCTTTGTTCCAGCTTCTGGTTTTCAAACTTTTTGCTACATGTATCGATACATAACAGTATGTGTCGATCCATACTGCGTTTTTTCACTATAAATCAGTTTTGTCCTCACTGTTTGCAATTCCCATTGATTCACTCACCACCAACAGCCATGGCACAACAGAAACAATAATTCTTATGTGTTTTCACACCTAATTAACATCAGAATTATACTTTCTAATTATCCTACAATCATCCTACACAATTAATCATTATTATCATTCCCAATTGAATTATTACGTCGGATCATAACGTTAGGGCACAACCTAAATTCCTAATTCGAGATTCTTAACGGATCAATTCATTCTATTGATCATCAAAATCTATAAGATATAATAATCTGATCAAATCACCCCTTACCTTGCGATGAATCTTCAAACTTTGACGATTGGCTTTTTCTCCTCTTTCTCTTCTCTTCTCCAAAGTACGTAGAATGAAATCCTAATTTCTCTTCTCACTTTTCCCTTTATTTATTCCTTTTTATTTTCCAAATAATAGAAATAAATAAATTAGATTAATTAGAGCCTTTTACTCTACACACCTCCCAATTCCACTTCACACCTCCAACACTCCCATCTATTATTTAATTAATTAAATCCAAAAATACTAATAATTAAACCTTTAATTAAATTAATAATTAAATTTCTAATTATTTAATATTTGAATTATTTGGGGTGTCACACTCTTCTCTTTGTATTTCTCTATTGTGTTGGTTATGTATGTATATTTACTCTAAACACATGTATATTTATCTCCCTTGGCGTTGTATGAAATTTGCTTTATAAATCTGTGTTGGAAATTGTCTTAGGTTTTTAATCTATGTTGGGGATTTGAGCTTGCTAGAGATAGACTGCTTAGATTATTACCTAGGATGATTATCTGTTAGTTTCTGAATGCTAGAAATAGGTTTAGAGCTAACATTCACCATAGAGTATCTGATCTTAATGCCTATGCGTTGGTGAAGTATTCCAGAGATGGGTATGGAGGTGACGCAGTTGACTTCTGGTTGTTGAGATAGGCCAGACATGGCTATTGAGGTGATTCGGGAGGATTCTCAATTTGGGTTAGAAATAACTTAGATTGTGAGAGATATGTAATGACACGGACGAGTATCGTAGGTCGAGTATAACTGGACGGTAGATTTAAGTCTATGATGGGTAGTGTGTATTCGTTCTAGACAAGCTGCTTATCCTTTATAGTTTTGTTCATTTACTTTTTGTCTTATCTTTACAACCAATTTATTTACAAACTCATTAACGGTAGAATTGTCGAACGACAAATCAATAACCAATCTTTATGGACACGATATAACCAAACCGGTATATAACATCTGTTAAAAATAAATACCAACTCTGTGCTTGTCTGCTAATACCGCAACCAACAAAATGGTGTTGTTGTCGGGGATTGTTTTTATTGTTTCTGTATTGCGATAATTCTGTTATTTTTTAGTTTTGTAATTATTGTATATGTTGTATAGACTTTGTATATGAACTTGTATATGTTACTTGCACAGGTTGTGGTTACTTTCCATACTTGTACATATTTGCGATTTTCTTATTTTTCATGTGATGTTGTGAATTGTCTCGTACTCGTAACATTTGTTGTGTGGCTGTTAGGACACTTTCTTTAGGTTTGCGCGGTGTGGCAATACCATGGTATGACGAGAGAAGGTTACTAGTGCTCACACAAGAAAGGCATCGAGCTTACGACGTAAAACAAGTATGTTTTTGTTTGTCTATGTTGTTTGGTGGCTTGTGTTTTAACAAGTTGAAATAGGACTTGTTCTTAATTTTAAATCTTAACTTTTCAACTTGTTAATTCATTTTCACCACATTTTCGTATCGTAATTTGCTCTTGTTTTGTTACGTAAATGTTGTATTTCCGCAAGCTTGTCGTGTTTAGCTTGAGGAGTTTTGTTGGTTGTAAATATTGTACATTTTATTTTTCTAATTCTTTTGTTGTTGTTTGGACTCAAATTTTGGTCCGGTAGCTTGAGATTGCATTTTTTAATTTTTCGAGTTTGATCATTTCAACTTGCAGATGCATGATAATGATAGTTTTCAAAGTTAGTACACGTCAGGTACTCGTTTATCGCTTTCTATAGTGTAACATGTTTAGGAAATTTGTCATTTGTATAATTACCATGGCATTCATTCTTTTTGCATTACTTGCTCATGAATTGAATCACTTTAGTATCCTTTTTAACCATAAATGTGAGGAAGCTTTCCATTGCTTACATATGCTGAGAGTACACATTCTTGTTTTAACTGGATTTTATTATGCTTAATCTTTTATTTTGTGTTGATTGTATGATTGCAAGAAAATTATAAAGGAATTTTGTTGATTTTAAGCATAACTATCTTGGCCAAATATTCAATTCACCTTGTGAGTGTGTGAATCTTTATTTGCCCCTTTGAGCTTTTATCAATATCCATGTTTATTTGAACTTGATGATTGTCTATGAGTGTCAATTCACCTTTTTTGTATGGATGTTGATTTCTTTGTTTCTGGAACCCTTAACTATATGTTGTTGTATGTATTTTTACCTTGCCTTAGAAAGTAGGGAGTATTCACACATTAATGTTGGTTGGATTCAAGTTGGGGAGAGGAATGCTTATTTACTTAAGTTGTGGTTGGTACGAGGTTAAGAGAAAAAGAAAGATTAGAAAAAGAAAGAAAAAAGAGAAAAGCTTTGAAAAAGAAAAAAAAAACAAAAAGATATGAATAATGTTGTGTTAATGAGTAAGGTTTTTTGGTGTGAAATTTGTGATGAAGAATAATTTTGATTGAGAATTTATGCTTGAGTCTTTTCGAGTTGATCACTCCCTTAGGTTTCGGCAAGTTTTTGTCTCAATTAGCTTTAGGACTTATCACTTGTTTGTTAACCAAGCCACATTACAACCTTGAAAAGTCTTTGTGATTCTTGCATTGGTATTTTCAATACGTTTTTGGATGAATGCATAATTTAGTCTATTGTTTGCAGGATTGTGGAGGAGTGTTTTTTTTTATCCCTCGCCTTTGTGTGTTCTTCATCTACCGATGAATTTTTTCTAGGTGTGATTCATGATTGAGCTTGTTTTGTTTTTGAAATTTTTGCATGATTTTTGTACTTAGGATTTGTTTCGTTTATATGTTATCGTTGTAGGATAGTGGTAAGTTTGTATTTTGTCGTGTACGTTTTTGTTTGAACCATACATTTGTTTTCCGTTTTAAAAACTTGTTGATTCGTGATTCTTTGATTATCGTCTTTTGTTTCTTTAGGTTTACTTGACTTTGTTTGAGGAAAAACAATGTGTCAAGTTGGGGAGAGTTGATAAGTGCCAAAATGTAGTTATTTTGTATATAGGTCTTGTGGCACTTATCCGTTCTTTTGTTGATATTTAGTTGAATAATCCCGACTTTTTGTTGTAAATACGTTTTATTGCATTTTGTGTACATATTGTACCGTTTGATTAGTTTTGTATATATTTTGTAGGTATTTTTTGCATTATTGGAGCATTGAGAATATAGTCCAAATGAAGCTCCAATATGCATTTTTGATCGAATAAAGGAATAAGCTAATCCATACAGTCATGCAACAATTCCAATGCTCATAGATGAGAGTCAATGCATGAACATGTGAGGGATGCAAGTTGAAACAACAATTACAATGCTCATGAATGAAAATCAAATGCATGAACATGTGTGGCATACAAAGGTAAAGCAATAGTTCTGATGCTCATCTGACAATCAAATGCATGAACATGTGAGGAATGCAAGTTAACAATTATAATGCTCGCATATGCAATATTATGCATGAACATATTAAGAATGCAAGTAGTATCAATAATCCTAATGCTCATCACATGCATGATTATGCATGAACATGTTAAGAATGCAAGTTAAAGCACAACTTTAATTCTCACATGTGCAAATCTATGCATGCACATGTTAAGAATGAAAGTTATGTTATCAATTCTCATATGCATAATGCAAAGTTACAATGTATGAACATGTTAAGAATGTAAGTTGAATCAATGATCCTAATGTTCATATGTAAAGAATCAATGCAAGCAAGTTATGCCACAAAGAAGTAATGAATGATCATGTCAACTACTAGTTATACATTAACACAAACACTTGAAATACATATGCATGAACTATGTACAATGCACAATGTACCTAGTGATTAAGATGCCTTTGAATCTACATGTCGACACACTTTCGGATGCAAATTACGCCTCAAGTCATCATGAATCAATGCAATTCAATAAAACTAAATGCTCTCTAATGCATGAGCATGTAATAGATGATGCAAGGTGCACAAATTTGTGACCTAGATGCAAGGAAAACACAAATGCACAAGTATAAGTGTGCGCTATGTACAAAAATTTTCACACTGACACAAATAACGTTGCAAAATGCAATTCAAGTCAAAGAATTCAAGAATGAAAGTTCATGAATCAGAATCTACATGGAATTTGCAAGCAATGATAGTATTTAATTTCAAGAAAAGCTAAAAGTCAATAATAACTTAAAATAAGTGCTTAATTGAACTAAACACTTACTTGAACTTGAAGTTTGAATCAAATTAAAGAGGAATTCCTTGTGATCTTCAAAGAAAATACCAAATTAGTACCGAACTGATGATAATCATTGAAATCAACCTTGAATTCTTGAAGAAACTTGAAGTATTCAATGGAGAATTGAAGAAGATGAAGAAGAATTTCTTAATTCTTGAAATTGAAGAGAAATCAAGAGGAATTGGCTCCTTCTAGGTCATATTCGAGTAGAAGAAGGAGAAGAGGAGCAAAATCATTTGAGGAGAAAGCTTGAATGAGGAGAAGAGAGATCGCAGGGCACGCTTAGCACGGTCTGCAGCGGTAACAGTTGTCAGGAAAGAGGTCAGGTGGCGGCCTGTGGTGGTTGCTTGGAGGGAAAGTTGAAGTTTGATTTTGTTCTTGAGCTTTGTTTTGAGAGAATTGGGGTATGATTTGTGGTGAAAATTAAACAAATGATTCTCCTCCCCCAAATTGTGAAAGAAAAAATCTATTTATAGTTTTGGGAATGGGCCTAAGAGTGCCTTAGATCCATAATCAAGCCCAAATTATGATTATCCGAATAATTTTCGTAATTAATCCAAAACAACCAATTCCGCGTGGAATTTGAAGTCGGAATGTAAACGAAAAGTGTCCAGAATGCGATTTTGCTTAAGAGATTTGAAATTTTGACTCGATCGGGTGAACGGTCAAGGCGGTATGAATTTTTGAAGTTTCAGCACAGTTTTCAGGCTACTGACACATGTAGAATTTCATTTGCGCTCTTCGGAGAAAAATGCCTCGAACGAGGGTCTTCTGATCAAAATTTGCAAATGCGTATTTCTGAGGCAATTGAAGCTAACAAAATTTTTGAACTTTTGGCACTGGTCCCACCTTGTTTCGATGACAATTGAGTGAGATATGATTTTTTGAAGTTCGCCAATCAGATGAAAATTGCTCGGTTCAACTCAAAATCAACTCCAAAGAATAAAATTATGGTATTGATTTGTGAGGAATCAACTCCTGAGTTGCAAATGAAAGTTGTAGAGGGCTTTGACAAGGAATTTTAGAAATCGGCCCCACTCAGTTCCGAATTTCAAGCTAAGAGATATGGACTATTTAGCAGGCAGAACGCACGGCTCAGCACTAAAACTAAGTTTAATCCACTGGAGAAATCCATTTCTTTGGGGACCTTCCTCACAGAATTTGCTTCCGGCTTTCAAACAAAAGTTGTAAATAATAATGAGAGGAACTTGATCATAAAAAATCATCAGAAAATACCTGACGAGCTGAGAGATACGCCTTCTGGAGTGCCCAAAACACGCCGAAAACCCAAAATTCACTTTATTGAGAAATAAGCGAATAAATTCTTTTTGTTTGGCGAAATGACCTCCAAAGTGATCTGAGATAAACGAAATGCGCCATTTCTTCCACATCTTTGGATACCTAATGATCAATGCTATGCATGCGACTACATGTATGTTTATGCAATCGAATTATATGCCAGAAATGCGAGAAAGAAGAGGGTATATTTTGGGGTACAACACCCGTATCCATACCCCCTCTGATGATGAACCGATTTCCTCTTCTCTCAAGAAGACTGATTATTCTGTAAGTATATTTTCATTATATTTAACACTCTATGGCTTGCAATATACTAATGTTTCTTTTGTGTACAAGAGTTAGAAATGCTCAGCGGATTCGACTACTCCCTCCACCATATCCAAAAAGTCCAAGAGGGACAAGAAACACTGCTATGAGAAGATTGAGGTAAGCATTATCTAATCAGATAACTTTGACCAATACCATGGGTTCGACTTATACATTTTTTATACTCAGCCATTACCTGATGATCAGTCTCAACATCCCCAAAAATCCCAAAGCCACAAGAGGAAGCAAACTTCCTCTTCTGAAGACCACGTGGCGAAAAAGAAAGCCCTTCTGGCCCAAGACCTTGGAACGAAGGTAGACGACCAAATTGAAGCAACAACCGACATCAACGATCCCCCTCTTGTCAAAAAAAAGGAGAGGTAAAGTGCTCTTGACTAAACATTTTGAAGCCTACCTAAACCTTGGTTTTAACAATATAATGATAAATACAACCTTCGTCACTCAGACCCAAGTCCCCTTAACAGACGAAGTTAAAAATCCCGTAGAGAATACTGTTGTTCCTTCTGTCGAAAAGGGTAATCCTGTAAATCCTAACCCAACGCCACATGTATTTACTAAATTTTTTACTTTTTTTTGTTTGCCACATTCATCTGGCTAACATTTGTCTTGTTTTCCTTAGGTCGAAGCTTCTGACCCTCAATAAAGCATGGCAGACTACACTCCCCTTTCAAAAGTTTCTTCACCTCATCACCATCAAACTCTCGACGTAGCCGCTGGTGAGTTTGTTGACCTGACTGTTTCGGCTACTCTTAGTGACTCTGATTCGGTCACTAGTCCTTCCAAATATAAGGGTTATAGTTCGACTAGCTCTAACTCTAGTCTTTCAGATTCCCTGCAGGATTTAGAGGCGACCAAGAATGTCACCAATTCTCAACATTCTCCTCCTCCTAAGCTTATGCTTCAAAATCCTACTAAGGAAAAAAGGACCGACTCAACTGGCCCTTCTGGAGAAAATAAAGTCAATTCACCAAAGTCCTCTACAGAAGAGAAGGTTGAATCGCTAGTGTCGACCGAAGAGGATATCGACGCTTCTACACTGGAAGCACTAGCAAGGTTGTGCAACTTCGTGAATACTCACACTCTCTCTTCTGGTTTTGACCAGTCCCAAACTTACAATGATAAATTAGGGCCCGAGGCTACAAAAGTTAAGAAATTGATGGACAAAATACAAACTCACGCTTTGAGCCCTGATCTGCCTCACTTGCTCCACGAAGACTCAATTCTTGGCTCATAACTTTTAGATGCTCTTACTCAGCTGAAGGGCCTTGAGACTTCTGAGTCATCCAAACTCATGATGGCAATGTTTGAGAAAAATCTTCTTTCTTTACTTGAAAATGTCAATTGTGCAAAGAAGAATGATGCACTGGTCGAGGAGAAACAAGCTTTGGTGAATGGAAATGTGAATGTGGTGGTAAAGGCCAAAGATGTAATTGAAGGATTAATGTCACAAATTAATCAAAAACAAAAGAACTAACTCCTACAAGGATAAGAGCTTCTGAAATACGCAGTCGACTGGCCAAATTGTCCAAGGAAATGGTCGCTTGAGGCGAAGAACTGGAACTTGTCACTAAGCGAGAAGAGGAGCTAAACCAAATTATCGCTCTAACTTAAATAGAAGTGCACAAGATGACTATGGATGTTGTAGCCGTTAGTACTTCTACCTCTAAAGTTGAAGCAGAGATAGTGGCGCTTAAGGCGATGGCAGACAACTCTGAAAAATCATGTTGTACACCTCCATAGTGAACTAAAGTCTTTCCAGAACAAATTCCAACATTTCTGATTAATGTAACCATTATTTTATGGGCTTTTTATGTAAAATTTGAACAATGGCTTTCTAGCCAAATATAATTTAATGCTTTTATTTGCAATTTGTTTTGCTTTACATCTTTATCTTTTGCACACATCTTTATATTTTGCATACATCTTATGCATGTCTAATTTGCTGGTTTCGACATAACTTTCTCCAGGTTTTATTCGACAAACATTTACTCTATCGAAACTGTAACTTTTTGAAGAATAGAATTGTACTTTTTTAAGTACTTACCGTTTACCCTTAAAATCCATTGATCTGGGGCTAATTCTTCAAGTTCATAAGAATTGTTTGAAAAAGATTGAATTACCTTAAAAGGTCCTTCTTAATTTGGGGACCATTTTCCTAAGACTCTATCACTTCTGTCCATAGATAATATCACTTTCCAAACTAGATCGTTGATAGAAAATACCTTATCTTTCACCTTTTATTATAGGCTATGGCAACTCTTTCCTTCTGTCTTCTCAACGAATCAAGAGCTAGCATCCTCTCTTCATCTAATTTGACTAGTTCGCCTGCCATCATTTTCCAATAGTCTTCAGATGGTATCTCATGTTGTCTTTGAATCCTTACAGATTGAACATGTATTTCAACAGGCAACACAATATTGTGTCCATAAGCAAGTCAAAATGGAGTAGCTCCTGTTTCTTCCTTGGGAGAAGTCCTACATGCCCATAAAGGTTGATCATGTGTTATATGCCAATTTCTTGGCTTCTTTCCTACATGCTTCTTAATTAAGCTAATTATCACCTTATTGGCTGCTTTGACTTGACCGTTTGCTTGACCATAGCAAGAAGTAGAAGTTAATAATTTAATCCCAACTTCTTGCGTAAATTCTTGCATTTTTCTCCCAGTAAACACTGATCTATGGTCGGTTGTAATTGTTTCTGGAAGTCCAAACTGACATATGATATGTTTTTATATAAAATCAATACCAGCCTCTTGGTAAACATTTGTCAAGGCCACAACTTCGACCCATTTTGTAAAATAATCAATGCCGACTAATATGTATCTTTATTGTTTCGATGAAGCTGGTTTTATTTCTCCAATCTCATCTAAAGTACATTCTGTAAATGGCCAAGGTTTTACAATGGAATGCATCTCACTTGCAAGGACATACTATGCCCCCATGAATTTGGCATTCTTGGCAGCCTTTAGCAAACTCAATGAAATCTTTCAACATTGAAGGCCAATACACACCTGAGCGCATCAAAAGCCATTTCATTTTGTGTCCAGCCTGATGTGCTCCACATGCTCCATTGTGCATACTCGACATTGCTATATATGCCTCATTCTCTCCAAGGCATTTGAGTAATATTCCTTCAGAAGTTTTCTTAAATAATGTTTTCTATATCAGAACATAATTGAGGGCACGATATTAGATTTTTCGCTCTGTCGAACCCGTAGGAGAACGTAAATAATCGACTAATGGCTTATGCCAATCATTATCTTGCCCACTGTCAATTGTTAAAATTTTAAAATTTTCAGCATCTACAGACCCTAATTTTATAATTGACAAATCTGGAGGAGATAATAAAGTTGCTCTGAAGAAGATAATTGATCAATAGGTTCTTCATTTTGATCTTTCTTGTATCCTGAAGTTTCTTATGCCAAATGATTTGCTTCTTGATTTTCTCGTCGAGGTATGTGTCGAAGACTCACTTGTTCGAATTGCTTAAGCAGTCTAACGGTAATCACAAAGTACACGATTAGATTCTCTTTAACATATCTATACTCTTTTGAGACTTGTTTAATCACCAATTCCGAATCTCCCATAATTTCGATGTTCCTTGACCCCAATTCTAGCAGTAGTTCAAGTCCAGTTATTAAAGACTCGTATTCTGCTTCATTATTAGTGTAAATGTCGTTGATTGTGTACTTGAACTCTGCTGGAATTCCATTGGGAGAAATTATGATCCCTCATATTCCAGTGCCATCTTTATGGCTATAACCGTCAAAGTACAACTTATTTCACTAAATCGACATAATTTTGGCGCATAACAACCATTGAATGGTCAACAAGAAAGTTTGCCACTATTTGCCCTTTCATTGATTTTAAATGCAAATACGTTAGGGAATATTCTATCAGCGCGAGTGCCCATTTACCAATTCGACTGTACAAAATTGATTTTGATAACATATGTTTAATAATATCGAAATGAGCATATACATACACATCAATTGGCTTTATATATTGCTTCAGTTTAATACAAGAGAAATACAAACACATGCATAGTTTTTCTATATCACTATACCTAGTTTCAGGATAATTTAGCCTTCGACTAAGGTAATATACAAGTCTTTGGCACCATTTTCATCTTCTTGAACTAACATACATCCTATAGTCGTATATGAGGCCTCAATATACAACAGCATAGGCCTATTTCTAACTGGAGGTGCTAAGATTAGAGGCTTCACTAAATATTCCTTAATATTGTCAAAATCCTCTTGGTGTTCCTTTTGCGAAATGAAGTCCTCATTCTTCAATCGAAGGAGTGGTGAAAAGGATCTGGTTTTCCCACTCAAGTTGGATATGAACCTCCTCAGGAAATTTATTTTACCCAACAAAGAGTAAAGCTCTTTTTTGGTCGACGAAGGTTTGACGTCCATGATGGCTTTTCTTTTGCTTTGATTTACTTCTATGCCCTTTTTGTGCACCACAAAGCCAAGAAAATCACCTGCCTGTACACAAATAGCACACTTTAATGGACTCATTTTCAATCCATATTTCCTCATCCTTTCAAAGGATTTTTGATGATGTTTCAGATGCGTCGATTTATTGTTCGACTTTATTACAATATCATAAATATAAACCTGCATAAAATCCTCAATAAAATCATGGAAGATAGAATTCATTACCCTTTGATATGTTGCTCCGACATTTTTTAGGCCGAATGACATGACCACCCATTCATATGTTCCTAATGCTCTCGACAACGAAATTCCGTCTTCGGCACATCTTCATCTGCAATAAAAATTTAGGTATAACCAGCATAACCATCAAGCATACTTAGATATTCGAAACCAACTGCAGAATCGACCAACATTTCTGCCACAAGCATAGGATATTCTTCTTTAGGAGTGGAAACATTTAAATCTCCAAATTCAACGCACACTCTTAATTTTCCATTTTTCTTCATGACTGGCACAATATTTTCCAGCAATTCGATGTACCTTGCGATTCTTATAAACCTGCTCTCGAGGAGCCTTTCGACTTCCTCCTTGATCTTCGACATTATTTCTGGAGCAAAACGTCGAGGTGTTTGCTTTACTAGCTTCTTTCCATCTTTTATTGGCAGTTTTAGTTTGACCAAATCCCTGCTTAAACCAGGCATTTCATTATAGTCCCAAGCAAACCAATCTTTAAATTCTTTTAATAAAAATATTACCTCATACATTAGTGTTTGGTTGATGTTCGCGCTGATATAAGTTGGTCGTTTCTCCCTATCTTCGCCAAGATTTACTTCTTCAGGGATCTTGTGGCTACCTCTTTTTAGGCGCCATAAGATCCTTTTCGAAACCCAAAGGCTCATCGTCATATATGGAGTCGAAACGCTGCTCATTGACATGTTCTTCGATTTCTTTATTCTTATCAGCTAGTTGTGACATACTCTAAAACAAAGTTGGGTCGATTTTCTTTCTAATAGAATAATCTAATCCTCTAGCAGCCATTTGAACAAGTTCATGTTTTGGCACTTGGGTAAAACATATCGCCTTTAATGACCTAAATCGATTTAGATAATCATCTATGCACTCAGCAAACCTCCTCTTAATGTTTGATAACTCTACCAAACTATTTTTCGAATGTCCCTCATAAAATTTTTCATGAAACAACTTTTCCAACTTAGTCCATTAATAAATTGAGTTAGGAGGTAATGTGGTAAACCACGTGAAGGCTTCCTTAGTGAGAGACGAAGGAAAATTCTTTACCCTTAAACTTTTATTATTCACCATATCACCATATTCTGTTAAATATCTAGCAATACGTTCGACTGTCGATTCACCAGACTCGCCCCCGAACTTAGTATATTTAGGAATTTTCCATCCTCTAGGGTTTTTAGTCTGTAAAATATACTCAGACAAAGGGGACGAATATGTTGGCCTCTGGAGTGTGGTATTCATACCGTTCCTATCCATAAATCTCCTGACAATGGTAGTTAGATTATTTTCGACAGCTAAATCTTCTTGTCGAAGTTGATCAAGAATTTGATCAGCCTCTTGTTATCAATTAACTAATACCCTAAGGGGTTTGACTACAACATTTCTATGAGGCCCTTCAACTTTCCCTTGATGGAAAGTTTCATCTTCTATTGCCCCCACGTCTACTTGACCAGGGGGATTTAATAGAACAGGTGGCGCCTGTCGAATAGGCACTTGTGGAGCACCCAAAAAATTACACAAACGTGTTAATTGAGAAATCACTTGTCGATTTGTTTCAACGGCCTGTCTATTAGTCTCAACCGACTCTTGCACTATGGGGTTAAATACATTACCCATTTGGTTAGACAACATATTAACTAACTCATGATTGCTATCATCCATTTGTTGCCTCAACACTGCCACCGAAGTATTAGTTAGAGGCAGCACTAGTTGTTGCACATGCATTCCTCTATTTCTCCCTACTACAAATCCTTGTAAAGTAGAATTCATATTTTGCACGTTATCCGACACCACTGCTGCACTTGAAGTCGACTGATATCCCGACATAAAGGAATACAACATTCCATAAGGGGGTTAGCAGTACCAAATCGAGGTATTGCTTTGTTCAAAATGGCATTCGTAGCCACCATAGGCCCTGGACTCACCGGTGTGGTCTAGGGAATAGGTATTGATACTGAAGTAGTTGATCCTGATACAGTCAAGTTGTTTAGTAGGGGAAATGACACAACTTGAGTAACTACTAGGTCAGAAGTACCCAACGTTCGTGATGGAATTTCCTCCGCGTTTGAAGTGGTGTTTGACATCCTAGGTGTACGTCTCCTAATGGGTGGTCACTTATACTCTTGAGTTAGGCTTCCACTTCTAAGTCTCATACACTTATGACATATAACAATAAAGACTTAGTACTGATCCCATTGGGCATGCCAATTTGTTTATTGTGGAAAATGGTAAACAACCGCTGGTCCTCTCAAAGTCCTAAAACTAAGGGTCACTCGGAAGATCGACCAGTTGATCTTAAGACATGTGCTAAGATTTGTGAAATTGTACTGATTTTGTCGAAATCCTTGCCTAAGTAACAATTTCCTAAGACTAAGGGAATAAGTACAATGGCTGTGAATTCACTATGTTTTGACCGACGAAGACAAAAAAACCTAAATAACTTGACAAATCTGAGTATTCAATATGTTTTGACCTACTATGGTGACTCGTGACCGACAAAAGGCTGTGAATTCAAGTCTGTTCTAAACGAAATAAGGTTCGAAAGACTTTTTTTTCAATTCAAAACTTGTAACAAAGAGAGCATCAACATAGACAAAAACACCAAGTGATTGCTGAAAAGTAAATATAATGCAAGTAAAAGTTCAAAGAAAACAACTTAAATGTAAAGGTTTTGCATTGAAATAAAGGTGGTGATTCACGTACATCAAATACTTTTGCAACTCTTTCTTCCTGACGCTCGGAATTGGGCAGAGATTTTGCAAGTACTTTGAGTATACGAGTGAACACACTAATTTTACATTGAGATAACTTATTTATAATGTTCACAGCGTAACTGCCTAAAAACAATCTTCGGATGGCGTTCGAAATTTGAAGAAACCGCTTCACAAGATTTCGCCACCTGTCCGGCGCTTAACCAACACAAGGCTTTGATAACTGCCCACGATCTTGAACTTTGGATCTTTCCCGCTTCTAGCTTATAAAAGTAAATCGCTCCTAACCTCGACGCTTTCCTTCATCGAAGGCAAAACAATGAACTTTCTCTAAGTCCAAAATCCTCCATAATCGACTGGGCCCAACTTCGACTATTTCCTTTGCTATTTAATATTTTGGTCAAATCGACCAATTTCCACGTTTTTGTCCCTCTGGTCGACATGCCTCTTTTTCGACATCTTTATCTTAGTTTTTTCCTTGGTCATATATTTCAATCTTCTGAAGAACCCTTCCCTTTAAGGATCGACCCTTAACTTGCAAGGACATTTGCATTTAATATGTATTTTTGAATACCTTAAGAAATTTCAAGGTAATAATTACACATAACACGATTTTCTACTATTTTCCATAATATGACCCATATGCCATTCAACCCCAAAACTCCCTAAATCACACCCAATACCTGCAGATTGATTCCAATACATTGACACACAATTCATGCCACATGCCCAAGCAAATGTAACACCAATTTGGTCCATTCAATTGCAATTTCATCAAACATTTCATCATTTAGATTCAAACATACAAAGAACCAATTTCATAAATAAACACACACAAAAAATCACGCAATCAACATCCCCACATACGTACAATTATAATATCCATTAGAAAGTTGAAACCCCACCCTTACCTTTGGATCGAAAGTCTCTCTAAGTTCCCACAATGGTGTCTCTTGCCCTATCTTTACTTTCCTTCCTCTTGTTCTCTGTTTCTCTCTGTTTTTTCACGATTGTCACAATGAGAACAAAAACAATCCCAATTTTTCTTAAGTCCTCTTTACCCTTTTGACCACTAATGTTTTTATTCCCATCATAACCTCACTTAATAATTTAAGTTTACCAACATGCCCTCCATAACTCTTCCCCAGTGTTATTTTTATTTCAATTATTATATTTTATTATTCATTAATAATAAAATAATCTCCCTAAATGATTATATAATTAAATAACTATTTAACAATTAATAATATTATTTAATTCGTCTAATCTTAATTAAATAGTGCTAGTAACTAGTTACTTCCACCACCCCCAGGTTCTACACAATTATTCCTAAACCCTCAATACCTTACTTTTATACTTCTAAGGAAACTACCTCATACCAAGGGTAGCACAACACATTAAAACACTTATAAATGCATACAAATACATCAAATCACATAATTAATTTAATAAAAATAATTCAAACAAAATTGGGGTGTTACAATGTGTCTCTTCTACACCTCCATATAATTTAATCAAGCAAGATTAATCTTGAATACTTTGACATCGTCTCCATGTTATTGTTTTTACAAAATACAGTCAATCTAAAGAGCTAATCCAAAAGGAATTACATCGGTGTTCTTTGATATTCCATATTAGTTTAGTCTCCATGTAAGATATTATCTTGGTCTGATGCACATGGAGAAAAATGCATGTGATAGTGTGATTGTAATAGTTCTCAATATTCCAGGCAAGAAAATGGATGATAAGAGGGCTCGTCTAGATATGTTAGAGATGGGTATACAACAAGAGATATCCCTAGAAGATATAGGTAAACGAACATATTTTCCTTGAGCATGTTACACTTTATTGTCGCAACTAGCAAAAAATACGAGTCGCCACCACTACTTATTGGTCCTAAGGACGTGAAAGAAACGAGAAAAAACCCTAATTTACCGAAATCTAAGTTCGTGAGTTATTATATAAAGGGAAGGTGTTAGGCACCATTTATCTCCCTTGTACTCAAGGGGGGCCCGTTAGTTCTAAGGTTGTTTTGGGAATTATTCATGTTATTATTGTTATAAGTGTTGAACAAAGAAAATATTTAGTTTTTTAGTTAGGAGACTCGCATTGGTTTTTAAACCCCGTGCCTACGAATTTTCTTATGAGGAAATCATAGTACATTTCATTATTTGTAGTGTTTGGTTATTGATTTTCATAAGATTGCGTATAATTGCTTTCAAATTATCCTTGAATCTTGTCTGAATTTGAAAAAAGAGTGATCGTAAATGCACTCCACAGTACATTTTGAAAGTCATCCTATTTAATATTTTTATGAAAATATCTTGAGTTTTGTTATGTTATTAAAAAATAATTTGATGGTTGGTTAGGTATTTTAATTCTATTGGGTTGATTGATTGAAAAGTCGATCATTATTGGAATTAAATTGATTTAGGGGAAGAAATATATTTGTTTGGTAAATTTTAAATGTATTTTATTTGAATAATTAATTAGTAAGTCTTAAGCCAACTATTTAATTACTCGAGGATGCAAAATTCTTCTATTTGCATTTATAAAGTGAAATAAATTTGATTCAAAAGTTTGATTTATGTATTTTTTTTCTAATTTGTAGAATATGGTATTTTTATCTAAAAAACCAATGCATATTTTTGGATTTTGTATATTTAAAAATGAATTAAAATTTTAAAATAAAAAATTCTATTTTAATACTAAAAATAAGAAGAAAAGTTAAAGTTAGCAACAACAATTTTTTTAATTTAAAAAAATAAATGTTTTTTCTATAATAATAATAATAAAAAAGCTTAAGGTTAAAAAAGATCTTTTAAGGTTAGAGAAAATATATTTTATAAATAAAAAAATAAATTAAAAAACATGAATATTATAAATCATACACAAAATTAATAGCAATCAAACAATTGAACCAAAATTCAATCAAGAATAAATTCTAACCTATATTACATATAATATTCATACGCATGCTTAAATATATGACAAAAAAATTCATTCGGTACAAGATTTCCCATTTTTCAGATTGATAATGGAATGGAGATCTTA
The DNA here is from genome assembly GCA_021764765.1 of Vicia sativa. NCBI lineage: Eukaryota > Viridiplantae > Streptophyta > Magnoliopsida > Fabales > Fabaceae > Vicia > Vicia sativa. The sequence continues at coordinate 260,621,647 of CM038792.1, forward strand.
GGGATTAGTTGTTGATGTTCTTCAATGTCAAGAACAACAAATTTTGGAGAGTGAATTTATGAATTGTGTATGAAAAAAATCACTAGGCCAAAAATTTTGGAGAGTGAATTTATGAATTGTGTATGAAAAAAATCACTACGCCAAAAATGACATTTGAAAGCACTACATAGAAAGTGCTTTTAGTAAAAAGCGCTGATGTAGGTTGGAAAAAAAATACGTTTAAAAAAAGCGCTCTCAAAGAATACCTTTAGAAAACGCTTTTTAATAGCGCTACTAAAGGCATTATGGATACCCCATCTAAGAAAGCGTTTTTCCAAAAGCGCTGCTAAATGGTTACCTTAGAAAGCGTTGTTGAAAAGCGCTGCTAAGGGTTAACCTACGAAAGCGCTTTTGAAAACCGCTGCCATAGGCCTTAAATTGGGGAACGTAAAGAAAGCGTTTTTTAGCAAAAAGCGTTGCTATTCTAGCACCTAAGAAAGCGATTTTCAAAAGAGCTTTCATAAGGTTATTAAAAAAATAAAAATAAGAAAGACGTGAAACCCTATTCATCTTCTCTATTTTCCTTGAGTCACGAATTTCCTCTCTTCAGCGAATTTCCTCCCTTTCACGAATCCATCTTTTTTTCTCTCCACCATTCACCGCCATCCCGTTTCACAAATCCTCCATATTCCACCGTTCTTTGCCATCTCTTGTCCGTCAACAGCTTCAGCAAAACAAAATGTCTCCGGCAGTTACTTATTTATGCTCAGCATCTTCAAAAACTAAGGTGGTTGATAGCTTTTCAGCCTTGATTCTGAACTAAGGTTTGTTTTCGCTTTCATCTTCTCTGATTCAGCTAACTCTGATTTGGTCATTATGCATATTCCTTGCTTCCTCGAATGTATTTCTTGAATAACTTTTTAGTGTATCACTAGAAATTTAAAATCTGACAGTGTGAGTATTTTGTAGATGTTGGTTTTGTATGTTGCATTAATGTATTATTTTGTTAGATAACAACAACCATAGTTTAGGAAGTGTTTATTGGAACTCTTGATAACAACAATCATATTTTGTTTTGGATTTGTCTCTTAGTTTCCTGTATGTGATTTGGCGAATGGTGGTGATAATCGAAAAAACAATTGTGTTTAGGAAGTGTTGAATGATTTAGCCAAATGTAGTTTGATTAAGTGATGAAAAAGATAGAATCTTTGTTTTTCCAATGGAAAGACAAACTTATTTATAGAATCTATCTTTAGATACAAAACATTATTAAATTTTTAGAAATGTTAGGATATAGATATCCGTGTTAAAATATATTAATTTGTGTTGCATTGAATATCAGAATATGTTGGAATAGTGTCAGAAGTTATTTTGTTTGGGTATGTTGAAGTTATTGATTTGTTTGGTTCAAATTTGAATGTTGAATTTCGAATTGGGCATTCTATTTGTTTTAGGTTGTGATTATTTCCGATTATTCGAGTTGAATATCTGAAGTTATTTTGGTAGTGTTAAGTTTGAGTGAAAACTTTGTTGATAACATGTTATTTGAATCGAAGTTGGATTAATATCATGTGTTATCGGTGGTAAATCGGTAACGTTCCATGTTAATTAGCGATAGAATTTTTGTTGATGTTATGCGTTGGTTTGTAATAAATGGGCAAGATTTTCTTACATGTTAAGCTGTGGGAGTTTTGTTGCGATTCCATGTTAATCGTGCTAATTGATGTGTTTTTGATATTGTTTGTAATAATGTGGTTTTCTTTTAGTCATGAAGATTGAGCTAATTTGAACGGATTTTAGTTGATATTTTAGTGCATTTGAGTTTGATTTCAAAATGATGTAAGTATGGGTTCATGCCAACGAGTTTACGAGAGTGTGTCGCCCAAACTAACATATTGAATTTGCTATATATAGGGTTACTTGTGAAGTGTGAAAGTCTAATAGTTTACAAGAATCTGACACTGTGTGGATCTAGAAGTTGCTTATTTTTCTACATGTAATTAGTTGCTCTCTCTCCACTGTAACTAGTTATGCTTTAAATGAACTACTATGATGGATCGTTTCCACTTAAATTAGTTGCTTACTTCTCTACTTGTGAATAAACTGTAATTAGTGGTTGAGTCGGTTTTTATTGTATGAAATTTTTTATAATAGAAGTTTTCTTTCCCTTGAATTAGCAGCGTTTCCCGGCCTAGTTCGACGTACGATGCTCATTCTCTGTGTTTCCTTGAGTTCGATAAATCCGAGGTAAATTTTTTCCTCAAATTACTGGTATTGTGATGAATTTGTCTGACATTGCATGATTATGTTGCATTTTCTTGCTCCAAATCCATTTTGTGTATACTTTGCGTTTTGACAGAAATGCATTATACCGTTTTGTGCCATAATTAGTTGTTTTTATTTTGCTTAATTAGTAAAACCATGGATAAGACATGGATGTATTCTAATCTATTGTTGAGAGAGTACGATAATGGGGTATCGGAATTCGTTTAGTTTGCGGTTGTACACGCCAAAGAACCCATTCGAATGACATGTCCTTGTTTGGGTTGTTGTTATAGGAGTCGAGTTGACGCGGTTCAGTTGGTATCGCATTTAATACAACGTGGAATTGATAGAAGTTATACATGTTGGAATATGCATGGTGAGAAAAGTAACAGGGATGTTGAATCGGGGGATAGTACGACCTATGCTTCAAACGACAATTGCACAGATACATACGATTATGATCGAGTCGAAGAGATTACTGAAGTGCTTGAAGAAGATCTTAATGATTGTCCCAAAATTTTTGAGAGGTTGGTAAGCGATGCAGAGAAACCATTGTATAATGGTTGTACAACATACACAAGATTGTCTGCAGTATTAAAGTTGTACAACTTAAAGGCGGGCAATGGATGGTCGGATAAAAGTTTCAAATAGTTATTAGCTCTTATGAAAGATATGCTACCAGAGGATAATGTTCTTCCCAATCAAACGTATGAGGCCAAAAAGATGTTGTACTCTATTGGCATGAGCTATGATAAGATGCATGCCTATCCAAAAGATTGCATTTTGTTTCGAAACGAGTATGCATCGTTAAATGAGTGTCCTAAATGCGGTGCCCCTCGATATAAGAAAAATTTGTCTCTAACAAAAGTCTTATGGTATTTTCCTATAATTCTGAGATTTAGACGGATGTATCATAGTGAAAACGATTCAAGACAATTGACTTGGCGTGCAGATGAAAGAATTATCGATGGAAAGTTTCGACATCTGGTAGATTCACCACAGTGGATGAAAGAAACCTTCGCTTGACATTGTCTACTGATGGAATGAACCCACACGGTATTTAAAGTATCTCGCGTAGCACATGGTCTGTGATTCTTATGATTTATAAACTACCTCCGTGGCTATATATGAAGCATAAGTATATGATGTTATCTATGTTAATTTTTGGGCCTAAATAACCAGGAAATGACATAGAGATATACTGAGAATATTTAATCGAAGAGTTGAAGATTTTGTTGGAGAACGGTGTGGAGGTTTATGATGGGTATAGGAAAGAAAGTTTCAACTTGAGGGAAATGTTGTTTGGAACAATTAACGATTTTCCAACAAATAGAAATTTATCCAGGTATAGCATTAAAGGTAAAAAAGTGTGTCCTATCTGTGAAGATGGAACCGACACGATGCGATTGAAACTTTGTCAGAAGAATGTCTTTCCCGGTCATTGTAGATTCTTAAATTATAAACATCAATATCGTGGATGGAGAAAAATGTTCAATGGAGATACCGAACAACGTAGAGCTCCTCCTGGATTGACAGGTGATCAAATTTTTGAAAAGGTGAAAGATGTGAGTATTCAGTTTGGCAATCCTTTTCACATAAAGTTGTCACAGGTGGGTGGAAGAAGAGGTCGATTTTTTTTAATTGCCATATTGGAAAAATTTGTACGTAAGACATTTTCTTGATATTATGCATATTGAAAAAAATGTACTTGACAGTGTTATTGGTACATTACTCAATATAAAATGGAAGTCTAAGGATGGCCTTAAATTAAGGGAGGACATGGTGGAAATTGGAATAAGAATTGAATTAGGACCCGTGAAGAAAGAAAGATGAACATATCTACCACCTACTGTTTACTCTCTATCTAGAAAGGAGAAAAAATATTGTGTAAGTTCCTAAGTGAAGTTAAAGTTCCATAAGGCTACTCATCATATATTAGAAGACTTGTGTCTATGAAAGACCTCAAGTTAAAGAGTTTAAAGACGCATGATTGCCATGTTATAATGGAATATTTTCTAGTGATAGGTATACGTTCTATTCTACCAGAAAAAGTAAGAAGCACAATAACTAAACTGTGTTTTTTCTTCAAATCAATTTGCAGTAAGGTGATCGATCTTGATATCTTACCAACATTGCAAAAAGAAATAGTTGTTACTTTGTGTGATCTTGAAATGTATTTTCCTCCCAATTTTTTTGACATAATGGTTCATCTTGTTGTTCATCTTGAAAGAGACACAATTGTGCGGACCAGCTTATATGAGATGGATGTACCCTGCTGAACGTTATATGAAAATATTAAAAGGGTATGTGAAAAACCAAAGTCGACCAGACGGTTGTATTGCCTAACGATACATTGTTGAATAAGCGGTTGAGTTTTGTACTGAATATCTGTCAAATGTTCAATCAATTGGACTCCCTAAAGCTCATATTGTTGAAAAAAAAGAAGGTAAGAAGCTAATTGGAAATAAAGTTGTGACAATATCAAGGTTCGAACGGGATCAAGTGCATTTGTATGTTCTGTGTAACACCTCAATATTACCCAAAGTTTAATATGCAAAAATAAGAGTAATTTAAAATTTTCATAAAATAAATACTGAGGCATCACACCTTCAAAAATAACTCACTTTAAACAATTTGCTTTAAAGTATAAATCTCAGATACATAGCATCGTCGAAAGACATAAATTGATTCAAACACATCAAAACATCTTCTTTAATAAACTTCCTTAATAAATCATAAAATATGATTCTCATTTACAAAAGGGAAAAACAACAAAAGAACAACAACAATGACAACATAATATTCCCCCTGAGTGCTACGTATCAGAGCGACACCAACTCGAATAACAGCATCTATAAGCTTCGTCTTCATAACCTGCATGTTACCAATATAAAGGTAACGGCGAAACAAGTAAAGGGTGAGATACTCCAAAATATATAATTAAAGGCATGATAAGTATATATATAGTTTTGGAATTATAAAAGATATAGGTTAGTGAGTGCATTCCAACACCTATCTAAATCTCACTTACTTTGATCGCCATTCTAAGTGTATAATCTACACTTAATCGCCTTAACCTAATCGTCACAAATCATCACAACAACACATAAACCTCCGTCACCACGAAATCGTCACAAGCTAATACATCACTAATTAACAAGGAAGTCTTAAACAACAACATCAATCAACAACATTAAACAATACTAATAACATAAGCAACATAAACAAAATCATCACAATTTGGCTAAAGCCCATCTTCGCTTTTGGCATAAAGCCCATCATCACAAACATCATCAAATCCTATTTGCATTAAGCATTTCATCGAGTTAAATCATAGCAAAACTCATCATTTATATTCATCGCATAGTTATCATGGAATTAACAAGTCATATTCATTTCATGTTCATCATCAAGGTCATCACTAAACAAAGCATCATATAACATCGCAATTCACATCGTCAATCAATTAAAACTCAACGCCAAACAACTCAAACATAAACATAATCGACTCCATGAAACACGACTATGTTATGCATGTGGTACCCGTCGCTTTGTCCATAAATAGGAACACTTGGCATAAAAGCCTCGTCGCTTGGCATAAAAGCCTCGTCGCTTGACATAAAAGCCCATCGTCGCCAATGCAATGTATGTGACTCGACAATAAAACAACACAACACAAAAACATCATCATCGCTAATCAAAATTGACATAAAGCCCACATCGCCATAATTTATCCAAATCAAGATAAATACATCCTCGCATCATATTTGCATTATGCAAAACGTCACATATAATTCATTATCATCGAAAATCATGTATTCACAAATCGGAAGCATTTATTCACATCAATATAATCATCATGTACAAAGACATATATCATCGCATCACATATCAACAAGTATTCATTAATAAATACACCGTCGCAAACATTATGTTTATTCACACCACATCATTATCAATTAATTCGCCAAATTCCAAAAACAGAAAAATAGCCAAACACATAAAATCATCGCGAAAGCCATTCCTAATAACCGACATTAATCATAATCGTCAACATCGAAATTGGATTGTCCATACGTGCCTTAAATCCACTAAAACACAATCTGATTCAATCTAACCGTAAATTGGCCTATTTCGGGTCATCTCGTACAAACTCACAACTTCTAAAAACTAACCTCACCACTATGTTCTACACGTCAAACTTAGCTAGCACATCAATTTTCGTTGAATTCGGAGCAACTTGCTCCGTCGTCGAATTTGCCGAAATCGGAAAATCGAAATACAATCGGGTTCCAAAGGAAGTGCGAAAAATTAGAATTTTGGAGGCTATAGATGCATCAACACGGGCCCCCGTGTGCATCAACACGGTCCGTGTTGAAAAGCCCCCAGAAAGAAAAAAAAACACCAAGTCAGTGAATCAACACGGGCACCCATGTGAATCAACACGGCCCGTGTTGATTGTCCTGTCAACAACTCTTCCTCGTTCAAGGGATCAACATGGGCACCCGTGTGAATCAACACGGCCCGTGTTGATTGATCTGTGTGAAAATTCCATTTTTCCATTCCCAATCGAGATGCCTAGCGATTCGATTCGTTCTAATGATCATCAAAACCCATAATCCATACTCCTATTCCAACTCTTCCAATCTATTTCAATCAACCATCAACCAAAACCGTATAACCCCATTATCAATTTTCCCCCAAATTCAAAATACAAATATCAAAACCTAATCATATGAGATAGAGAAATCAATCCCCTTACCTCTAGCTTGGATGATCCATGATGATTCTACAAGACTCCATCCTCAAGCTTGTTCATGATCTTCCTCTTCTTCCTCTTCTTCCTCTCTTGCTCCTCTTCTTCTTCTTCTTCTTCCCAAAACCCTCTCTTTCTCTGAAGCTCCCAAGTTTCTATTTTTGCTTGAGTTTGGAAAAAATGGAAAGAAAACCAAAGGAAAGGGTTTTTATGTTGTTTCTACTAGCAAGCCAAGTTTCTATGTTTGGTTTTTGTGTTTTGAATGGAAGGAAAATGAGGGGAAATGGTTTATAAAGTGTGGTCTTACTAGCCAAAGGGTGAAAAACCCAATCCTACTAAATTGCTCCTCACACCCCTATCCAATTATATCATTAATTCAATTAATTCAAATAATTCCGGAGAATTAAATATCGGATCCGAATAATATTTTACCGAATCGAACGGAATAAAACCGGATCGAACTAAACGTCGCCAAAGATATTAATAGATATATTGATTAATATAAATATTCTTGTCGCAAAATAATTATCGATCGGTAATTCGAAAATATTAATATAATATAATGTTAATTAAAAACGGGCGTTACGTTCTGCACAATGAGATTGAGGTTGAGCCTTATGTTGAAATGCACAAGGGTGTTCTTTGAGGTTTAAATCCGAATATAAATGATAATTAGATTGTACGATAGCACAATCGAAGTTTCATACAATGGTTTAAGGAACATATTTATTCAAAGTGTCGTTCAGATCCCGCTTCAGTAACAGAAAGGTTGAGATGTTTAGCATATGGTCCAAGATTGGTTGTGTTTTCTTATAGCGCATACGCAATTAATGGATACACATTTTATACCAAAGAACAGGATAATAAAAGTACTATGCAAAATAGTGGTGTCACCTTGGTAGCTGAAGCAATGCACATATCAAGTGTGAAGAACTTAAACCCTAAATTTTCAAATCTGTCATATTTTTGGGTTATCAAGCACATTTGGGTGTTTGATTACGAGAAGTTTCAGATTCCTATATTTGGTTTCAAGTGGGTTGAAAATAATAATGGCATAGGAATGGATAAGTCGGGATTTTTGCAAGTGGGTCTTAATAGGGTGGGGCATAAAGATGGGCCTTTCGTTCTAGCCTCTCATGCTAAAAAAGTATTCTATGTCATTGATCCGACAAGTACGAAATGGTCTATAGTGTTTTTATCTAACAAAGTAATTGATGAAAACATTGGAGATCAAGGTGATATTTGAGTTTATATTGAATCTTTTACCATAAATGATCAAAATGAGAATGAATCATGTATTAGAAATGATCATAATTAGGGTATTTGGATCAATCCAACCGTCTGTGTTGTTAAGAGACGAGTAGAACATATTCCTACCAAGAAAAGAAAGAGACGTTAGTGAAAAATGTAATAGTATAATTATAGCCTATATGATTCAATAAAATTTAAATATATGTCATTATATATATATGGATTTTTATATTTGTCATTTCATTTTTATTTTTTTTCTTTATTACATGTCAAATGGCTAGTAATCAAGAAAACTCACAAGATGCAAATGCTCCAGATGATACTTCAGAAAAAGATATTACACGAGACATAACAATTATGAGGGGAATCATCCGTGATAGAGATAGAGGAGTAACATATAATGTAGATTGGAATGATGAGAACCAACTAATTGGGTCTAATGCTGCAAAGTTGACAAGCAATATTGGTACACTTGTTTGTATGCACATTCTGATCACCACTCATAGATGGAAAAGAGGAGAGTTGTATGAGGGTAAAAAGAAAATTTGAACTGAGATAAAGGTACCATATGTGGTTGTTGTTATTTGCCTTATCTTGACGATAATGTATTTAAATTACTTATACTAACACAATCTATGCGTATGTTTTTTTGTAGAGGTCTTTTAACGTTGAAGATACCCGTAAAAAGTATATACTTGGTTTGGCTGGAAAAAGACACAGAGGGTGGAGAACTTTTTTAACAAACAAGTATCTTAAGGATGAGGAAGGAAATTTTGTTGAAGACGAACCGGAACATCCAAAGAAGTATGAGACCTTCATTACACCTGAAGAATGGGTTGCTTTTGTAGGCCAAAGAAGAGACGATAATTTCAAGAAAGTGAGTGCCATAAATCGCGAGAGAGCGTCAAAACCCATGTATCCATACAAAAAAGGGCTTTTGGGATATGCACGCTTACATGAAATATTTGTAAGTAAATATAAATTCTACACTCTTATTAATTCTCTCAATGTGTTATAATTGATGATCTTATTATTTGTGTCAATGCGTAGTTAGAAGAGACGAAAAGTGACGAAATATCACTACCAGCACATATGTTGTGGAAGGAAGCTTGTGTGGGCAAAGATCGAGTTGTTAATTCCGATGTTCAACATATTTATGATGAATGTGTAAGTATAACATTGTGTATTTAATTAAATCAAATGTTTATTAATATATAATTATTTTTTTGTCTCCACTAATAATTTTTGATATGTAAATGAATTACAGGAGATCCTATCGCAATCGGTATCCACAGGTGAGGACCAAGATATCAGGAGCGTACTTAGTCGAGCACTAAATGTTGCTGAGTATCCCAGTCGGGTGAGGGGTAAATGTCATGGTGTGACTCCAACCTCCTTGTATAAGCATCCAAAGAAAATAAATCCTAGCAATGCAGAAGTGATGCAAACATTGCAGGATTTACAAGCACAAGTCCTTGAATTGCAAAAGGATAAAGAGAGATATATGGCGAAAAAGAGCAGTTCACAGTTGAAAGAAACTAGTGACAAAGCTAGTATCAACTGTCAAAATAAATTTTCCAAGGTAATTATATATGTTATTGTGAAATTAAAATAGTACATTTATGTTAATTGACATATATACACATTAACAGTAAAATATTTATTATTGGTTTAGGGCATTTCATCTTGTCAGCTATACTTATCGTCACCGACTTATCGCCTAGTTGGAAAGAAAAAAGTGCATAACACTTTGGGAGATTTACTTCACCATAGACCGCTACCGGATAGACACATGAAAGTATCGGTTGATGTTGCTTTAGATCCGATACGCTTTCTACCACGACATTGTTCGAGACCACATTGTTGTTAGATGCAATATGATCTTTTGTTGCATGGCCATCGGACCTCATTTTCATAGATGATCAGGTATGTTGAAAACCATTATGAATCTTTAAATATTGAACTGTCAATTCTGACCTCATTTTTTTACATGGTAATTTTAGATTCCTACAAAACCTGCATCTAAGGATAAAGGGATTTTGCAACACGGCGAGTCTATTGCATCACAATAAGAGGTACGTTTAAAGTGTTAATTATATGATCTGAATAAAAAACTGCAATATTTTATAATTTACCTAAGTTATATGATTTTTAGGTACCTGCTTAAGGGTCACAACAAGTGAGCCAGAAAATTGGTAGCGTACCACCCAAGAAAAGGGTTCCTCTTAGAATTTTGTGCCTCGATTCCGGCAGTGTCTTGAAACACTTGTCACAACATTAAATATAATGAATGGTGGTATTCATCAAATAGATATGGATGAAGATATCTTTGGTTTTTCATGCACCGAAACAATTGGACAAAAGGACATGGAAGATATTTTTCATTATAGAGAATTGGGCGTCGGTGTTATGCACTCATACATCCGGTAATCCGATCAATATATTATTTAATTAGTTGAACAATTTATTTACACATTTCAATGAAAATAGTCTAACGTTTATTAAATTTTTATTTAAATTTGTTATATGACAAATTGATGCGGGGAATCAATTGTCAAACAGATTTCATTTCGTGTCTTCCTCCCGTGTTAGCGGAGCGACAATTGTTTGTGAACCGAAGTCAGTAAGAGAGAACTTAGTCGAGAGATTTATAGCCACCGGCAATACATAAAGCTTGTATCTTTGGGCGTATAATAATATTCCTATAGGGTTAGATTTTCATTCTAAGTTTATTCTAATATTTGTTTCTTTTGCGTAGAAAATTTTCATATAAATGTTTGTTTTAATTTATAGATGTCACTGGTTGTTGGTTGCTATGGATCCTATAAAATAAGTGGTCCATTATCTAACTTCGATAGATGGTGATTCGACTAATTATCCAGATATGAAGTTAATGATTTATACGTAAGTGAGATTGTTCTAAATATTCGTGTATATTTATATATTTAATTATTTCTATGAGATTTTTTTAAATATATGTTTTTATTTTGTTAGATCAATACAAGTATTCTGAAGTCAAAGAGAAGCTCGAGTACAACGGTCTAAATCCAACAACATTAAATGGATCAAAGTGCAGGTACATAATTTTCATAATTTTTCTTATAATAGTGATGCTACTTGATAAAACAAGACAACTATACATTCTTATTTTTTTTCTATGTTGTGTGCTCAACAAAGAAACGATATAGATCATGGATACTTCGTTTTGAGGTTTATGAAATAAATCTTTCAAATGAATCAAATAGAGATTCCAACGACGGTATGAATTTATAACTTAAGATTTGTTTAATTATTTATCGGATATTTCAATTAATTTATTACTTTTAACTAAATCATGCATATTATGTTTTGTTATGTAGTACTTCGATAAACACAAGTGTGCATATTACACGAAACTTCAGTTGGAAGAAATCAAAGAGGAATTGTGTCAATATTTTATTGAACAAAGAATCATTTAAGGTACGAATACATTATTGTGTGAAAAGTGTTATGAATACATTATTGTGTGAATACATTATTGACCGTGTTATTATGTTCATACCTTGCAGAACCAGGACCTTAAATACATTATTGACCGTGTTTTGTTCATACATTATGGTTGATTTAGTTATTGTTAGGGCTGATTTTGTTAGGGTTGATTTTTGTTATTGTTCGGGATGACTTTCTAAGGTTGATTTTGATTGTGTTAGAAATATGTGAATTGAATTACAATGGTGTATATATATATTTTGGATAACAATGGTATATAATGGTATTATAATGCCTTTTTTGTATATAATCTCTTTGTTGAAATAATGGGATTACGATTGTAAATTACAGGTTTATGGGATTACATTTATAAATTACAGGTTTATGAAATAATGCTGCAAAAATGAAGGTTGATGAATTATATAAATTATAGGTTTATTAAAAGTCCTAAGAACACACTTTTTCAGGAAAAGCGTTGTCTTATGTATGCCTTAGCAGCGCTTTTTCTTAAAAAACGCTTTCATAGGTAGGCCTAAGACAGCGTTTTTCCTGAAAAAGCGCTTTCTAAAGATGCCTACAAAAAACATAAAATGCATCCTAAAGTAGGCCTAAGAAAGCGCTTTACTAGAAAAAAGCGCTGCTAAAGGCCTATTTTAGAAAGTGCTTTATAGAAAAGCGTTGTCTTAGGCCTACTTAGGCATCGCTTTTGCCTAAATAAAAAGCACTGCTAAAACCTATAGTAGCGCCACCTACGATAGTGCTTTTAAAGGCCAAAAAGACGCTTTCGTAAGTCTTTTTGGCGTAATGAATGTACAAACTCTAGGCTATTTATATATGAAATTTTAGATCAAAATTTAAATGTGACTCATCTATTTTTTGGTTAATTTTGTAAATTGAGATTAAATTGTCTTAGAGTCTAATTTTGCATGGTTTGGCAGTATTCATGTGTTTGTATTTATATTTGATTTGATGATGTAAAGTAGATATTTTTTATGTGAATTTTAGATTTTTGGCTAATTAGTGTATAAAACTAGACATTTAAAAAAACATAAATTAAAATTAAAACGAAAATATTAATTTATAAAAGATAATTCTAATTAAAAAAGAAAAAGAAACCTTTTCTAACATTTTTAGTTTTCTTTTCATTAATGGACTAATTAAAATAAATTTAAATCTAAATCATAATCTAAATGAAAATTACATGTACTCAAAAAAATTAAAATTAAAATAGTGTTAAAATAACCAAAAATTAAAATAATCATAATAATAATGAAATAAAACTAAAATAAAATTAAAATCATATATTCTAAAAATTAAAATTAAAATCAAATCAAATATTAAAGATGAAAATATAAATTAAATCAAAGATTAAAATCAATTATTGAAATTGAAAATAAATATTAAATCCAAGATCATAAAAGTTACATAGAATAATCTTTGATTTGTTTCTTAAAATAATGATTCATTTTCCTTTTTTATTTTTGGTCTAAAAGTTGCACAAAACCATTATTTTAATAAAAATAATAAAATTTTTAAAAACGTCTAATAATGAAAAGTAAAATTATTTTAAACTAAAAGGAAAACTATGATTTTATGATTTGAAAATAGTGCAAAAAAAAGTTAGCAGTAAAGAAAAGTGAGCAATATGAAATTTGAACTCTGGTTCTACAATACTTGCACTCATACTCTTTTCATCCCTCACTTTATTGTCTGTTGGGCCATTGTACTTATTCAAAATAAAAATGCAGCTTAGAAATTATGAAGGGGGAGAAATATTTTCTATTTAAGAAGTATAAATAATTTAAAGTAAACTATTACCAATCGTTAGTTGGTCCAGTGGTGATTGACGTTGGACTTCGTAGGAAGGACTACAATTCGATTCCCCACAATTGCGATCAGGGGGTTGGCTGAACCCACTTAATGCCAAAATTGACTCCCGAACCGGACTAAACCGATGGTGATAAACCAAAAAAAATAAACTATTATATATTTGACGCAGTTAAATCATCAATACCTAGAGCGTGGTTTCACATATCTATTTGTGCCAAAGGACTAAATCAATATGTATGAAAAGGGACGTCATCGTAGATTTCACTTTCTTACCACGGACTAGGAGGTAAGTAACGCGGGTGCCAACATCATTTATGCCTGGGAACTAATCCAATGAAGTTGAAAAAGATTTGAGGATAAACTTACTAAAGCTTTGAGACTAACATAGTAAGTAGAAATGTAGATTTGAAACATTTATCATACCCTATGGAATAAATGGCACGGTATCAATCTTATTTATGCCAAGGGACTAATCTAATAAGATCAAAGGTTTGGAAAATAGCCTATAATTGTTCAGGATCCCATAGTTATATCTGATATGCATATCTACCACTACCTAGGGGGTAGATAATATCGGTATAAAATCTATTCATACCAAGGGACAAAACCAATAGAGTCAAAAAAGGTCTGAAAACAAACTAGTTAAAGCTTTGGGACTAACATAGCGAGTTCTATTGCAGACTGACATATTTATCACAATTTATGGGATAAATAATGCGGGTTTGAAATTTTTGTAATTGAATTTGAATTTAAATGACTAAGCCACGGATATGGATCATAGATATACTACTTAGTGATGTTTTGGTTGTAGTACCTCTAAAAATGTTGTGTTTATTCTAAATTGAGGTAACTATTAGGATAAAAAGCTAAGGTTTGAATTTTGTATTCACATGGGTGACTTAGATAATAATTAGGCCTAAAGATGACTCGTAGTATTCTTTGGCCATTGAGATTTGAATGTAATGCATGACAAACATGTTTATGTATGATGCCCAATGATAATGCTTTTGATAAGATTTTTATATGCCAGATGTACCAAATGTTATGAATGATCTTGATACTTTGATATAGTTATGCTTGATATATGGACATGCATGATTTTTCTCATGCTCGTATGGTTCCATACGATGAAATACTGATACGACCGTGTGAGGATACACACATCTTAATGCTGATTAAAATGTGTGAGGCTTTTTTAATGGGAAATCTACTGCCGAGATTTACCAAGGAATCTATTAATGAGGTATTCTATAAAAATCATCTACCGAGATCAACCAGTGGAATCTACTAGCGAGATTCTATTGAGAAACTACCTACTGCTGAGGTCTTCTAGAAAATCATCTACCGAGATCAACTAGGGGAATCTATTGTTGACATTCGATTGAGAAACTACCTATTGTCAAGGTCTTCTATAAAATCATCTATCGATATCAACTAAGGGAATCTACTACTGAGATTCTGTTGAGAAACTACCTATTGTCAAGGTCTTCTGGAAAATCATCTTCCCAGATCAACCAGGGGAATGTACTACCGAATGTTTGTTGAGAAATACCTTCTACCGAGGTCTTTTGGAAAATCATCTTCCGAGATCAACCAGGGGAATCTACTAGAACTACCTTCTGTCGAGGTCTTCTAGAAAATCTGTTGAAAACTACCTTTTACCAAGATCTTTTTGAAAATCATCTACTAAGATCAACCAGGGGAATCTACTATCGAGATTTTGTTAAGAAACTACCTTCTGCCAAGGTCTTCTGGAAATCATCTACTGAGATCAACCAGGGATATCTACTACCTAGATTCTACATAGAGTGGATTACATGATGACAATGATGATTGTATTTATAGCAACCATGTGTTATGATATGATTTATGATTTATTATGTATTAAATGTATTGATTGATGCATGTAATGAGTGACTTGGATATGCTCCAATTGGACTTTAAAATGTCAATAAATGATTTATATTGTGGGGTAAATGCCAATTGAGGTTGGAATTTTTTAGATTAGATTCATGTTGTTGGAATATGTCAAATGGATGAAATGATATGTATGGCTCGGTGCTAGAACAAAACCACCTAATGAATGCATGGCATATATTTATGATGACTTGAATGCATAAAAAAGGGTGTTATGCCAACATGATTTCCCAATACCCATTTTAAACTAAAGATTGCTAATGTAGGATATAGGGCCACTGGGGACTGCGAAAGTATGAAAAGAGCTTGTCCTTTATGGCATTTCTTGCCCCTGTTTATTGGTAGGGTCTTTGAAGAGATTCACCTTAATGTTATTTTGAAGTATTTTAGCAATACCGTACAATTGAGATGGATGATGTAACATCCCGATATTTAATAGCTAATTGTTAATTATTATTATATATTATATTATGTGATAATTAATTTATTTGGTAATTTATAATGGAATTTGAATTATTTGAATATATATGTTATATAAATAATTGAGTTTTATGAGTAGAATTGTGGTTATTTGGTTATTGGGCCTAAATTTAAGAATGAAAGTAATAGGAAGGTGTTAAGTGTTAAGCCCAATAAGACAATCCTAGTTAGTAAAGGGTTAGAAGGAAATCATAATTAGAATTGTCATTTGGTGAAAGAAGAGGAAGAGGAAAAGAAGATAAGAGAAGAGGAGAAGAACAGGAGAGAAGGTGAAACCCTAGGAAGTCAAATCTTCAGGAGAGAATATTCATTATTATGTATTTGTATGTTGTTGGTTAGTAATTAGTAACATGCTATAGGATTGAGTATCTCTAATTCTAGGTTTTTGGTTCTTAAATTGAAGTTGTAATTTGGGGATTTTGATGATTAAAACTAGATTTGATGATTAATAAGCATTAAAACTGTTTTTGGAGAAGTAATTTTGTGGCTGGTGCAGTGTTGTTCGCAGCAGAGTTTTTCTGCATAACGCGAAGATCGAGCACCGGGAGGGTAAGTATGCAAAAATGAGATTTCTGATTTTGCATGTTTTGGCTTAGGGATTTTATTGCTTATGATTTATCATTAATTTACATGATTTCTAATAATTGTATTGATGAGTTTTGGATCATGTTTGGATGTGATTTCGTTGATTACAAGCTACTTGAATTAGTGTATGTATGTTATGTTTTGGATGGATTATTGAGAATAACATGTGTTGGCTTGAATATTATATGTTATTTGTGATATGTGATGATAGTATATGCTATGTGCATTGTTTGTTGTTGATGAAACATGATATTGTGCAATTGGTGGATCATTCACATGAGTTGAATTATGGTAATATGCTTGAATAATTGAGGTTGGTGGATAATCTTAATTTTCATATTTTTCTTGATGAATTGCACATGCATACATGGTTGACCTTGAAAATTGAGGTGGTGAATCTTTGGGTTCACATTTGGCTCGATTATTGAATGGATAAGTAGTGGTAAAACGGTGGGTTCACAATGGTGGCTTTGGTTCTAAGTTAATGAATCTGAAGCGAGGAGAACAAATTGTTCCCAATGGTACCACATGCATATTGAGTCGCTTTGCATTGTTGTCTCATGAGTCATTGATGAATATGTATTGTGTGTATTAGAATTGTGATATTTGATTATATGAATAGTTGAACTAATTGGATTGGTGACATTTATGCTAATTGTGATAAATGTGAGTATGTTATACTTGGAATGATTGTATAATCATGTTACTTTAGAATATCAGTTGAAGTATGTGGAATTCGTGAATAGATGTTGTATCTATATTGCTTCCAATTATATACTTTTGGATAATGATGTGAATTCTAACTCTTCTGTTGTGATGTTGCCTCTATGTGGGTAGCGTGCAGGTTCCGAGGATAGCAGTGCTTCGCACGAGACTAGTTGAGGAGTTTATCTATCTATTCCTTATACTAGGTAGTGAGTCGTTGCTCTGGTCATGTAACACGAGGATTATCTGGATTTTTGATTTTATGAGATATTTGTTATGTATTCTCATCTATGTTGGATTTGTATGTTGAGATACTATGTTGATGTGGCCTTGGTGCCAATGTATGAATTCTTATGATTTGATTTATGTTATGAATTCATCTTTATTTCATCCAATGGTTGTAGTATGGGATGTAATCATTGATAGTATTTGAGATATTTAATACTCCACTGTGAAATGCATGATTTGGTTTTAAGGCATGAGATTCAAATATGTGTTATGATTATGACCAGTGTATGTATTGTTTTAATTTGAAAGTAAATAAATATGTGGCGCCCTCTTGATATGCATTCTATTTTACTCTGATTGTGCAATATATTCATGTGGGGGATTAGAGGGTGTTACATTAGTGGTATCAGAGCAATGGTCGGTCATATTTTGGCCAGGTTATTAATTAATTTAATTTCTATTGTATTTGATTTGTGTACCTGACACGATCAATGTTTTTGTCTGTTGTTGGATGTCTTTAGGAAGATGGTTGCAGGAAGGAATGATGATGATATTGTTGATGCCTTGAGATTGTTGGCTGGATCTCTTGGGCAAATTCCACAGGCGAATGTTGTATACCGAGGTGAGGAAGATGAGTTCCGTGCTTTGGGGAAGTTTTAGAGGAACAATCCTCCTATCTTTGAGGGTGAGCATGAACCTGACAAGGCTCAAGCATGGCTGAAGGCGATCGAAAATATCTTCAGAGTTATGAATTGTACTGATGCGCAGAAGGTGCAGTTTGGTACTCATATGCTGGAGAAGGAAGTTGAAGATTGGTGGAGCAACACTATTCAAAGGTTTTATGAGGAAGGTGTTGAAGTTTCTTGGGCTCTTTTCCGTGATGCTTTTCTGGAGAATTAATTTCCAAAATAAGTGCGTGGTAAGAAAGAGGTAGAATTTCTTGAGCTGAAGCAGGGAAATGGAACTGTGGCTGAGTATGCTGCATATTTTCAAGAGATGTTTAAGTATTGTCTTGATTACAATGCTATGAATGCTGATAAATCTAACTGTCTGAAATTTTTGAATGGTTTGATACATGATATCAAGAAGGCTAGGGTATCAACATATTACTCGTTTTGCTAAGTTGGTGAATAAGAGTAGGATTTATGATGAGGATAGTAGGGAGAGTGCTTCTTACTATAAGGATGTGAGTGATAGGAAAGAAAAAGGTCAATTTTGTGGGACACCACATGATGATAAGAAGAAAGCTAGTGGTGGAAAGAATCCAAGTGGGGGAGGATCATCTACTCAGATTAAGTGTTACAAGTGTGGTGTGGAAGGACATCGTGCTTCTGTTTATGGAAAATATGGTGGAAAGGATAGTGGAAAGCGCTTTAGGTGTGGCAAGGCGGGTCATAAGATTGTTGATTGTAGGTTTAGTTCAAATGTGAATTGTTACAAATATGGTGAACAAGGTCATGTTAGTATTAAGTCTGAGAAGCCAAAGATGGAGCAAGCTAGAGGGAAAGTGTTTGCATTGTCTGGTGCTGAGACTCCGATTGAGGATAGACTTATCCGTGTTACGTATTAATGGTACACCTTTGATTAATATCATTGATACCGGTGCAACACATTCTTTTATTTTTGCGGATTATGTTAGGAGGTTGAATCTTCAATTGTCTAATATGAATGAAAATATGATTATTGATGCTCCTGCTATGGGTTCTGTTTGTACTTTTGTTGCATGTCTGAATTGTCCGTTGAGTATTTTTAGTAGAGATTTTCGGTTGGATTTAGTTTATCTTCCGTTAGATCAATTGGATGTGATTCTTGGTATAAATTGGTTGGAATACAATCATGTTTTTATCAACTGTTTTGACAAGTCGATTATCTTTCTTGATTCTAATGTCGAGAATGATTTGTTTTTGTCTGCTAAGCAAGTTGATGAATATTTGAAAGATGGTGCTATGTTGTTTGCTTTGTTGGCATCATTGGATCTCGGTGAGAAACAAGCTATGGGTGAATTGCCTATTGTTTGTGATTTTCCAGAGGTTTTTCCTGAAGATGTAAGTGATTTACCGCGAGAGCGTGAGATTGAGTTTTCGATTGATTTAGTACCTAGAACTAGTCCTGTTTCGATGGCTCCGTATTGGATGTCTACTTCTGAGTTGAAATAGTTGAAAAGTCAACTTGAGGATTTGCTTGAAAAGAAGTTTATTTGTTCGAGTGTATCTCTATGGGGTGCACCTGTTTTGTTGGTTAAAAAGAAGGAAGGTTCTATGAGGTTGTGTGTTGATTATAGACAACTGAACAAGGTAACTATTAACAATAAGTGTCCACTTCCAAGGAGTGATGATTTGATGGATCAGCTGGTTGGTGCCTATGTTTTCAGTAAGATTTATTTGAGGTCTGGTTATGATCAGATTCGTGTGAAAGTTGAGGATATTCATAGGACTGGTTTTAGGGTAAGGTATTGTCACTATGAGTATTCTGTAATGCCATTCGGTGTGACAAATGCTCCTAGTGTGTTTATGGAATATATGAATAGGATTTTTCATGAGTATCTGGATCAATCTGTTGTTGTGTTCATTGATGATATTCTAATTTATTTTAAAAGTGAAGAGGGTCATGCTAAGCATTTGAGGATTGTGTTATCTGTGTTGAAAGAGAAGAAGTTGTATGCTAAAATTTCTAAGTGTGAGTTTTGGTTGAAGGAAGTGAGTTTTCTTGGGCATGTGATTTCGAGGGTGGTGGTATTTTTATGGATCCTTCAAAGGTTGAGGCGGTATCTCAATGGGAAGCTCTGAAATCTGCTTTTGAGATTAGAAGTTTTCTTGGTTTGGCTGGTTATTATCGTAAGTTTATTGAAGGTTTCTCTAAGTTGGCGTTACCTTTGACGCAATTGACAAGGAAAGGTCATTCTTTTGTTTGGACTTTGCAGTGTGAAGCTAAATTTCAAGAGCTTAAGAGAAGGTTAATGATCGCTCCTATTTTGATTTTGCCTAATTCGGCAGAACCATTTGTGGTGTATCGTGATGCTTCATTGATGGGTTTAGGAGGCGTGTTGATGCATAATGGAAAAGTGGTAGCTTATGCTTCGAGGCAACTTAAAGTTCATAAGAGGAATTATTTGACGCATGATTTAGAGTTGGCCGCGGTTGTGTTTGTTTTGAAGATTTGGAGGCATTATTTATTTGGTTCGAGATTTGAGGTGTATATCGATCATAAGAGTTTGAAGTATCTGTTTGATCAGAAAGAGTTGAATATAAGGCAAAGAAGATGGTTGGAATTCTTGAAGGATTATGATTTTAGTTTGAATTATCATTCGGGTAAAGCGAATGTAGTAACTGATGCTTTGAGTAGGAAGTCTTTGCATGTGTCGATGTTGATGGTACGGGAGTTAGATTTGATTGAGAAATTTTGAGATTTGGGTTTTGTTTGTGAAGTGAATTCATCTTGTGTTAAGCTTGGTATGTTAAATCTTACTAGTGGTATTATGGAAGAGATTCAAGAAGTTCAGAAATTCGATTTGGTTTTGGTTGATAAGATCATATAGATCAATCAAGTTCGAGGTGGTGATTTTCGAATCGATGAGGATGGTATCATGAGGCGTCGTGATAGAGTTTATATTCCTGATGTTGAGGATTGGACGAAGAGAATTCTTGATGAAGGACATCGTAGTGGCTTGAGTATTCATCCTAGTGCTACTAAGATTTATCAAGATTTGAGGAAGTTATTTTGGTGGTCAGGTATGAAGAAGGATATTGTAGAGTTTGTGTATTCTTGTTTAATCTATCAGAAGTCTAAGGTTGAACATCAGAAACCATCTGGCTTATTCCAGTCATTATCCATTCCCGAGTTGATGTGGGATAGCATTTCTATGGATTTTGTTTCTGGATTTCTGAGGACTCCGAGTAGGCATGATTCTTTTTGGGTTATTGTGGATAGATTGAAAAAATATGCTCACTTTATTCCAATTTTGATGGATTATCCTATGAAAAAGTTTGATAAGTTTTATATTGAGAAGGTTGTGAGTTTGCATGTTGTTACTTCGAGTATATTTTCAGATAGAGATCCGAGGTTTACTTTGCATTTTTGGGAAGGTTTGAAAAGTGCCTTGGGTAATAAGTTGTGTTTGAGTTCCGCATATCATCCGCAAACTGATGGTCAAACTGAAAGGACAATTCAATCATTGGAAGATCTTTTGAGAGCTTGTGTTTTAGATCATGGAGGTGCTTGGGATAGATATTTTCCTTTGATTGAGTTTACCTATAACAATAGTTTTCATTCTAGTATTGGAATGACTATGTTTGAAGCTTTGTATGGAAGAAGGTTGTAACACGGTGGGAGAACTGGCTTGTTTGTTTTGCGTTTTATCGCAAATGTTGTGGATAGCAAGAGTCGCCACCGACTTTTCTTTTATCCAATAAAGGAAAGGTGAAAAGAACAGGAAATACCTTTTATCGATTCTGAGTTCGGGAGGTAATTATGAAAAGGGAAGGTATTAGCACCCTTTCCATTTGTAGTTATCTACGGGCTCTTAATTGCTTAGGATACCTTAGTAATTCGTAGGGACGATCATCACTTATTCGTAGGCAACAACCGAGGGAAGAGATCATATATTCATAGGCAACATCGAGGGTCATCGAGGGACTATCATCTTTATATCAAAGGGACTATGATGATGTTATTCGTGAGCGTCTTTGCTAATGGTACCCCTACGTTTGAGGGACATGACCATGTTATCTTTGAATTAGAGTTATCTAAAGGTTGATTTTAGTCATGCCATACAAACCCTAGTTAACAAACATCTAATCAGGGTATATATACAGTTTATAAGAGATTGCGGAATGTAAAAGTGCGGAAAACAAACCTGTTATATCCCAAAATTTTCCCTCCTATTTTTCAAGACAGTCCACATCTCCATACACAAGAATTTCTCAAGGATTGACCAGATGAACCCCCTCTCAAGCAATCAACCCACAACTAGGGTTTTTATTCTCTCAAGTCAGAGATGAGTTCTAATGTTTCAAGTGGTCATCATACCTCCTCATATGTCTCAAGGTATCACCATGTCAAGTTTCAAGCCTCACAGCTCAAGTTTGCTTAGTCAATTGCTCAGATGGTTGAAAATTAGTTGTATTGGACAAAAAGTCAATTGTGGTCAACATACAGTCAAACTTCGTAATTTTTTGTCAACATCAAGATCTTGAAGTCACATTCACCATTTGATCAAGGGTTGATCGTGATTCATTAAGAAAACTCTAGATTTGGTCAAAAGTCAAAGTTTCCAAATTAAGGTTTCTTAGGGAAAAGTCACCAGAACTTTGACCAGGCATAACTTTCACATACTTTATTAGAAAATTTTCCACCAAGGCTCATTTTAAAGAGAATTCAATTATATACAATGTCATGTATCACAAGCTTTGGCCAAAAATTCTTCATTTGAGAGTTATGGATCAAGATATTATAGGTCCTCCTAAAAGTCAACGAAAAGTCATCTTTTTGCAAAGAAGTGTACATGAGCATGGAAACTTCAATGAATATGAAACCAAAAAGAGTGTTTAGAGGACATCTTGAGATTTATATTTTGACTTGCTTGAGGTCCAAGCAAGTCAAAATAGTTGTTCGAAATATATTAGATTGGCAAGGAATTGAATGAGATTGAACCCAAAAAGGCAATATTTGGTGCAATTCCAAATCAAATATTTTCTCATTGAAATCATATATTTTCTCCACATCCTTGACCTATTTTCCACCCTCTATATATACACAAGATTTCCATATGCCAAGAGGACGAAATTTGGCAGCCAAGAACCCTAACCTAACACAAAAAATCTGTGAGTTGCAAGGCATTGGCAGACCAGGTTTTGCTTCAATTCAAGCCATTCCCAGCATTCAAACAGCTTCCTGGTGATCCTCTGATCTGTTCCAGCCATTTACAATTGATCAAAACATCCAGAATCCATAAATCACAATCACGGTTTGCTCAATATTTTTCAAAATCAATTTCAATGATTCATGCATATTTAACTTAATTCGGGTGCATGTTTGTGTTTGTCATGATGTTTGCAAGCTATCTGGATCATTTAATCTGAGTTTAAGTGCATGAACATGAATCTACCATTGTTAGGGTTTAGAGCTCAGAATTAGGGCTTTATGAATCATGTAAAATTAGACGAAACCAATGGCACCTTCATGCTCAGGGGGTCAAAACGAATCGATCCATGGTCTCCCAACAAATTTATTATGCATATTTTTTATTTTTGAAAAATTGCAGGTTTGTAGTGACATACAAAAGCGTCGGTATAGGCTTACCCACGAAAAGTCATGGATAATGTCTGTGGGAATTTCAAATCGCGGACGATGAACCTAGCGTGCACATTTTTTTAATTTATATTTTAATTTCATTTTTAATATATATTAATTTTGTTTCGTTTACTAACAAATAAAGCAGTTAGCTCAGTTGGCAAGGGAGACGCGCGTTTGACTTTAGGGGCAGGGGTTCCATCCCTGGCTACCCGAATTCTTTTTTGCCTTTTTGCAAAACTAACATATTTTCTATTTTCTTATTTATTTTAAATTTTCTTTCAATTTCCTTTCAATTTCTTTCTTCAATTAATTTCTTTTAAAAATATTTTTAAAAATACCACAAAAATCACAAAAAATATTTTATTTTCAAAATTAGGTTAGAAAAATATTTATTTTATTTTTGGCATAAAAAATTATTTTATTTTTCTTTCATTTTAATTAATTGTTAATTAACCATTAAATTAACTTTTAATTTCTTTTTCACACTAAAATTAATTTCAAAAAATATCAAAAAAAAACTTTTACAATTAGGTTTTAGATATTATTTCCCATTCTTAAGACATTTTTTCTCCAATTTATTTACTTTATTTCGCATTTAAATTCAAGAAATCGATGTATAGGTCGCAAGGTTATTTTGTAATAGCGTAGATTTACTTTTCTCGCAATTTACTTTTTGCACCTATATTATGCAACTGCCGCAAAGCCATGTAATAGCGTAGGACATTTACTTTCCGCACCTTTACTTTTTGCACCCTATAATTGTATATATTTAACTGCTAGTAACTAGGGTTTGTATTGCAAGGCTAAAAGCAATCTTATACAACCCTAATATTCAAGATTAAATATCTGAACTTAACACACTCTATCACACTTGCACCCCCTTAGGGTATCCTCTCTTGTTGCCTTTCGAATACAATGGTTATGTCCCTCGAACATAGGGGTACCATTATCAAAGTCCCTCGATTCAAAATCATCACAAAGATCATAGTCCCTCGATGACCCTCGATATTGCCTACGAATATATGATCTCGTCCCTCGGTTGTTGCCTACGAATAAGTGATGATCGTCCCTTCAATTTGCTAAGGTATCCCTTCATGTTGCCTTCAATGACCATACTGAAATTCTGGCAACAGATACTTAATGTCAAGGAGAATGTTATGACACCGGTATCTGACAAACTATTTAGCAATCTGAATAATAAATTAAAAACAGTAAAGAAGACAATCAATTGTTAACCCAGTTCAGTGTGTAACTACACCTACATTTGGGGGCTACCAAGCCAGGGAGGAAATTCACTATAAGAGGTATTAATTTAGGAATAAACCAAACAGTTTATCTCCTTCACTTAAGACCTACCCAATGCAACTTCAATCTAAGTCCCACTTAGACCTGAGTTCCTACTCAATCCCCCTCAATCACAGCAGTGATACTAATCTAATGATTAATAGAATTGTGAAGACATTCTTCAATAAACATGCTTGATTTTGCTTCAAAGCTTTAATCAAGAGACACAACACTCGTGCTTCAAAGCTTTGAGTGACAAACTACCCTTACAACCAAATCCTACTCCAAGGCACTTATCCAAAGATAATTGCTTGACTCACAAGAATTACTCATAACACAATTACAATCTGCCTTTTTGATTTTCTCCAAAAGCGCAGCTAACAACATAAGGGTTTGTTAGATAATATAGAAGCAGTATAGACTTCATCTTGGGCTTCCACAAATATAGCCAGGGTTAACCAAAGTTAACCTTAGGACTTGGTCTTTACAACATAACAAATTAGGGTTAAACAAAGTTAACCTAATGTCCACGTGAGCATATGATCCAAACATATTAATCCACATCAGAACAACCCAACAGAGTCCTGAAAGCTCTTAGGAAATACAAATCTGCACAACAACTTATTCAGTACAGGATGTCTTAACATTGGTCATGACATCTTACATCCTGCTCACTAAACTTGCAGAATCCAGTGCATCTGATCATAGCATAATCATTATGTTATGCAATCATATTGAGCTGTACTTGTAGAACATTCCTTCTGCAGAATTTATCTTCAACCCAGAATGTCATGACATCAGTCAGGACATTGTCATAATCTGGTTTTACCAAAAATTACAACCAACATAAAAACACTTACACATACGATGACCCAATGATTTTCCTTTCACATCCAACGTATAAAGTTACCTACCAACTAATGATATGGATAGCCTTATTCTAAAGGAGCAGGAAAATAATAAGAAATGACGACTCTGAGTAGGTAAATAAGACTCTATTGCTTGCTCCAATCAACAAATACTTTTCACACCTCACACTTTTTTTCAAAAATACTTTCAAAAACACTTTGTATACATTCCAGCGAGAATCATTACAAAATTAAACATTTTCCAAACATTTCCGAACACTTCGTATACATTCCAACGAGAATCATTACGAAGTCTAAGCGAAATGTCTTTCAAAATACTTTTCAAACTACACAAACACATAAAGAAAATTTTCAAAAGTGAGCTAAGCAATTAATATCCCGTAGATAATTACGGATGGAAAGGGTGTTAATACCTTCCCTTTTCATAATTACCTCCCTTACTCAGAATCTAAGAAGGCCTTTCCTTATTTTTATTCACCTTCCATTTATTTGATAAAGAAAAGTTAGTGGCGTCTCTTGCTATCCGCAACATTTGCAATAAAACGCAAAACAAACAAGTCAATTCTCCCACCGTGTTACAAAACTGGAGACTCTACCGGGGAACACCCAAAGAGAGGATACCTTAGGGTTTTAGATCACTTTTATTGCTTTTTGTTTGCTTTGTCTGCTTTAATTCTAAGTGTTGGTTAGGTATTATATTTGTGGGGGATCCTACACCCGGATCTAGTTTTCCTTAGGTAAGTAGCAATAGATCATCGCGACTGTCCGACATAGACCGAAACGGTTAAAATGATGGCTACGGTTAGTGTGGCACTTTGGATGTCCTAATAATCCTCATGTTCAGTTGAAGAAATATTTGAAATCTGTGTGGTGTAATAAGCTCTAACTCAACATTAGAACCCTAATTGACCCATCTTGGCCATTTGAAGGTAGTGAGATAATCGGCTTTGGTGCAGACTGAGGTTGGTTGATACTCGATGCTATGCTCATTGAGATTCGACTTTCAGGATGTTTTAGTCGACCATTTGGTAGCCATACTGTAATAAAGCCTGCAAGAAAGATCCATGATATGAGATTCCTAGAACTCGATTACTATTATAGGACAGGTTGAACCAACTTAAACTCCGGTAGGATAGACACCTATTCCTCATTTAAGACTTAAACCTAGGGATATTGTGTGAATTGCTTGTGCTTGCTATTTAAACATGACATCATAAGATCTTAAGATCATATCATCATATTATTTCTAACCATTTCAAGGACCTAGGGATTTATCTTCTCTCTGTGCTGTAGGGTTATGGCTTCCAGGAAGACTATCCGAATCAACTTTGTGGGTATACCTTCTCAACTTAAGGAGTTAGTCTCAGAAATTCCTGATCGCGCTCAGTTCATCAAAAGGCATGATTATCAGTTGGTACCTACAATGGAAGAGTTCTCTAAGCTACTTGGGATACCCATTCTTGATCAGATACCTTTAACTGGTTTAGAAAAAAGTTCTGAGGTTTGAAGACATCGCATCAGCGTGCGTTACATCTAAGGTGGCCAAACATTGAAGACAATTGGGAAAAAAAGAAGTGGAGTTAAGGGTTTTCTTGCTAAGTTTCTAATGAAGAAAGCTCGAGAGTTCTTAAAGGCTATAAGTTTCCACGCTTTTGAAGACGTTTTGGCCTTGCTAATCTATGGTTTGGTGCTATTTCCTAACCCAGATCAATTCATAGACGTGGGTGTCTCTACTTATAAAAGGAATTCACTTTCATTGAGTGATGTGGAGAATTCCTTAATGTACCACTCCTTGGCATAAGGCGAGGTACCACTTAACCCTTCTCTGGCGTTACAACATTATGGTTATGCTCGAAGAGACGGTCCTTGTGATATACTTATTCAAGGCATTATATTTGACTACGACAACGATCTCCATGGTTATCATCAAAGATTTGTGCACCCTTGGGGCATGGTGAAGAAGAATGATACTATAACACTCGAGGCCGAAGAAGGCGGGGGTGGTTACACCGCATGGAGGATGGTCGCCACATCGGAATGAGAGAAATCCTAAGACTATGCAGGTATGAGACTGCATGGTTGAAGGAGGCTTATATGGATTAATTGGTACTACCTATACCAAAAAGATGCATCTTCTTTTCGGGAGCCTGTTCCATAAGAACTCCATAGCGTGCTTAACTTGGAGTAGTATTAGGATGGGTGACCTTTTGGGAAGTTTCCCAAAGCATGCTGAAAAGACTCGTGTTGGTTTGTGGGGTCAGTCGGTAATCCTGAAGCCAGTCTGGGGCGTTACAAATGGTATCGGAGTCATACCTCTCCCACTACGAAGTGGTTCGAGGACAAACCATGCAGAAGCTGGTGGGCATGTAACACCCGGGACCAAAGAAGGCGGGGGTGGTTACACCGCATGTAACACTGGAGGCCGAAGAGGGCTAAGAGTGGTTGCCACATCAAAATGAGAGGGATTCTGAGACTGTGCAGGTATGGAACTGCATGGTTTAAGCATGGCTTATAAGGATTAATTAGTACTACCTATACCAACAAGATGCATCTTCTTTTTGGTAGCCTAACCATAAGAACTCCACAGTTAAACGTTCTTGCCTTGGAGTAGTATTAGGATGGGTGACCTTCTGGGAAGTTTCCCAGAAACCATGCGAGTGAGGCCAAAGCATGCTGAAAAGACTCATGTTGGTTTGTGGGGTCAATCGATAATCCTGAAGCCAGTCTGGGGCGTTATAAATGGTATCAGAGCCAGACCTCTCCTAGTATGATGTGGTTCGTGGAAGAACCATGCGGAAGCTGGTGGGCATGTAACACCCGAGTCCAAAAGAAGGCGGGGGTGGTTACACCGCATGGAACACCTGAGGCCGAAGGAGGCAAGGGTGGCCGCCACATAAGAACTCCATAGTTAAACATGCTTGGCTTGGAATAGTATTAGGATGGGTGACCTTACTTCCCAGAAGGTCACAATCTTCCTCATCATCGTCTTCGGCCTGGTAGATCGGATTATCAAAGTTATATTTAGAAATAGTAGAGTCGTTATCGATAGGATCCAGAGTGAATATGGATCTTGTGATACGGTGAACTGACTTTGTAGGAATTTTGTATCCAAATATGCGGATAGCAAGAGTCGCCACCGACTTTTATTTTTATCCAATTAAGGGAAGGTAAAAGTAACAGAAAAAGACCTTCGTTAGATTCTGAGTTCGGGAGAATGGTTATGAAAAGGGAAGGTATTAGCACCCCTTTCCATCCGTAGTTATCTACGGGCTCTTAGTTGCTCTAGATCACTTTTTTAAAATTGCTTTCTGTGTGTTTGACAAAAAAATGTTTTGAAAGAGGCATTTCTCTTTGACTTTGTAATGACTCATGTAGGAGTGTATACAAGGTGTTCGGAAATGTTTTTGTTTTGAAAAGAATTTGAACTTGAAAAGAGTGTGTGTGAAAAGCATTTGGTTTAGAGCAAGCAACTAAAAGACTTATTTACCCACCTTAATTGGTCGTTTTATTTATCGCTCCTTTAGAATAGCGCTAGCCATACCATTAGTTAGTAGGTAGCTCCATTCGGATGTAAGCGGACATTCGAAGGGACATCGGATGGTCATAGAAGGCAACTTGTAGGAAGTATCCTAGCACATTCGGGGGACTATCATCATTTTCGTAGGCGACAATCGAGGGTCAAGATCATGTATTCGGAGGCGACATCGTGGGTCTTATGATCTTTGTATCGAAGGGACTATGATGATTTGTTTGGAAGGCAACGGTGCTAGAATACCTCTACGCTCGAGGACATGACCATTTTGAATTGTAAGGCAACGAGAGAATTACCCTAAGGGTGCGTGTGAAAGAAGTGTGTTGATTTTATATTTTATCTTGAAGTTAGTGGGCTATGTTCAATTTTAGTCTTGCCATACACGCCTAATTACTAGCAATTTATAGGGTGCGCAAAGGTAAATGTCCTACGCTATTACAAGGCTTTGGGGCAGATACATAATTTAAAATGCAGAAAATAAAATCCTAAATTAAACTATTACATCCCGTATACAATTACATTATTGAAAAATAAAATAAAAACGGAAGGATCGTCTGAATCGGATTAACCTGTGAAACGAACGAGAAATCGGAAAATATGATGAAATCGAAATAAGAGAAAATGTTAGGAAAAATACAAATTTTAAATTGAAAAAAAAAATGACATGCTGGAAATAATGTAAACATGCTAAAATAAATTTTTGGGATTTTTTAGATGCATTTTAGTAATTAAAAATGAATTTACAATGATTTAAATGCAAAATTATAAATAAATATAAATATGCATGCAAAAGTATGTTTTTTAATTTATTAAATTAAATAAAGATTTTTAAAAAATAAATGCAAAAGGAAAATTATTTTTGACAATTTTTTAATGCATAAATAAAATGTGGAAATTAATTAAAATATAATGCAAAATATTAGAATATAAAAAATATGAAGAAAACTGAGTTTGGAAAAGAAAATAGCAAAACTGATCCCTGACTGGTTCGAACCCGTGACCCTTGAGGGCATCTGGAAACAGTGAGAGCCTTTACCGCTACGCCATGTGTGCCTTCGTGTTTGAAAACGGAGTGAGTGGACTTTCACACGCGTCGTCCTTCCATTGCCTCAAGCTCGCGCCAATTCATCGTCTTCTTTGTTTCAAATATTCAAAAGCTTGCGTCGGCCTTCCTTCGACGCTACAAGCCCTGGCTACATGGAAAATCAAGCACAAATAATATAAATGCATTGTAAATACATGGTTCGATTCCAGGCATCGTTCCGAATTCATTGGTCATGGTCTCATGGTCCAATTTTCCCTGTTTGAAGAAACCCTAATTCGAAACCAGAAAACCTAGCCATGGTGATTTTCGTTCCAGGTCACTAAAACGCAATTGGGCTACCCAGATAGTTTGCAAACTTGATGCTGATCATGAATAAACAATCAAAAAGTGTTAATAATGCGTAAAAAACAGAAATCGATTTTGGAAAAACAAGAACAAACCGAAATCGTATTTGCTCGATTCTTGATGCTTTTGAGTGATATAAGAGTCTGGATCGATTCTGGAGATGCCAAGGAATGTGTTTGACACCTTAGAATTGATTGAAAACGGCTGGAGGAAGGGTTGCTAGTAGCTTGAAGAACACGGTTTTTTGGCTCTAGGTTAGGGTTTCTTGAGGCAATTTTTTCGTTCTCTTTTGATTGGTATGCATCAGGTATAAGTACTGGATGGATTTGGGATCATTATTGGCAAGAATCAATCACCATTCAATGAAAATCAAATTTGATTTTTGTATAAAATCAAATTTTCAAAACTTGATCAATTCCAATCCAATCTTGCCATTTTTGTCAAATTTCGAAATTTGCTGGACTTTGGTGAGTTTCTTGAGTCTCAAGGAAGGAATAAAATCAATCTTTCAATTAATTTTGATTTTATAATTTATTTTAAAATTTAATTTGTATTTAAATGAATAAATTCAAAATTAAATAGAAAAATAAATCAAAAATTCATGGCATTGGGCTTGGATATTCCTAATTGTATGAGGAATAAGTTTGGATGAAGAAAAAGCAAGCCCATTTGCAAAAAAATTGATTTTTAGAAGTATCTCTCTTTGTGCATTCTTTCAAAATTGCCCAACTTGTGAATGGTGTATCTTGCTCAATTTTCCACATTTTTGAGTGTTCTTGGACTTTTTGGAAAGCTCTAAGAGTCCTCTAACCAACCTTTTTGGTCTCATCTCAAATGGAGTTACCATGCTCAATATATCTTCAAAGAAAAAAGTTGACTTTTTGTTGACTTTGAAAATGGCCTGTAATGTTTTGAGCTATACCTCTCAAATGAAGCATTTTTTGGACATTCTTGTGAGACATGAAGTTGTAGAGAATTGAATTTCTTCAAAATGAGCTTTGGTGGGAAAATTTCGAGAAAGTATGAGAAAGTTATGATCACCAAAGTTCATTGACTTTTCACCTAGAAACCCTAATTTAGAAAGTTTGACTTTTGAGCAAATCTTGAGTTTTCTTGATGAATCATGATCAACCCTTGATCAAATGATGAATGTAACTTCAAAATGAGGATGTTGACCAAAAATTATGAAGTTTGATGTATGTTGACCATGTTGACTTTTGTCCAATACAACCGATTTTCAACCATCCGAGCAATTGTTTGAGGAAACTTGACTTGTGAGGCTTGAAACTTGACATGGAGAATATTTGAAGCATATGAGGAGGCATGAAGACCATTGGAGATGTTGGAAGTCCATCTTACCGAGAGATACCAAACCCTAGTTTGGGTTGATTGTCTAGAGAGTTTGTCGATCAACTCTTGAGGAATCCTTTATGATGTATGAAATCTCTTGAGTAGATGGAGGGCAAATTTTGGGTATGACAACGCCCTGCTCAATCTTCTTGTCTGAAGGTTAGATTGACACGCTTGTCTTTCGTGAC
Organism: Vicia sativa; assembly: GCA_021764765.1. Lineage (NCBI taxonomy): Eukaryota > Viridiplantae > Streptophyta > Magnoliopsida > Fabales > Fabaceae > Vicia > Vicia sativa. The sequence goes on from CM038792.1 coordinate 260,654,015, forward strand.
CTGAGGTGGAAGATGATTGAACACCGAGTACACCGAAAATTTGCACTGTGAGACGGAATGGGCTTACGATGCCATTTGGAGAAGTCAAGACACTGGGAATGAGTCGTATGCTAGACTCGAGGATGTCGATAGGAGAGTTGACGGGGATGGGCTTAAGATGCCATCTCGAAAAATCGATGCCGGGGAATGAGCCGTACGCTAGGCTCTGTAGTCGTTCCTGGAAGGAGCATGGAGATGGGCTTAAGATGCCATCCGAGGGAGTCATACGTTAGTCTTCGTGTTCATTTTTGAATGAAGTTATTGGTTTGTATTGATTTTTAACCATATATGCAGCATTCGAAAGTGAAGCATGTTGATAAGTAGTCGAAGATGGGCTTAAGATGCCATCCAAGGTAACTGAGTCGTATGCTAGACTCGTGGTTCTTTGCCGATAATCGGAATCGAATAAATCTTTGTCTTGATTACTCCGAGGGAGATTGTAGTTGGCAAAATGTGGATAGCTTCGTTGTGCATCGGTAGATCCATTGCTGCTTATCGGAGGATAACCGGGCGGTCTTCGGATAGTTTTCCGTCGGTCGGGGCTTAATCTCGACCCGTCGAGGACAACCAAGGGTGGTCTTTCGATAGTTTTCCGTCGATTGGGCTTAATCTCGACCACCGGAGGAGGACAACCAAGGCGGTCTTTCGATAGTTTTCCCGGTTCGGGCTTAATCTCGACTTGTTTGCGCGTATGATACCTATTTTGGAGAAAACAAGAGGGACTTTGATAGAATATTGGTTAGTTTTATGCAAAGTATGATGCATGACAGTGTATATGAATGATAGATGCATGAATTGAGAAATATATGAATGATAGATGTTGTGGTATTTCAAAACATATCCATCTTGAAGAAGATGCGGATGTTCTGTTTGAAGATTTCTGACTCCTGTTTGGGGAATTGAGTAGGTGAGAACCCCGCTTTTGAAGGAGAAGAAAGATATCCGGGATTCCTCCGATGCGCTATCTGACCAAGTCTTGGGCCTAGATATTGTTGAGGAAGGTAGAAATTTGAGAAGCTCGTTGTTGGAGATCTCACATATAGACCCTGCTGAGGAGAACCTGGGAGGCGATCCGTTGGGGACCTTGTATGTAGATCCTGCTGAGGAAATTTAGGAGGCGCCCATGGGGTCCCGAGTGTAGATCTCACCGAGCATTTGATAGTTGTCGAAACTCGTTAGAAGAGTCGAATCCGTTGTAATCCCAGCTGGGAATGAAGATGTAGTTCCGATGCACTATCTCGACCAAGTTTTGGTCCGATACCGCGGGGAAAAAGGAAAGGATCGAGAGATGTCCGGGGATAAATACTTTGACTGGGGTGAGGTGTTACCGCTGAGACCGATGTAACTTTACTTAGTCGAGTAGAATTGCTGCTCGGGATTCCCTTTGCTCGCGGGAAGTTGTGTTGTGAGTGACACCTTTGCAGGATCATGCTGTGGGAATGCTTTGGTGACTTTCGTCGTCGTCCCAATTCGGAGCTCGTAGTAAGTACTTTTGTATATTCACTTTTCGTATGTTTGTGATTAGATTCTTATTGTCAAATGCGATAGTCATTCAAAACAAACGTTGGACTTATTGCAAATAACAACAATGTAAATTGTAAAGAGAAAGAAGCTTATGCTTATTTGAAAGGTGGCGTGGCCAAGTAGTTTATACACAAGAAAAGTAAAAGCTATCGAAACAATCTCGTTAAGTTCCAACTATGCTAGTACTCATATTTCGACTATCTCATCTCCTTGTCAAGAGAAAGTGAGTGAATTGATCTTCGCCATTTGAATCTTGAATGCTGATAGTAGTCTAGAAGCAACATAGCCGTACGCTTAAATCCCTAACTTTTTCCTAGACCGCCCTTTCGGGTTTTCAGTCTACCGGGATACCCTTTCTTGCCCAAGCCGCCTTTTCAGGTTTTCGACTTGCCGGGTGTACATGTTTTGCATATATCCTTAATTTTTGCCCGAACCTTTTTGGTTCGCCAGGATGCCCTTATTTTTGCCTAGGTTCGTCGACCTAGCGGGTCTCTTTATGCGTAGTATTTTTTGACTATGTCTCGCTCATGTGGTGTGGAAGTCTTCACCATCCATGGTGCTAAGTATCATAGCTCCGCCGGAAAATACTGTCTTGACTACAAACGGTCCCTCGTAGGTGGGAGTCCATTTGCCCCTGGGATCACCTTGTGGAAGAATGATGCGCTTGACTACTAGGTCACCAATTTGATAGACTCGGTGCTTGACCTTCTTGTTAAATGCTCTGATCATTCGTTTCTGATAAATCTGTCCATGGAATATGGACGCGAGTCGTTTCTCATCAATCAAGTTGATCTGGTCAAGCCGTGTCTAAACCCAATCATCTTCACCTAACTCTGCGTCCTGGAGGACTCTGGTTGAGGGTATCTGAACCTCGATGGGTAAGACGGCTTCCATTCCGTATACGAGAGAAAAGGGGGTTGCCCCTGTGGATGTTCGTGCGGTAGTGCGATAACCATGAAGAGAAAATGGTAACATCTCAGGCCAATCTTTGTAAGTCACTGTTATCTTCTGTATAATCTTTTTAATGTTCTTGTTGGCGGCTTCAACTGCGCCATTCATCTTAGGCCGATATGGAGAAGAATTGTGATGCTTGATCTTGAATTGCGTGCAGAGTTCAGTGATCATCTTGTTGTTGAGATTAGAGCCGTTATCTGTGATAATCCTTTCGGGAGTGCCATACCGATGATAAGGTTATGTTTGATGAATCGAGCCACAACATTCCGGTAATGATGCGAACGAGGTCGCTTCTACCCACTTGGTGAAATAGTCAATTGCCACAAGGATGAAACGATGTCCATTGGAAGTCAGGGCTTGATTTCTCCGATCATGTCAATGCCCCACATTGCAAAAGGCCAAGGAGAAGTTAAAACATTCGAGGTACCGAGGTACGTACTTTGTCGGCATATATCCGCACTTCCGACAAGATCGAGCATACGGTGACAATCGCCTTCCATGGTGGACCAATAGTAACATGTTCTCAAAATCTTCTTAGCCATGGTGTGTCCATCGAGTGAGTACCAAATGCTCCGTAACTCTTCCATGATACGCATTGTTGCTCGTCTACGCAATGAGTAAGCACAAGTCGTGGTTGCGCTTGTATAAGATGTCGTTCGAGAAAGAATTTGGAAGCGAATCTTCTCATGAACTTTATCATTAATGTATGCCCTCTGGATATTCCCGAGCCTCAAGATACCTCTTCACATCGTAGTACCAAGTTTTCTTCTCGTATCAAGCTCACAACAATATGCGGTTCGTCAAACTTCTCAATGATGATCCGGGAGCCTCGTTGTCCCATCTAACCTTGAACATAGACGACATAGTAGCCAATGCCCGCCAACCGATTCTCTTCTCGTGGAATATGATCAAAAGTAATCTCTTCAAGTAGGGTCAAACTCTAACATGCTCTCGATACGGAATGAGATTCGGATGCTCGATCCCACTCGCCTTTATCCGATCGATCACTAAAGCCGAGTCTCCATACACTTGTAAGAACTTGATTCTTAAGTCAATAGCATTTTAAGACCCATGATGCACGCTGACTCCATGTTGTTAGTGCAATCGAAACATAATCTGGTGAAAGGAGTATGTCCACTGTAGGGATGTAATGATGGCGCCAATGCCATTGCCAAGCGTTGAGGCTCCATCAAAGACCATAGTCCATCGATCCTTGTTCGTGTCCTTCGTCCCTCGGCTTCACAATCGACTAGTAAAACATCTTCGCTCGAAATTAACCGATAGATCGATAGTCATCTACGATGAGCCAAATGATCGGCTACTACACTTCCTTTGATCGCTTCGAGAAGTGTACCGGATGTCGATTCGGTCAAGGTCATTTGCCATCTTGCTATTCTTCCGAGAGAGTGGTTTCTCAAAGATGTATTTTATCGGATCCATCTTGAAATCAACAAAGTAGTGTGAGTCAACATATACTGCCTTAGTCGAGCCAAGCCAAAGCGTTGCAAGTTTTCCGAGTCGTGAGTATCTTGTTTCACAGGTAAACTTTTGCTAAGGTAGTATATTGCATGCTCTTTTCGACTGCACTCGCCATGTTGCCCCAACACACACCCCATTGAGTTCTCCAACACCGCAAGTACATGATAAAAGGTCTTCCTTCAAGGGCGGCATCGATAGGAGGATTCAAGGTACTCCTTGATTTTGTCAAAAGCGATCCGCAATCGCCATTCCATTCCACTACTTGATCTTTCTTTAGTAACTTAAAGATTGGCTCACAAGTAGCAGGTGTGCAATGAATCGCAATGTAGTTCAATCGACCCAAGAAACCTCGACTTCCTTCTCGGTGGAGCCGGCATCTCTTGAATAGCTTTAACCTTGGCGGGATCAACTTCAATACCTTTACCACTGACAACAAACCCTAGGAGTTTTCCGGATCTGACTCCAAAGGTGCACTTGTTAGGATTAAGCCTCAACTGTACTTCTTCAACCTATCAAACAATTTCGCAAATGACCAAGATGTTCTTCTTCACCGTGGATCGAGCTATCATGTCGCCGACGTAGACCTCTATCTCGTGATGAATCATGTCATGAAATAATGTCACCATAGCACGCGATAAGTGGCGCTGCGTTTTTAGTCCGAACGGCATAACCTTGTAGTAGAAAGTGCCCCACTGTAACAAAAGTAGTCTTCCATGTCTTGTGAGCCATTTTGATCCGATTGTAACCGAGAAACCATCCATAAAGGAGAAGACCTTGTCGGTGTTGTCAACCGTAACATCAATATGAGGAAGTGGAAAATCATCTTTCGGACTTGCTTTGTTTAGATCTCTCGTAATCCACACACATTCGTATTTTGCCATCTTTCTTAGGTACGGTACCACATTTGCAACCCATCGGGATAAGAGGTGATGTAAGAACCCGCTGAACTGTTTCATAACTTCGGCTTTGATCTTTTCTCGACATCTCGGACGATACGATTTAACCTTCGCTTTTACCGAGAAAACCCTTTTTGCGGAATCGTGTACCACAATATCAATGTCTAAACCCGCATGTTCGTATGACCAGCAAAACCTCAATATAGTCTCGTAGCATCCGAACCAACCTTTCTTTAACACTGCTCAAGACCTCCTATCTTGATCTCTTTTCTGCCTTCGCAAGACTCCAAATTCACAACCTCAACTTTCTTCGTGTGGCTGTATAACTCGCTTCTTCTTCAGTAGCGCCTTGCAAGTTCTCCGGCACTTCACAATCTTCCTCACTTCGCCTTCGCTTGGTAGATCGGATTATCAAGTCATATTTAGCATTAGCATAGCATATTAACGAGATTCAAGTGATTCGCAGTTGTATCACGTGTGTGTAAGAAACACATAGCCTTTTGAAGGGTGATAAAGTAAAAGAAAGAAAACAAACAATTGAATGCAAAAGTCCAACGATTTATTAAATGAAAATACGCAATCAATGATAATAACCTCGCGAACGAGCCATGATGCCCTGTAAGGCACTAGGCTTTCAAAGTTTATTGTTCAAAACATAAAGAAATACGAAGCAAAACAAAACAAGAGCAATTACTCGACTAAAGGAGATTGGTATGACGCCTTCGCTTCCAATTGCCGAGCCCATGATCCGAGTCGAAGATCCACTTGCGATGTCGAAGTCGTTGTCGCGCTTTCTATAGCATGGATTCCACTGGCCGATGCGGAAGGGAAGTTGGCCGCACGTCATGGGGCGTATCATCTTCTGACCCTTGATGGTGAAGCCTAAACCAGCCTTGTCGGATTTGAAAGGAAGATCGGGGAGCTGACCCCAAATAGTACTACCTCCTTCTTTAACAGCAGCTTGAGCATCTTTTAGCGAGGCCATCCTAGTCGGAACTTTAGCAACTTCAGGAGTGACGGGAGAGTCAACAGGCATGACTATGGGTATTGTTTCAAAAGCTTGACAGGGAGTCTCGAAGAATTCTCCTTCCATCTCAAGGTAACGGAATGACTGTAGATGACTGACCATATATTCCTCTTCACCACATACTGTAACAACCTTCCCTTTCACCGGTACTTCAGCTTGATGCAGGTGTAATCCGCCCATGTATCCAAGGGCCCAAGTAGAAAGAGTAGGTCGGACGGATGTCCATGACAAAGAAAGTGGAGTCAAAAGTCCGGGAACCGACTTTAACAGTGAGTGAGCTTCCAAGTACCGCTCGCTTAGAACCATCAAAAGCTCTCACAATTATGTCACCGGTCTCGTAACCAACCCTCAACATCAAGTCGATCAAAAGCGCCTTGAGGATATTCAGAGCGTAACCGTGTCAACCAAAACATGAGATAAGTAGTGCCCTTGCATTCAACGTAGATGTGCAAGGCTTTGTTGTGTTTCTTTCCTAAGGAGTCAAATCAAGATCGAGAAGCCTAGGCCGTTGGCAGCCAGCTAGCAATACAAACTTCGAATCGGTCTGGTAGTGTCTTGCGGACATGGGCACTCTTCGAAACTTCACCAAGGCTTAGCATGAGCCTCGAGCACAAGAGCAGAGCAAGCATGGAGATTTTGGACGAGTCTCGTCCCAATTGTTCCACAACATTGTAGTCACTCTTCTTGATAATCTTCAGAATTTCCTCCATTTCTTGTTTGGAGGTGTCTTCAGCAACTTCCTTTGGTACTTCTGGCTGAGCAGGATGAGTTACTGGTTCTTTCCCTCTAGCTTGGGGAATGGGTTGAACAGTTGGAATGCGAGCTGGAGTCGCAGTGTCTTTTGGAGGAGAGATATCTGGAGAGAATACTCTTCCGGTTCTGGTCACCTTACTAGATCCGGTGATGTTGTCAATGTCAGGAATGGTAGCTTTGATGGTTAGATCTTCAATGGTCAGAGGGTCTTGCTTGACACCATGATAGTAAACCTCAGATCCATAATTCCAAGGGATAGCTTTATCGGAGGAATACGGAACTGGCCTCGGAGAAGTGATGATGAGAGGTGCCACTCTAGGCACAGGATCAACAGTGGAAATCCTTATTGTATTAACATCAGCATAATCTTCTGGGAAATCGTCACCCCATTCGGTCGCCTTAACATCTTCAATAGGAATCTTGTAGCTCTCAGGAACAGTGTACTTCACCATGTAATCATACTTTCCACTTGGCTGCCCCAAGGTATCCCACACAAATGGTGTTGTTTCATTCGCATTGTCAATCTTCAACTTAGACATTTCTTCACACAACTTCTGCACAGGTGGTTTCAGAAATAGTATCTCACGGTTATCCATCATGCACTGAACACGCCTTCTCAACTAGCACAACCATCCGCTGGACGGGCACAAACGACATTCTCGGGCATCCCTGGTTGACACCGCTTGCAAAAATTCTTCTTAATACCATCGAGGAATGGTCAAGTCATCTATGTTGAAAACATAAGTATCATCACCAACAACATTGGAACTCTTGTCATGATTAGGCATAGGCGCTGATCACATCTCGAGTCTCAACAGAGGGTCAAACTCAATGCTTAGCTTCAATCATATCTTGAATCTTGTTCTTCGAGCCCAACAATCATCAAGATTATGTCCGGCTATTGGAATGGTAAGCACACTTAGCATTAGGATTGTACTGGAGAGGAGGTGTTGACATTCGAGGAGGATCCTCAAAGTAATCACCGCTTTCAACATGTGTTGCAAGGCTTGCAAAGGCATGTTGATCTTCGTGAACCGCCTTCGTGGTGCTCGCTACGCTGTTGTCTCGCCGAGGTCGCCGATGTAGGATCGAGATCACAACCGCCCCACGATTGAGCGTCGGTCTTGGCTCGGCTTTTCGACCATACACAGATTGGCTTCTTTCTTACCACCAAAAGATCTCTTCGCAGCATTGGAAGATGACTCTACATGAATCTTCCCACTCTTGATACCAGCTTCAATACACTCGCCTGTCAATATTAGCTCGGTGAATCCGGCTGAAGAGTTTCCAATCAGATGATTCAAGAATGGGCCTGTCAGTGTCCCCATGAACATATCAACCAACTCCCTATCGACAAGGGTGGTCGAACTCGCTGCTAGGTCTCTCACTTCGAGCATACTCCTTGAACTTCTCATCACGACCCATAGACATGCTTTGTAGTTGCATGCGAGTGGGTGTCAATTCAGCATTGTACTCATACTGTCTGTAGAAAGCATCAGCCAAGTCACTCCAAGTATGGATACGGTCATTCTCTAACTGATAATACCACTCCAATTGAGTTCCGGACAAACTCTCTTGAAAATAGTGCATCCACAACTTTCATCATCGTGGGATTGATCTTCCGAACATAGGACTTCAAATGCGCTTTAAGACACGCCATCATACTTAGCAAAAGTGGAACTTTGAACTTGGGCGGAATCACAACACCAGAACTAGACTCGATCATCAAAATTTAGCCCGACATCTTCAGTTTTCCACAAAGATTCGACGATCTTCAAGTTGCTTGTACTTGTCATCCTCATCGAGTATTGGCCATTATCATAGTCATTCTCAAGCTCAGCCGACCGCTTCACCATCACCCTTGTTACTTTCCTCAAGATGGACACTTCCTTCAGAGAGCTCAATACGGTGACCACCTTAGGACCACCTTTGTAGCGCCCGCCCATGTTGAGGAGACCAACAACCTTCTTCTTCTTGTTGATGAGCTTCTTCAAATCTTCTTGGCCTTGACCAAGCTAGTGAACATCCGTTGAACCGAGCATTCGAGCTTGAAGATCTTTGACATCTGCTCAAGAGCCATTTCGCTAAAATAAATAGCGAGCAAATGAGAAAACCAATCTCCAATGTACCTGTGATGCAATGTTATGCTATGATATGCAATGTTTATGCGAATGCAATGCAATGTTTTCAAGGACCTTAGAGATTTAAATTTGTTAAACAAGCAATTAACAAACATTTATTAGTACTCTTTTCATTATTCTTTTTCTTTTTAAGTACAAGAGATAGTTCGAAACAATAAAAGAAAACATAAACATCCTAAAGCTCTAAGTCTCCCATGGCGCTTCCTCTTGGTGCCGATGTAGGCGCTGATGCTTCGCCCTCGTGAAGTAGCTTTGTCAACTCTAGCACTTTCTTCTCGCTGCATAGCAGAGCTTCAAAGGTATCCCTCTTCCTTGAGTGAATCCGTGATCTCTTCAAGTCTTCAAAATCGGAGGCATGTCGATGGAGAACAAAGATAGGATTCGTCACCTATAGCAACAGTTCCATAATTACCGTAAACAAAGCGTGAATGGCATCATGAGGTTTTAAGCTCGAGCTCGCACCCATTTGAGGTAAGGTTCCCAAGGAATGGAGTTCGGTGCCCCAAGTCTTGGTATCGCCTTCTTTACCATGCCCCAAGCGTGTATAAACCTTCGCTTGCATTCGAGATCGTGATTGTAGTCGAACACAACATCTTGGAGAAGCATATCATGTGGACCATCTCTTCGAAAACCAAACTGACGTAGAGCTAGAGAAGGGTTGTAAGTGATACCTCCCCTTATACCAAGGAGTGGTACATTAGGGAATTCTCCACAACGCTCAATGAATGTGAAGTCCTTTTGAGAGAAAAGATTCCAACGGATATCGGAATGAGAGAGTGACATCAATCTTTGAGACCATCTCAACCTTTGTTCATTCTTCAAAACTGATGGAGGAAGGTGCGAAATAAACCACCTTGAAAGTAACGGTATGCAACACATGAGAGTTCCTTGTCTCTTAGTAATGCAGTGTGAGAGAATGTAGAATATCTCCAAGTAAAGTAGGCACAGGATTGATCCGAGTTAGGAAATAGAACCAAACCATAAATTAGCAAGGCCACAATGTTCTCAAATGCATGGAAACTCATAACTTGAGGAATTCTCGCTTTCTTAATCAGAACTTGAAAGTAAACCCTTAACTCCGCTTGTTTCCCAATTGGCTTCAATATCTCGAACGCTTAAGATGTAGGGTCGATGCAATGTCTTCGTTAGAAACCTTTTCTAAACCGTAAATGGCATTTGGTCAAGAATAGGTACCCCAAGTAGCTTAGAGAACCCTTCCAAGGTAGGAACCAACCGATAACTGGGAATGTAAAGCAATGGTGTTTCGGTCAAAGAACTGAATAGACATGCATCATATCTTCTTCAAACCGAGATAACCAAATCAAGTAGATAACCATGTCTTTTGATGAACCGAGCATGGTCGGAATTTCAAACCAATTTTCGAGTCGAGAAGGTATACCCATGAAGTTGATTCGATAGTCTTTCTAGAAGCCATAATCCCTACAAAAGAGCAAAGATAAATCCTAGGTCCTTGAAATAGTTAGAAATGATATGCAATGCGAATGATGTCATGATGTCATGTTTAGCACACACAAACAATTCACACAATGAGCCTAGGTTTAAGGCTTGCATGAGGTATAGGTGATTACCCTACCAAAAGTTTGAGTTGGTTCATCCCGTCCTATAATAGTAACCGGTTCTAGGAATCTCACATCACGATCTTTCTCGTAGGCGCTTATTTCAATACGACGCCAAGTGGTCGATCGAAATGTCCCAAAGTCTAATCTCAATGAGCGTAGCATCGAGTATCAACCAACCTCGATCTACACCAAAGTCGGCCATCTCACTACCTTCTAATGGCTAAGATGGGTCAATTAAGGTTCTAAAAGTTTAGTTAGCTTGATGACACCACGCAGAAGCCAAATACTATCTTCAACTTGGGAATGAAGAGTATCGGACAACCAAAGTGTCACGCTAACGTAGCCATCATGTTGACCGCTTAGTTATACGCCTAGCGGTCGCGATGATCTAATGCTACTTACCTAAAAGGAAACCGGATCCGTGTAGGATCCCCACAAATAATACCCAAACAACCCTTAAAGATAAAGCATACAAGTCAAACAAAAGCAAAAAGTTATCTAGAAATCCTAAGGCAATTCTCTCTTTAGGTGTACTCCCACAGAGTCGCCAGCCGTGATACTGAACCGACTTTGTAGGAATTTTGTATCCAAATGTGCGGATAGCAAGAGTCGCCACCGACTTTTATTTTTATCCAATTAAGGGAAGGTAAAAGTAATGTAAAAGACCTTCGTTAGATTCTCGAGTTCGGGAGAATGGTTATGAAAAGGAAGGTATTAGCACCCTTTCCATCCGTAGTTATCTACGGCTCTTAGTTGCTCTAGATCACTTTTTAAAATTGCTTTCGTGTGTTTGACAAAAATGTTTTGAAAGAGGCATTTCGCTTTGACTTTGTAATGACTCATGTAGGAGTGTACAAAGTGTTCGAAATGTTTTTGTTTTGAAAAGAATTTGAACTTCAAAAGAGTGTGTGTGTGAAAAGCATTTGGTTTAGAGCAAGCAACTAAAAGACTTATTTACCCACTCGTAATTGGTCGTTTCATTTACGCTCCTTTAGAATAGTGCTAGCCATACCATTAGTTAGTAGGTAGCTCCATTCGTGGATGTAAGCGGGACATTCTGGGACATCGGATGGTCATAGAAGGCAACTCAGGAAGTATCCTAGCACATTCAAGGGACTATCATCATTTTTCGTAGGCGACAATCGAGGGTCAAGATCATGTATTCGGAGGCGACATCGTGGGTCTTATGATCTTTGTATCGAAGGGACTATGATGATTTGTTTGGAAGGCAACGGTGCTAGAATACCTCTACGTTCGAGGGACATGACCATTTTGAATTGTAAGGCAACGAGAGAATTACCCTAAGGGTGTGTGTGAAAGAAGTGTGTTGATTTCAGATATTTTATCTTGAAGTTAGTGGGCTATGTTCAATTTTAGTCTTGCCATACACGCCTAATTACTAGCAATTTATAGGGTGCGCAAAGGTAAATGTCCTACGCTATTACAAGGCTTTGGGGCAGATACATAATTTAAAATGCGGAAAATAAAATCCTAAATTAAACTATTACATCCCGTATACAATTACATTATTGAAAAATAAAATGAAAACGGAAGGATCGTCTGAATCGGATTAACCTGTGAAACGAACGAGAAATCGGAAAATATGATGAAATCGAAATAAGAGAAAATGTTAGGAAAAATACAAATTTTAAATTGAAAAAAAAATTACATGCTGGAAATAATGTAAACATGCTAAAATAAATTTTTGGGTTTTTTTAGATGCATTTTAGTAATTAAAAATAAATTTACAATGATTTAAATGCAAAATTGTAAATAAAAATAAATATGCATGCAAAAGTATGTTTTTAATTTACTAAATTAAATAAAGATTTTTAGAAAATAAATGCAAAAGGAAAATTATTTTTGACAATTTTTTAATGCATAAATAAAATGTGGAAATTAATTAAAATATAATGCAAAATATTAGAATATAAAAAATATGAAGAAAACTGAGTTTGGAAAAGAAAATAGCAAAACTGATCCCTGGCTGGTTCGAACCCGTGACCCTTGAGGGCATCTGGAAACAGTGAGAGCCTTTACCGCTACGCCATGTGTGCCTTCGTGTTTGAAAACGGAGTGAGTGGACTTTCACACGCGTCGTCCTTCCATTGCCTCAAGCTCGCGCCAATTCATCGTCTTCTTTGTTTCAAATATTCAAAAGCTTGCGTCGGCCTTCCTTCGACGCTACAAGCCCTGGCTACATGGAAAATCAAGCACAAATAATATAAATGCATTGTAAATACATGGTTCGATTCCAGGCATCGTTCCGAATTCATTGGTCATGGTCTCATGGTCCAATTTTCCCTGTTTGAAGAAACCCTAATTCGAAACCAGAAAACCTAGCCATGGTGATTTTCGTTCCAGGTCACTAAAACGCAATTGGGCTACCCAGATAGTTTGCAAACTTGATGCTGATCATGAACAAACAATCAAAAAGTGTTAATAATGCGTAAAAAACAGAAATCGATTTTGGAAAAACAAGAACAAACCGAAATCGTATTTGCTCGATTCTTGATGCTTTTGAGTGATATAAGAGTCTGGATCGATTCTGGAGATGCCAAGGAATGTGTTTGACACCTTAGAATTGATTGAAAACGGCTGGAGGAAGGGTTGCTAGTAGCTTGAAGAACACGGTTTTTTGGCTCTAGGTTAGGGTTTCTTGAGGCAATTTTTTCGTTCTCTTTTGATTGGTATGCATCAGGTATAAGTACTGGATGGATTTGGGATCATTATTGGCAAGAATCAATCACCATTCAATGAAAATCAAATTTGATTTTTGTATAAAATCAAATTTTCAAAACTTGATCAATTCCAATCCAATCTTGCCATTTTTGTCAAATTTCGAAATTTGCTGGACTTTGGTGAGTTTCTTGAGTCTCAAGGAAGGAATAAAATCAATCTTTCAATTAATTTTGATTTTATAATTTATTTTAAAATTTAATTTGTATTTAAATGAATAAATTCAAAATTAAATAGAAAAATAAATCAAAAATTCATGGCATTGGGCTTGGATATTCCTAATTGTATGAGGAATAAGTTTGGATGAAGAAAAAGCAAGCCCATTTGCAAAAAAATTGATTTTTAGAAGTATCTCTCTTTGTGCATTCTTTCAAAATTGCCCAACTTGTGAATGGTGTATCTTGCTCAATTTTCCACATTTTTGAGTGTTCTTGGACTTTTTGGAAAGCTCTAAGAGTCCTCTAACCAACCTTTTTGGTCTCATCTCAAATGGAGTTACCATGCTCAATATATCTTCAAAGAAAAAAGTTGACTTTTTGTTGACTTTGAAAATCGCCTGTAATGTTTTGAGCTATACCTCTCAAATGAAGCATTTTTGGACATTCTTGTGAGACATGAAGTTGTAGAGAATTGAATTTCCTTCAAAATGAGCTTTGGTGAGAAAATTTCTGAGAAAGTATGAGAAAGTTATGATCAGTCAAAGTTTAGTTGACTTTTCACCTAGAAACCCTAATTTAGAAAGTTTGACTTTTGAGCAAATCTTGAGTTTTCTTGATGAATCATGATCAACCCTTGATCAAATGATGAATTTAACTTCAAAATGAGGATGTTGACCAAAAATTATGAAGGTTGACTGTATGTTGACCACAGTTGACTTTTTGTCCAATACAACTGATTTTCAACCATCTGACCAATTGTCTGAGGAAACTTGACTTGTGAGGCTTGAAACTTGACATGGAGAATCTTTGAAGCATATGAGGAGGCATGAAGACCATTGGAGATGTTGGAAGTCCATCTTACCCTGAGAGATACCAAACCCTAGTTTGGGTTGATTGTCTAGGAGAGAGTTTGTCTGATCAACTCTTGAGGAATCCTTAAGTACAGATGTATGAAATCTCTTGAGTAGATGGAGGGCAAATTTTGGGGTATGACAGATCTGCAGTTTATTATGTGGGTGTGTGTAAGAACACATAGCTTTTGAAAACATGATAAAGTAAAAAGAAAGATAGGGAGCACAATATTTGAATGCAAAATTCCAATGATTTATTGAATGAAAATATGCGAATGACGAGTAATAACCCTCACAAATGAGCCGTGCGTGCCCTAGGAAAGACAGTAGGCTTAGAGTTTATTGTTCCAAGCATAAAAGCATAAAACAAAAAAAAAAGCAATTACTCCTGTCTAAAGGAGATTGGTATAACGTCTTTAGTCTTCTATAGCATGAACTCCGTTTTTGTTGATGCAAAATAGAGATCCGCCGGCACATTCGTGGCGTATTATCTTCTGGCCTTTGTAAGTGAAGCCTAAACCAGTCTTGTCAGATTTGAATGGAAAATAGGGTAGCTGACACCAAATAGTACAACCTCTTTCTTTGACTACAACATTGGCATCTTTCAGCGAGGACATCTTCGGTGGAACTCTATTAACTTTAAGAGTGACAGGAGAGTTGGCAGGCATGACTCATGGAACTTCTTTGAAAGCTTGACAGGGAGTTTCGACAAGTTCATCTTCCATTTCAATGTATCGGAATGACTGCCGATGGCTTACCATATATTTTCTTCTCCATACACTGTAACAATCTTCCCCTTCAATGGATATTTCAGCTTCTGATGTAGAGTAGAGGTAACAGCGCCTGCCCCATGTATCCAAGGGCGTCCGATCAGGCAAGAATAAGTTGGACGAATATCCATCACAAAAAGGTAGAGTCAAAAGTATGGGAACCTACTTTGATTGACATATTGAGCTCTCCAAGTACTGTTCTTTTCGAACCATCAAAAGCTCTTACGATTACGTTGGTGGGTTTCATGACCACTTCTTCGGTATTAAATCGGTCGAGAGTACTCTTTGGAAGGACATTCAGAGCAAAGCCAGTATCCACAAATACGTGGGTCAAAGTAATGCCCTTACACCCTATAGAAATGTGCAAGGCTTTGTTGTGTTTTCTTTCGGCAGAAGTTAAGTCAGCAGCAGAAAAGCCCAAACCATTGTCTGAGGTCAGGATAGCAATACAACTTTTGAATTGGTCAGCAGAAGTGTCTTGCGGTATGTGAGCATTCTTCAGAAAATTCACCAAGTATTTAGCATGAGCCTCGGAGCACAACAATAGAGCTAGCATGGATATCTTCGATGGGGTTTGTCCCAACTTCTCCACAACATTGTAGTCTCTATTTTTAATGATCTTAAGAATTTCCTTCATTTCTTGCATGGAGGTACCTTCAGCAACTCCTTTGGTACTGCCGTTTGAGTAGGTTGATTCACTTTATATTTCCCTCGAGCCTCGGGAGTTTGTTCAATAGTACGAATGTGAACTGGTGTAGTAATATCCTTCGGAGGAGAGATATTTGGAGAAAACACTCTTTCGGTTCTGGTTACTTTGCATGATCCGGTGATATTGTCAATGTCAGGATTTGTAGCTTCATATTGTCAATGGTTAATGGCTCTTGCTTGACGCCATAATATTAAACCCCAGTTCCATAATTACAAGGTATAACTTTGTTAGAGGAATATGGAACTAATATGGGCGAGGTAGTAATTAGAGGTGTCACTCTGGGTCCAGGATCAGTAGAGGTGATCCTTATTGTGTTCACATCAGCATATTCTTCGGGATAATCATCTCCGCATCCGGTTGCTTGATGTCTTCAATTGCAATATTGTAGCTTTCAGGAGCGGTATACTTCACCATGAAATCAAACTTCCCACTTGGTTGCCCCAAGGTATCCCAGACTTCTGGTACGGCTTCGCTTATGTATTCGATCTTCAAACTTTTAGAAACATCTTCTCACAGACTCTCTATAGACGAAGCTTTTAAGAATGGCACTTCTCGGTTGTCCATCATGTGTTGAACACATCTCTTCAATCAAGCACATCCATTGGATTCAGATGCCCACCAACAACATTTGTCAGGACATCCTGGAAATAAACCGGCTTGAAACAAATCCTTCTTGACAGTCATCAAGGGAATGGTAAACTCATTCACATCAAAAACATAGGAGTCATTATCAATGGCGTTGGCATTTTTACCATGGTCAGGAATTGGTGCGTTGATCACATTCGGAGTTTCGACAGGAGGGTCAAATTCAACTTCCCGAGCTTCAATCATGTCTTAAATCATGTTCTTCAGGGACCAACAGTTGTTGGTGTCGTGCCCTGGGTTGTTTGAGTGGTATTCACACTTTGCATTGGGATTGTATCAGAGGTGTTGAAGTGACGAGGAGGATCTTTCAAAGTAATCGCCTATGCTTTCAACATATGTTGTAGTGCTCGAGACAACGACATATTGATCTTCGTAAAGTCTCTTTTGGCGCTCTACCTACGCTTGTCTTGTTGAGGTTGCATTGGTGTGATATAAGATCGGATCGCCCCACAAATTGATGGCGATCACCTTGTCACGCTCTTCCGACCATACACAACATTTTCTTCTTTCTTCCCACCAAAATATCTCTTCGTAGCATTTGAAGATGTTTCGACTTGAATCTTTGCGCCTTGATTCTAGATTCAACACGTGCCGCCAATATCGCTCGGTGAACTGATCGACGAGTTTCCAATTAGATGATCAAGAATGGGCCTATAATAATTCCCATTAACATGTCAACCAATTCCCTATTAGACAAGGGTGGTTGGACTCGTCTGCTAGATCTCCATTTCTTAGCATACTTTTGAACTTCTCATCACGGCCCATAGACATGCTCTCAGTTGACATGTGTGGTGCCAATTCAAAGATTGTACTGGTATTATTTGTAGAAAGCATTTTCCAAATCATTCAAGGTATGAACGTGGGTATTCTCTAGCTGATAATACCACTCCAACTGTGTTCTAGAAAAACTCTCTTGAAAGAAATGTATCCACAACTTCCTGTCTTCAGTATGAGGATGGATTTTCGTAACACGGCAGATGCGCTTTAGGAAAGAAATGCCATCATACATAGCTAAGGTAGGACCTTGAACTTATGGGAATTACTACGGGAACCGACTCTAATCATCAAAGTTCAGCCCGACATTTTTAGATTCTCCACAACATTCTTCAAGTTTCTTGTATTTTTCGTTAGGATACTACTCGCCATATAGTCTTCCTCTTCGCGCACTCATGATCGCTTCCTTCATTATTTTCACGATTCCTTCGCCCGCCTTGTCCGAGAATTCAAGTTGTCTCGACTACCTTGACTAGACCTTTGTACCTTTTCCCCATGTTGAGAATGCCAATGGTCTTCTTCTTTTTAGTGATGAGCTTCTTCAGATCTTTTTGAACTTGGGCCAAATTGGTGAACATCTCTTGGAACTGAGCCTTCTTAGCCTGAAGATCTTTGACAGTTTGTTCCAGAGCCATTTCTGCTGAAATCAACAATGAGAGAATGAGAAAACCGGTCTTCAGAGTACCTGTTATGAAATGATATGCTATGATATGCAATTTTATGCAATGCAATGTTTTCAAGGACCTTAGGAATTTAAATTTGGTAAACAAGCAAGAACAAAATTTATATCCTAGTGCTTAGGCCTCCCATGGACACTTCCTCTTTGTGTTGAAGTAGGTGTTAATGCTCTGTTCTTCGTGAAGTAGCTTCGTCAACTCCAATACTCTTTTCTTGCTGGAATAAAATTGAGCTTCAAATGTATCCCTTTCTTCTTTAAGTTGAATCCAGTATCTCTTTAATTCTTCAAAATCAGTACGTATGTCTGGATGAAAAATGGCATAGGGTTCGTCACCTTCAGCAACAGGTTCCATAATCACTGGCAAGATAGCAGTATATGGCATCATGAGATTTTGAGCACGGGCCCCAAGGTCTTGGTATCTGTAACGCCCCAGACTGAATTCAGGATTACCGACTGACACCACAAACCAACACGAGTCTTTTCAGCATGCTTTGGCCTCACTCGCACGCTTTCTGGGAAACTTCCCAGAAAGTCACCCATTCTAATACTACTCCAAGTCAAGCACGCTTAACTATGGAGTTCTTATGGAACAGGCTCCCGAAAAGAAGATGCATCTTGTTGGTATAGGTAGTACCAATTAATCCATATAAGCCTCCTTCAACCATGCAGACTCATACATGCGTAGTCTTAGGACTCCTCTCATTCCGATGTGGAGACCATCCTCCATGCGGTGTAACCACCCCTCGCCTTCTTCAGCCTCGAGTGTTACATGCCCACCAGCTTCCGTATGCTTCGTCCTCGAACCACATCGTATTGGGAGAGGTATGGCTCTGATACCATTTGTAACGCCCCTGGAGGCCTTCAGACTTATTGACTATCCCCACAAACCAACACGAGTCTTTTAGCGAATACTCGACGTTGAAATCTCTCAGAGGTCACCCATCCTAAGATCGCCTCTTTAAACACGCTAACGTAGAGTTCTTATGACGAGCCACCAAAACAAGATGCATCTTCTTTCGGTAGCCCAACCATAAGAACTCCACGCTAAGCGTGCTTGGCTGGAGCAATTCGGGATGAGTGACCTTGGGAAGTTTCCTGAAAGCGCGAGCGAGGCCAAAGCATGCGAAAAGACTCGTGTTGGTCTCAGGTTAGTCGATAATCTCCACTGGTTACACAAGACATGACATTTTTGAGTCACTCAGAATGTCACATGAAGGGAACGCTTAAGTTAAGGAGACTAAGGCTCTGTCGCTGATCCAGAAGTACGAGGCATTTAAGATGGAAGAAGGCGAATCAATTGAGGCTATGTTCTCAAGGTTCCAAACTCTAACTGTTGGTCTAAGAGTGCAGGACAAAGTCTATACAAATGTTGACCACGTAAAGAAGATCATTAGAAGCTTACCCAAAAGATGGGCGCCTATGGTGACTGCCTTTTGTCATACCCCAATTTTTGACCTAATATACCACCTCACATTTGCATCATTGCATAACTAATAGCCTGCATAAAGACACCTGTGTAGCATTCATGTGTCAAATTAGGGTTTCATCAGATTTTCATCTGATTCAAGAGGCAACCAATTAGGGTTTGAGTTTTACTCACTTTATTTGACCTATCTTGATCAAATCATCAACCTTCAATCCTCAGATATCCAACTTTTCTCATTGATCAATCGAGGATCGACCAATTAGGGTTTTGATCGAGCATGAGTATTCTCTGACTTTTTGAGCATTGAATGACTTTTTTGGATAGAGATTGGTCATTGTATCTTATATACAACATCTTGACCTAATTTTTGGATTCAAAACATCACGAAGTTCACGTACTTCATCACCAATTTTGAAACATCTGATGAAAATTCATCTGCACAGAAAAGTCAAACTTTGACTTTTGGTCAATTTTTTCAAAACAAAACTTTTTCCATCATCCAAATACTTCAAATGATCCATCTTGATCATACAAAATCAAAGAATTTGGAAAAGTCAACAAAAAGTCAGAATTTCCAACACTTAGAAAAATTTTCAAGTGTTGAAATTTCTTATTTTTTCCAAACTTCATGGCATTTTTTCACATAGTTCCACTTTGAATTGGAAAAAACTCAAAACATGAAAGTTGTAGCTCTTGAAACAAGCTTTCCAAAATTTCCAATAACTCTCAAATCCATGGAGTCTAGCTATACTTTTGATATTGAAATATAAGGCTCCATAAACATGATTTTCAAAGTTCAAAACTTCAAATTATAGGTCATTTTGAATTTCTTCATCTAGAAGCAATGCCACCTTGCCAATGGAGTTTAGAGCCGATAAATATCAGCTAGAGATAATTGAGAAAAGATAAGATCAAATTGAGATTTTACACATGGTTAAAAAGGAAGCTTCCTTTTCCTTTTGCAAATGTCTTTTTGCCTTTAAGGAAACTTTGAATTACAAATGCCATGTACTGTGCCTAATTTTCAGAACTTTGACCTATAAATAGAGGTCATATTGGCCATTTGAATCTACACCAAAGCCATGCAAGGACATGCTTTCTCTAAACTTTCTTGAAAATCAAGTAACTTATGTCAAATTTTGAAATCTTGCATTTTGAAAATTTGTGAAGAAACTTTGAAATATTTGGTGTCTAATATGTTATAGGTATCACATGTAATCGGTTTGAAGCCTAAAATCAATCTAAAAGCCATTGAAAATCAGAATTGCATTTTCCATTTTCAAACTTGTACAAACTGCCTTAAGTTTCGAATTTAGGGTTAGGCTTGACTAACTTGTGTTCCAAGCATCCAAACATCATCCATGAACATCATATGAATGATCCAGACCCTTAACAACTAACTGTCATTTTTTCCGTAAATCGAGCCCATTTTCAGCTGATGCGGTGAACTTGGCTGGAGAGTACTGGGTGATTCGAGGCAAGTGGTGATCATACACCTTCCCTACCATCCGTTGAAGCTAAAACAATCATCAAACAAAGACTGGAAACACGCCAACACCATCTTCGATCTCAGCTTGAACAGGTGAGAACTCAAACTTCAATCTCATGATTCCTTGCATTTAAATGAAAAACTTTGGCCATTTGTTTTCTCGACCTATCACGATCCTTAACCTCAAACAATTTGAAAACATCAACCATACATCATTTCAATTAGGATTTTCATTTCTAGGGTTCTTCACGTTTTCTGGAAATTCAATCGTGTTAGACCAAAAATAAATGCAATTAACAACTATCATCGAATTCCTTGTTAAAATTCGAGCAACTTTCATGTTTACAACTTCAAAAATCATTGAGAAACAAGCAAGTTACGAAATCTGAGGATTGATGAAGATGAAGAACACTTCGCACGTGTTCTTGAGTTTTTTTTTAAATTTAAATTTTCCAATATTTTATTAACATGTGTTTTGATCCAAATACACAAAATCGCTCTTGTCCCAGCGGTTGCCAGCACGCTCGTAGTACTCTCTGCCACGTATACCACCCACAGGTCATGGGTTCAAACCTCCCATGGACCATTTTTTTCAAACTTTTCATATTTTTTTCATGTTTTTTTCACAACTTTAACTTTTTTTTTAACCAATCAAAACTCCTCATTTTGAGGTGATTTTTTGAACACTTGTCAATAAATGTATCTATTTTATGATAGTGCAAAAATTTTCAGAAAAAACTTTCATCTAATCAAATTTTAATCGAGCCGAAAACGACGCTTTTGACACTTTTCAAAACACCTTTAAAAGGTGAATTTTTCAAACTTTCGACTTCCGATTCTTTTCAAAACTTCTCATAAATGAACCTCACATTTCAAAACACTTTCAAAATTATTTTTCAAAACTTTTTCATCAAAACTTACATCTTTTTACCATGATCGATCCGATTTAAACGATAAAACTGGATTCGTTTTCTCTCGAATTTCTCAATCGATCATGGGCCTCCCTCACGGTGTAAGTCTCATAACATTCTTTTATGTACATAATATTTCTTTGTACATATTAAACTCTCTTCAGATACATACAAATTTTTATCTGTACATAATACAGATACTTTTATACCCAAGTACAGACAAACTTCGATCGTTTGTTTTCAATTCGCTTGTGTATACACAAACCAAACATTCTTTTATGTACATACATATTTTCCTTGTACATATCAAAATTAATTTTATATTCATACAAATCTTTGTCTGTACATAATACACATACTTTTCACAGATAAAATTCGATAGTTCGTTTTTGTTTCGTCTGTATATACACTGAATACCATTGGTATTGAAAAGAGCATTATTCCCTGTGAAACTGCTTTCAAACCAATGGGCCACCCTTATGGTGTAAGTCCCAACCCTCCTATGTACATCCATCCTTTCTGCATATAAATTCTCGTTCGTGTACATATTTACTTCCTTGTACACATTCAAACTTGTAAATAATCAAGTTACGCTCGTTTCAAACGTTCGTTTCACAAACACTTGTTTATATTTACTTCATAAACTTTTGTAAACAAACATCATGCATTGTTTATATTTCCTTCATAAACTCCTATGAATACATATCACACACACACTTGTTTATACAACTGTCTAGTTATAACATAACCATTAGTCTAACCAATAGGTTCCCCACAGTTGTAGCCTCCGCTTGGGCTTTATACAAGATAACTCTCCCCACAGAGTTTAGCCTCCTCTTAGGCTTTATATAAGAAAACTCATTCATCTGAGTTTAGCCTCCGCTTAGGCTTCATATAAGACAACACTTCCCTATTGAGTCAGCCTCCTCTTAGGCTTCGTTCAAAAGAACTCCTCATTGAGTTTAGCCTTCTCTTGGGCATCATACAATGAAAGAGATAGGAAATCTCTTAACAGCCTCCTATTGGGCTTCCAATACAAAGAATCACCCACGTTAGGATAGAACCCTGAGAGTATAATTTCCCGGTGAAATTGCTCTTAATTCCAAAAGGATGGTTTCCCGGTGAAATCCCTTTTAAAAACAAAGCCAGCCATACCCTATAGCTTCCTCTTGAGCTTCATACAAGGACCTTCGATGACCCTCTGAATGCCTCCTCTTGGGCTAACAATACAAGGACCCATGGGCTTCCTTAAAAGCATCCTTTAATCCAATCAATTTCTCCTCGAGATTTAGATATTTATCATGTCTATGGAAGAGGTATCTCATCTATCACATCACATACAGTCAAAAACTTTTCAAAATCTTTTCAAACAAAAACATCTCTTAATTGTAAGTGGTAACGCTTGTACACTCAAGCAAAACACCCAATGCTTACAGTTAAAAGATTCAATCATTTTTTCAAACATCTTTCTTAAACATGTAAGTGGTAACGCTTGTACACTCAAGCAAAACACCGATAACTTACGATGAAAGATTTTAATCTGTAAAACTTTCAAAAATGTATGTGATGAAATCGATTAGATACATTTTTCATTAAGATGACATTCGTCTGTATCTTACTAACATCCCGTTGCTTTCCACTAGCATAAGTGGGAACTACGATTGCTCTGACTTTCTCAACATCCCTTTGAGAATACGTAGGCACAAGGTCTCATCCTTGCCGAGCAAATTTCTTTCTCCCTCAGACCAAACAAACCATAGATCCCTTTAGATCCGAGCTACAAATGCTCTGATTCCCACTAGGGGATATGTATGCAGAAGATCCACAGATCTTTGCGAGCACAATAATAACAAAACCTAGGATCCCACATAATCTATCCTTCTTAAAATCCCAAAGGAGAAACTTTTCCAATCATAGCGATAGCAATTAAAACACACAAACTTATCAAACATATTCATATATAAAGCTATAGATAACTATATATATTTAGGGTGCTCCATCTATTCGCTTTATATAACAAATCCCCTTACTCAGAATCTCCCCAATGCGTTACGTCTAGTTTGCGCTAGTCGTTATGCATATCAATATCAATTGAGGGTATTAACAGCTTTCCCCTTTTTCATAATCATTAAATCATCTTTCTTGTGTTGAAAATAATAAAGCTTGAAGCTCGCGGCATCTTTATAAACAAATCAAAAAGAGTAAATCGTTTCGAGCCAGAGGATCTGAATTCTGATTCAAATTCTCTAGCGCAACACTTTTTAACGCGAACTGGAAAAATGGAGACTCTGCTGGGGAGTACACTGAAACTTTGATTTTCAAAAAAAAAAATGACTCTGCTCAAGAGCATCAAGCTTTTTTTATTTTCAAAAAGAAACAAAGGGGTTAAGCTTTCATATTATGCATATGTCTGTTTTTCTTTATTGTGTGTTTTCGCGATTCCATCTGATGGAAAGAAATCCTAACCCGGATTTAAGAAACATTTTAAGATCTAGGTGGGGGTATTAATACGTAAGAAGTCTCAATACTTACGAAGTTAATATCCCTCTCTCAATGGAGGTTGTCTTGGGAGTATTTGTGTTTAGCAAGTATTTGCGAAGACATGGTGCTTTCAAGGAACTTATGGGGTTGAGTTGTGAGAACACATAACCCATCCTGGCCATTTAGGATGTAGTGCAGAGGTTATTCGGGCGTAAGCCTAGAGTAATTGTCATGCGAGACTACGATCAGGCGAGTTTCTCTTGAAAAATATTATTGGACCATCGAGTATTCAACAAATCCGATAATATTCCAAAGAGGAGTTTTGAGCTCAGATATCGTGAGAACCCGTTTCACAGTGTCATACCCCAAAATTTGCCCTCCATCTACTCAAGAGATTTCATACATCCCTACTCAAGGGTTCCTCAAGAGTTGATCAGACAAACTCTCTCCTAGACAATCAACCCAAATTAGGGTTTGGTATCTCTCAAGTCAAGATGAATTTCCAACATCTCCAATGGTCTTCATGCCTCCTCATATGCTTCAAAGATTCTCCATGTCAAGTTTCAAGCTTCACAGATCAGTTTCTACAACGCTCGATGGTTGAAAATCATTGATGGACAAAAAGTCAACTGTGGTCAACATACAATCAAACTTCATAATTTTTGGTCAACATCCTCATTTTGAACATTCATCATTTGATCAAGGGTTGATCATGATTCATCAAGAAAACTCAAGATTTGCTCAAAAGTCAAACTTTCTAAATTAGGGTTTCTAGGTGAAAAGTCAACTGAACTTTGACCGATCATAACTTTCTCATACTTTCTTTAAATTTTTCCACCACCTCTTGTTTTGAAGGAAATTCAATTCTCTACAACTTCATGTCTCACAAGAATGTCCAAAAATGCTTCATTTGAGAGGTATAGCTCAAAACATTACAGTCATTTTCAAAGTCAACAAAAGTCAACTTTTGTTTTGAAGATATATTGAGCATGGAAACTCCAATTGAGATGAGACCAAAAGGTTGGTTAGAGGACTCTTAGAGCTGTCCAAAAGTCCAAGAACACTCAAAATGTGGAAAATTGAGCAAGATACACTATTCACAAGTTGGGCAATTTTGGACAATTGCACAAAAGGACATTTTGGTCAAAATGCAAAATTTTCCAAATGGGCCTAAAATCTTTTGATCCAAACTTGCTCATGGCATTATTCTTGACCCATAAATGCTTGGCCTTGGTAATTTTCTATTTTTATGATTTATATTTGAATTTTATAACATTTAATTCAAAAATAAATTATATAAAATATGAAAATTAAGTATTTTTTTCCAAAAGGGCTGATTTTATATCTTCCTTAATGTCCAAGATAGCCCAATACTCTTGCCAAATTCGTGCATAATCAAGCATTGAAGAGGAAATCAAATTTTCTTCAAGAAAATTGATTTTATTTGAAAAATTGAATGCTTCCAAATCATATCTTTTTTCACTCTTTTTTCTTTTCAAATCTCTTCTATAAATACTCAGCAGTGTGTACAAGCATGGACACGAAACCCTAGCCCAAGAAAGAGTCCTTATTTTGCCAAAATTTTTCAAGAAACTTTGAAAAATCGAATTTTATTTCCAGCCTTTCTCAGCCTCTTCCAGCCATCCAAACGTGCTCAGGGGGTAAGTATGAGTAAGAATACATCATTGTTATGGATCAAAGCAAGCTAAATCGATGCATATCCATACATACATATTCAATATTTTCTTGATTTTGCACTTTTATTATCTGCTCGTTTACATTGATTCTAATGCTTTTATCATGATCATGAGATGCCAAAGGATCGATCCGGCAATCGCCGAAGTTTGAACGCCAAAATCGTGAGATGCCATGTTTAGGGCTTTTCGGACTGTTGAGCTTGAATCGATAGTCTGCAGTGTTTTCAATCAAACCTGAGACCACCAATGGATTCGAGGGTCCGATTTAGATAGGGTCTTTCCATTTATTTCGCGTATTTTTCTTGTTTCGATTTCTGGTCATGGAGAAGACGACCGGAGCTAGCTCCCGCCGCCGACTAGGTTTGACCCGGCGATGCATGGGTGGCACGATCGCATGCCTCGATTCGCCTCTCTTTCCACCCGGCCCCACGCTGCGTCACTTTGATTTTCCAAATACCCTCGACGCGCCATCACCAAAAGCTTTGATTTTGTCTTTCCAACACAAAGTGCAAGTCGGCCTCGGTGGTTAAGGCATTCACTGCTTCCGATACTCCCATGTCCCAGTTCGAACTCGCTTGCACCGGTTTTGTTTTGTTTTCATAAACTTTCAACTTTTCAATATTTTTCTATTTTCTTTTTATTTTCAATATTTTGCATTGTTTTAATTAATTTCATCTTTTTATTTATGCACTAAAAAAATTATCAAAAATATTTATTCTTTTTACATTATTTTCATAAAAACTTTATTTAATTTAATAAATTTAAAAATATATTTTTGCATGCATATTTATTTTTATTTATAATTTAGCATTTAAACCATCTTTAATTCCTTTTAAATTATTAAAATGCATCTAAAAAATCCCAAAAAAATTGTTTTAGCATATTTATATTATCTCCAGCATGTAATAATTTTCTCATATAAAAATTTGCATTTTTTCTAATATTTTCTCTTATTTCGATTTCATCATATTTTCCGATTTATCTCATCGTTTACGTGTTATTCCGCCTGTGCTTTTACCGTTTTCAATTTTTTCCAATAATGTAACTGTATATGGGATGTAATAGTTTAAAATTAGGACTTTATTTTCCGCATTTTAAATTATGTATCTGCCCCAAAGCCTTGTAATAGCGTAGGACATTTACCTTTCCGCATTTTTACATTCCGCATTTTACTTTCCGCACCCTATCAATTGCTAGTAACTAGGCGTGTATGGCAAGATAATAATGAACATAGCCCACTAACTTCAAGATAACATATTCAAATCAACACACTTCTTTCACACATGCACCCCTTAGGGTAATTCTCTCTCGCCTTAGCGAATTCAAAATGGTCATGTCCTAACGTAGAGGTATCCTAGCACCGTTGCCTTCCAAACAAATCATCACGCCTTCGATACAAAGATCATAAGACCCACGATGTCGCCTCCGAATACATGATCTTGACTCGATTGTTTACTTAAAATGATGATAGTCCTTCGAATGTGCTAGGATACTTCCAAGTTGCTTTCTATGACCATCCGATGTCCCTTCGAATGTCCCGCTTACATCCAACGAATGGAGCTACCTACTAACTAATGGTACGGCTAGCTATTCTAAAGGAACGAGAAGTACGAAACGACCAATTCGAGTGGGTAAATAAGTCTCTTAGTTGCTTACTCTAAACAAATGCTTTTCACCATACACTCTTTTTTCAAAGTTCAAAATTCTTTTCAAAACAAAACATTTCCGAACACTTTGTATACACTCTTACATGAGTCAAAGTCAAAGCGAAATGCCTTTTTCAAAACATTTTGTCAAACACACGAAAGAAATTTTAAAAGATCTAGAGCAACTAAGAGCCCAGAGAATAAATCATGGATGGAAAGGTGCTAATACCTTCCCTTTTCATAACCATTCTCCCGAACTCGTAATCTAAACGGTCTTTTCTCGTACTTTTACCTTCCCTTAATTGGATAAAAATAAAAGTCGGTGGCGACTCTATCCGCATATTTGGATACAAAAATCCTACAAAGTCGTTCACCGTGTTACACATGTATGAATAAGCCCTTAGAACTTACCCACGCTTTGATTCTTATCGTTGGCCTCATGCTCGTGACTTGAACGCTTGACCGTGTATATAACTACTAACCATGTTTGCCGATTCATGCATTCATTCATTCAAAAAAAAAAACTTCATTTCTCTTCCCATTTCAAAGAATTTAGAGATTTTTCTTTGTAAAATATTTTAGGTTAGAGTGATGGACGCGAGGAAGATTCACCAAAAGATACTTTAGAATTCCGATGTAGGAAAGTTGAAAGAGTTAGCATCCTTGGTAGAAGATCCCTCGGATTTCAGGAAACGCTACGGAACTCTTTTAACTATTCTGAACACTAATGTTGATGAAGGACTTCTCAAACTTTCGTCAGCTTTTACGATCCGATCTATCATTGCTTCACTTTCCCCGACATCGTGATGCCTACTTTGGAAGAGTACGCGATATCCTAGGTATCTCAAGATCGACAAAGTGCCTTTCAATGGTTTGAAGTCATTCCTAAGTCAACCATTGAAACGATGACTCACTTAAAGAAACTGAGATAGACAAAAACCTAACTACCAGAGGAAACTCTTAGGACTAACTTCAAAGTTCATAATGGAGAAGGCTCTCAAATTCTCTCAAGCCGGGAGTATGGTAGCCTTGAAGCTATTTTGGCTATTCCTCTATGGATTGGTGTTGTTTCCCAACGTCCCAAATTTCGTTGATATCAACGCCATAAGGATCTTTCTGATTGGAAATCTGCCCTCCACTCTACTTGGTGACACGACGCTCTATTCATCATAGAAATCGCAAGGAGATGGAACTATCGTGTTAAAAACTGCTTTTCAAATGGATTGTTTCACACTTCGTCAAATCTCCCATCTTCCGTGAAAACAAAGACGAGTGGCATTGGTATACCTTTGCGCATAAATGAGATGGAAATCATATCGTGTGGAGTATTTGCCAACGTATTTCCGCATCGGGTACGCGAGGAATCAATACAACCCAGT